>CAMZMU010000082.1:23279560-23470649 GCA_947311845.1 Poa pratensis
AGATTGTATTGATAGAGGCACGCAATTCACCTCAAGATTCTGGAAATCCCTTCATGAAGCCCTCGGAACCAAGTTAGCCTTTAGCACAGCTTATCATCCCCAGACCGATGGCCAGACTGAGCGAGTGAACCAGATATTGGAGGACATGCTTCGCGCATGTGTTCTATCCTATGGTTCCAAGTGGGAAGATTGTCTTCCGTTTGCAGAGTTCTCGTACAACAACAGTTATCAGTCTAGTCTGCAAATGGCCCCTTTCGAAGCCCTTTACGGCAAGAAGTGTCGTACACCCCTGAATTGGTCCGATACCGGAGAGAGCAAATTGTTCGGACCAGATACCCTCCGAGAAGCTGAAGAGCAAGTTCAGCTTATTCGTGAGCGTCTCAAAACTGCCCAATCCCGTCAGAAGAGTTATGCTGACACCAAGCGTCGTGACCTCACCTTCAACGTTGGGATCATGTTTATCTCCGAGTGACACCCCTCAAGGAATGCAGCGTTTCCATGTCAAAGGAAAGTTAGCACCAAGGTATATTGGACCCTTCAAGGTCATTTCTCGAGGAGAAGTATCCTATCAGCTGGAGTTACCACAGGAGTTAGGAGATTATCACGATGTCTTCCACATTTCCTTGCTCCGGAAGTGTCTTGAAGTTCCTGACCAGCCTGATGTTTTCAAAAACATCGACCACCTCTCCATCGACCTGAACCAAGACTGACTTATCGTGAGAGACCCCTCAAAATTCTCGAAGAAGATGTTCGTGTTACCCGAAGACGTGCGATCAAGTTTTACAAAGTCCAGTGGACTAACCATTCTGAAGAGAAGCAACTTGGGAACGCGAAGATTATCTTAGAAGCGAATTCCCAGACCTCCTTAAAACCTAAGCGTAGCAAATCTCGGGACGAGATTTATTTTAAGGGGGAAGGATTGTAACATCCCAAAATTATTATCAGGTTATATTCCAAAAATGAGAGCCAACAAAAACTTTTGTTGTTTATTGTATGTTAATTGCTTTTGTTACTTGAGTTGTTGTTCTTGCTGTTGTGTGAGTGTTTGCTCTAGTGAACACTAGTAAGAAAGAAAGAAAGCAAAATATAAAATCAAAACAAGAAAAATAAAAGTGACAAGTTGTCACATGAAAATCTTCAAGTGACAAACTCAATTAATTTCAAACCAAAGTCAGTGGAGTTGTAATGTAAACACCCCCCATTTTGTTCCTACCACTTTCCCCTCTCAAATATTATTTTTGAATTAGTTTTAAAATTCTAAAATAAAAACAAATGGAAATAAATTCAAATAACATAAACAAAGTACTATAAAAGAAAATGTTTCAAAACATTTTATTATTTTATGCCAATTTTTGTGGAGCTTCTGTACATTATGGGAAGGCCCCACAAATTTTTGCAAATTTTTCTAAAATGTTTAAATGCCCTAATTAAATCCTAGAAAACCTTCTGGATTTAACAGAAGGACTAAAACAGAAATAAAAAAAGAGGCAGAGAGGAGGCAGGGGGTTTTCTGCAAAAACGTCATCCCCTACCTCTCTCCCTCGCCCCGACGTGCCGCCGTGTCGCCGTGCTGCGCGTCGCCGTTTCCGCCGCCCGGCCCCCCCTGCCGCTCGCCGTGCCTCTGCGCCTCTGCGCAGGGAAGAAAACGAGCCCCTCCCGCGCATTACGCCGCCCTTCCCCGACGCCGCGCGCGAGGACTTGGACGGCGCCGGCCAAATTGGCCCCCCTCTGCGCCCGACACGCACCGCTTCTAGATGCTTCTAGAACGTGTCCGGACCCCGTTAAGCACCAAGCCGCCACGAGCCTCTGCACCCTCGCCGCGTAGCCGAGGAATTGGTCGCCGTAGACGCGCCATGGTCGCCGCCGTGGACCTCGACCACCATGGACCGCCCCGAGCCTATAAAGCCACCCCGAGACCTCACTGAAACTCCACACCCCTCCCTCGATCTCTCCCTCGCTCCAATTTGGTCTGTGCACCGCCAGAGGGCCGTGCACTGCCGCACCCGTCGCCGCCGTCAAGGTCGATCATCGCCGCAACACCACACCCTCCCATTCTTCCCTCTCTGGCCTGCACTTGCTTCCCTCTGCTTCACCGCACTCACCGCACCCTTTTTCCCTCTGGATTGTGTCCAGATTCGCCGTGGGATCATCGCCGGAGCTCGTGCCCGTGGCCGTGGAAGTTGCAGACCACGCCGTCACCGCTACACTCCGTCCCAGCAAGCACAACTCGCGCCACAACCTTACCCGAGCCTCCGCCGTCGATTCACGTCATCGCCGCCGTCTGCCGTGCCCTCTAGGTGAGTTTTCCGTCCACCTCGCCGTCGCCGGAGCTTCGGCGCCGCTCGTTTTAGGTCACCGGAGTTCGTCGACGACGTGGGCTAACGTGAGCCGTTGGATCTTAATCCAACGATTGCGTACCGCTTCGGTTAAGTGAAAGAGAGAGAGAGACTGACGGGCGGGCCCCGCTCGTCAGGATTTTATTATTTTCCAACCACGCACTGTGTCGCTGACGTGTAGGCCCCACTAGTCAGCCTTTTCAACATTATCCAGAGGAGGGAATTTTCGAATTTCAAACTTCTCTGAATAATCAGTACTGGATCCAACTTTGAAATTCAATATCTCGAGATTTAGGAATCCAAATAAATCAAACTCAACTGTTCTGGAAAGCTTATGAAATTGTTTAACCAACACAATTGGTCTCATGTCATTTAATTAAATAGTAAAAAGTATTATTGAAAATGCTACAGAAGGTTTAAATTCTAAACTTGTTTGTTTCTGATGCTCTGTAGTCCAAATAATTCCAAACCAATTTTGCTAGCTTAGTACTGTCTTGTGTTAGCTCCCCTAATTTTGGTAGAATTAATTAAGTAGTATGAATTGTTGACTTAAGATAAACCCTTCTGGACTAAAACAAACAAATATGTTTATTGGTTGATCCAAATGAGTTAGGACCAATTTTGTTAGCTCACATATAGCCATGTTTAGTTACCCCTAAAAGGGTTTAATTTTTGGAACAATAGAATTAATTGGTAACTAAAACTTGATTATAAGCTACTGGATTCAATCCAATGTGTAGGGAGTTTGGTAACTCCAAATGATCCAATTCAAATTGGGTTGTATTCTACACTCAGCAGCTTTCCATAGAATTTAGTTTGTATTTTTGTGACCAACAGAACTCAAGTTGTGGAATTAAACATGAATAACTAGTTCTGCCATAATTTAGAAGTAATTAAATAGTGTTTAATTCAATTTTATTTAAAAATCAAATTGTGTGGTTTGTGTGTGCAGTAGCTAATTGTGATGTTGATGATGGTTATGTTGAGATGATTGCTTGTATAGCTTAGTGATTGTTTGCATTGTTTGTTTATTAATTAGACGAGAACGTTGTCGGATATATCGAGGAAGGAGAGTTTGCTGAATTTGAAGAACAAGAGCAAGATCACTTTGCCAAGCAAGGCAAGCTATTCTCTGAGCTTGCACTACCAACATATGCATCTACTTTCATAACATGTTTACTCTCAAAGCAAGATTTACAAAACCCATTTCAAAAATATATGGATATTATTTTGCCACCCTATGTAGTAGTTTATATAAAACTTTAGGATGGGAAAACAATGTTGTTTATTCAAAACTCCTTTGAAATTTCTTGAGAGTTTATGGAATGCCGAGATGTCGGTGTTGTATTGGAAAAGTGGAAAAATGGTGATGTTTATGAAAAATGCACAGTGTCCTAGTACTATGGAAACCAATCTACCCTGTGCGACCACATTTACCACATATGGGAAAAGGCTTAGTCATGTAGTTTGCTCTTATTAGTATGGGATACCTCATCAACGGAGATGACTCCGTTATGCATGAGGGGATGGTCCGAGGATCTACCCCCTGACCCGGGTCCTCACACAAGTTGGTGGGGAGGATAGAAGGTTCCACCATAAACCGCCGGACAAAACTATGAGTCCTCACACTTAGGGTTTCTGACGGGAAACCGGACTGGGTGTCGATGGAAAGTGTCATATGGGAAGGATCCTATACTAGCATGAGCAAATAAGAGGCTATGGCCGGCGGCTTACTTCGCATACACCTGGTATGGCGAGACGTGGCAGACACGATGAGTTGCCGGATGGATGTGGGTTAAAAGCGTGCTACCTCTGTAGAGTGTTAAAACTATTCGAATAGCCGAGTCCTCGGATATGGACAATTGGGAGACTGTCCTAAGACCATGTGCAAGTTTTTAAAAGACTTTGAGTTTTAAAAGAAAAATGAAGTGGAGGTGGTTTCCTACACCTATACCAACGGATCGGTATGAGGTGGTTGGATGAAAGTGGACCATGACGGGCTTGGTCGGAAAAAGGGGGAGGTTTGGAAAAACAGATGAAGTGGTGACTTCTTTAAAGATAGTTAAAACTCTTCTTACCTTTTTCAATAAAGATATAGAGATGTTTTAATAAGAAAAAGTTGTCAACTAAAATAAAACTGGTGCATACTCATGTTGGGGTAGTTTGCGAGTACATTCAAATGTACTCATATTGGTTTCGTCCCTGGCTATTGACCTAGCCAGACTACGAGGAGGAGCACTACGCCGAGCAAGAGTATGGCGACTTCTACGCCAACTAAGGATCTCCACAAGTCAGCTGCCTGTCGGGTTGTCGTCGTTAGAATATGATGTCTACTACGCCGTAGCTTCCGCTGATATATCTGGTTTGGCCCATGAAGGCACCTATGTAAGAACTTGGTCTAAATGACCATTTATGTAAGACTTTCTATTCGGTACTGTAATGGTGTAAACTTTGGTATCCAATTCGGATTATGTGCAACGACAGACTGATCACGGGATCGTTGTGTTCAGCATAATCGGGTATTTCGAACAGCTAGTCCGGGGTCCCCACAGTAACAGTGTTCAAACATCTGAGTTGATTTTGGTTTGCAGCGCAGCGGGAGCAACCGGACACATAACACTAAAGGTAGAACCCAACCCCGTGATACCAATAATTTTGAAGTCACAGATGAGAAGTAAAACCTTTAACTCAAATCAGGTAAGATTGCTCCGAGATTAGAATGTAACCAGGTAAGGAGTAAAAAGAACCCTAAGATGGTTTTCACAACTCATTTTTAGGTTAAAACTATTTTCACAAACACTAGACTCAACGTCGACCAGTAGAAGGGTTTCCTACAGGCAGTCCTGCTCTGATACCAACTTGTGGCGCCCCGACCCGACTGCTATACAGTGATGTGTGTGTCACCGGCTAAGCGATACAACCGGAGGTTACGGGTTTACCAATCCCCGGCCAAAACCTTTGGCAGGCGTTGCTCGGAATTGATCATCGGCAACGCAACACCCCGATTGATGCCTTAACACAGGCACAACTATCAAGGCATAATAGAGAGATCAAGACTTGTGGAACAACTGGCACATCACAGACTCTACGACACAAAGCATTATAGTTCAACTCTTATAATAGAGAAAGATAGCAGAATACAACCAGAGGTCACAGACCCAACATTACAACATACGGAAGCGAAATGAGTTGTTCTAAACAACAAGATCCAAAATATGGCCTAAGAGGCCTACAGATAAACATTCAAGCGCCAGCTGTTCCGGGATGTCCCAAGCTGCCACCTGGGAACCCCAGACTACTCGTCGACGTCCACAAAGAACACACCTTCGAGGTCGTGAAGTCCTCCTCTGAAACAAAGCAAACGACGTTGAGTTCGATGAACTCGCAAGATTAAATATAGAGCTTTAGCTCGATGAGGCTTTCAAGGTTCTATGGTGTTTTGCATAAAGCTGATTTTATTTATAGAAACATAACTCCATGGCATCGACTAAACAGTATTTTTTAAAAAGGGTAAGAAGTAACTCTTTTCTTTTGATCACCTTTCTTACCATCAACCACCATCACTGTACCTGTTCTACAAAGGCACCTCCCCGAATCACCCTCGAGGAAGCCAACCTTGCATTCTTGAGTAGTACCTTTAGTACTCAGGTTTTAATCATTCCGTTCAAGTTATTCTATGATTATCGTCCTTTCCCAAGTTGTCCGTAACCGTGGACACGGCTTTCCGAAAAGATTTAACCCTGCAGGGGTGCACTGTGTTTACCTTCGGTACCGCCCGGCTCATTGCCTACGCTTAGCTCTCTTCCGGGGAAAGCCGTCTGAGTGGGAACGGTTACAACCTTTACCTTGCTTGAGACTAACCCAGGATCATCAGTGAGGACGGGACAGGTTCAGTGCCTCCAACACCCTGCCCCGTGGCCACTCATTTTCCTAACACCACCATCCTCATTTCTGTCTTAGCCACCATCTCAACGCACACGCAAATGGAAGCTCAAACTAGAGGACCCTGGCTAGCCCCGCACAAGTTAGTCGGTCGACGAGGGCTCCATATACCCCACCGAATGGAAGCGCGCTCATTCTTGGTTCAAGAGGTAAAGAACTCGCACCTAGGCGGCGAGAGTGAGACAAAGCACCACCATACCAAAGTGGCTCTCATCCCCACCTTTAAGCATTTTATTACCTGTTACCACACTTTCTCCACCATCATCATTCATCTCATCACCTGTTTCCAACATGAACCATCCAACATACAACTAGGCATTTAACTAAGCATGGCTAAGCAACAACGTAGCATAGTTAAGTATCTCAGGCCAACAATACAAACCTATGGATAATAGGAGGGGAAACAGGTAATGGCATCGGAAACTTAATGCAACTATAGGATACTCTAATCCAATAAAATTGACATTTAGAACCGCATGCAATATTATAGTGGAGAAAATATTTGCGAAAATAGGATAAGACATGCTCAGAGGGGGGATTACGCTTGCCTTGCTCAACGTGCTGGTAGTACGGATCGTCGGGGTATTGCGGTGTAACCCCGGCTGCTTGAGCTATCGAAGCATAACAACGGAAGAACAATCAATCACCACACAAGATTTAACAAATGCAATGCGCAAACACATGATGAATGCCATTTTAAATCCCCGGGATGAGGAGGATTCAATCTATTCAACTTAAACGGAGTTCGGATGGTAAGGGGCGCATCCCGAATATACCGTGGAGCTAAGTAAGGAATCATATTTACTTGTTGATTAAGATAGGTGAAACCCTATGGTTAGCTTGCATATGAATGACATGATCATGTGAAGATGCAGGGTTTGGGTGATGTACAAGAAAAGATATAACTACAATTTGCATCGAAACAATTGTCGAAGAAAAGGGAGTCTTGCAGTTTGTCTGGCCAGGCCGGAGTTTCCGGCCAGAGGGGGCTCAGGGGCCGGAGTTTCCGGACCACCAAGTTTTCAGCCCCACGGCGGCAGTCTCTGTATCCGGTCGGAGTGACCCCGGAGTTGGTCCGGAGTTTCCGGTCTCCGAGTCCGGAGTTTCCGGTTTTCAGGGTCCGGAGTCTCCGGTTGGAAGACTCGACGCGAGCTACGGCTAACTACGGCTACGGGACCTGCACTGGCGAACTGGGGGCACGGGAGGATCGTAGACTCACCCTGGACGCGTGGGTGTGCTCTACGGGGACGGAGGAGGTCGGGAACGGCCGAATCGCCCGGCGACGCGGCGGCCGTGGTCGGAGAAGAACGGGCTCGTGCGCGACAATGCGGGCGAACAGCTCGATTCCTTTGGCGAGGTTGTAGAGGAGATCACGGCGGAGCTGGTGGTGGTCTTCGATTTGGACGGGGGCTCCTCAATCACCGGCGGTGAGCTCGGTGGCCATGGCGGCTATGGCGCTCGTGGGGGAGAGAGATGGGGAACGGGAACGGGGAAGAAAATGTCGGGGAGCAGGTGAGCCTCGTGTGCTCTTCTTCTCCTCGCGGTTGGAGGCAGAGAGGGGGGCCCGGCGCGTCGTGCGGCAGGGCAGCGGCGAGCTCGCGGGTGCGGCTCGAGCAGCTCGCTCGGTCGCTACAGAGGAAGAAGAAAGGGATTTTGCGGAAACCCCCCTGGAAGTTTTCTTCCATCACGGATAGGTCCTTCTCTCTTTTCTTTTTAAAGCCAGCAGATTTCCCTGATTTTATTTAGGCACCAAAACATTTTAGAAAAAAATATGAGAAATTCTTGTAGCCTCCCAACATGTAAAGCACCACAAAATTGGGTTGCAAAATAAAATAGTTTGGACAACATTTGTTCATAGGGTTAAAAATAGGGCATTTGCTAAATTCCCAAATTATAATCCTTTAGAAATTTTAGAGCAAGATCTACATAGTATTTTTGAACTCTTGAACTTCCTTGACAAATATAATATGTCAAAGTATTTTTGTTTTGCAAATTTGAGTGCCTCCATTGTTTTGAGATTTGTTAAGGCAAGTTGCATTTGTTTTGCAATGTTGCCAAACCAATTAGCATGTTGTTTAGCAATTTAATATGGATGCCATGATGCAATGAACACAAAAGTGGAAATTTTACTCAGGTTTTCAGGTTCTCCAACTTTGGGATGTTACAGTTTGTCGGGCTGCGGTCAATGTTGTGGTACTTGCAGGGCATGTCGAGCATGCTGTCGAGGGTGTACCGGTTCTTTTGCCACGGGCGGCTTTCCCTCATGCGGTCTCCGTCTGGGCGACGATGGCCTTCCTCGCCGAGAGCGACGTACGGAGAGTCGCGGCAGTTTTCCGAGTATAGGCCCTTCCTCTTGTTGCGGTCGTCGCGCCGGCCATCCGCGTATCGCCTGGAGGAGCCGGCCTCATCGCGGTCTCGAGGCGGATCTTTCTTCTTCGCCTCGCTGACAGCCGACTTGGCGGGGTCGGGTAGCCGGACCGGCGCCTTCAAGGCGGAGTCAGCTGTGGCATACTTCTCGGCGATGTCTAGGAGGTAGGCCATGGTGTCCGGCTCCGCCCGCAGGAGCTTGTGCTTGAGCATGGTATCGCCGTGGCAGCCGTCAGTGAAGTAACGGATGGCCTCGCGCTCGTCGATGCCCTCGCAGGAGTTCCGTAGCTTGGACCAGCGGGTGAGGTAGTCGCGGTCGGACTCCTTTTCTTCTTGGGTGCAGAGCTACAAGTGGCGCGGGCGACCCGGCCGCTTGTAGGTGCTGTTGAAGTTCCCGACAAAGACTTCCTGGAAGTCCAGCCAGGTGTTGATGCTGCCATCCGGCAGGCTGTTCAGCCAGGTGCGAGCCGTGCCCACCAGCATGAGTGGGACGTAGCGCACGGCCACCCGCCTGTTGCCGCCGGCTATGCCGACCGCAGTGAGGTAGTCCAACAGCCAATCTTCTGGCTTGGCGAAGCCACTGTACTTGGGCGTCTCCCGGGGGAGGTAGAAGCGAGATGGGAATGGCTCCTTCCGGATGCGGGGGCCGAAGAAGTCGTGGTCGTGGCAGTCCTCTTCTCCGATGGCGCGCGAGGCGGTTACCTTGTTGATGCGGCCGCGCGCGTCGGCATCGGGTTCCGGTCCCAGAGGGCCTAGCTGGCTACCGACGGGCGCCTTGCCGCCAGCCCGAGTCGGCTCAGGGTTGGCCTTCCCTTTCCCGGTCCGCGCTCTGTCGCGGCCTCGGTCGTCATCTTGTCGGGTGCCAGCGTGACGGGTGCGATCACCGGTATCTCGGTCATCCTCGCCGACCACCAGCGTGATGGGTGCGGTCGTGCCCGTCGGGTGGTGCTTGTCCTTGCCCGAGTTGACGCTTTTCTCAGGTCCGCCGGAGGCCCGCTGCTTGTTGCCGGCCAGCGAGGAAGCTCCTCTGGACTTGCTTGTCTCCGGGTGGGGGGTCGCATCAGCGTCCGACGCAGCCTGCATCCGGTTGGCGGCATCGAGAAGCTGCTGGACTCGCAAGCACTGGGCGGCCGGCTCGTCGCCCTGGAGGTTATCGAGCTCGCGCGAGATAGCTTGGGCCGCCACTACAAGAAATATGCTAACTTGTGACCCTCGATATTGGTCACAGAAATGGTCATGAACTGTCATTTGTGACCTTTTTGTGACCAAAATCGATTGGTCAAAAGATGAGCGTCACTAATGATAGTTTGCGACCTTTTTGTGGAATTGGTCATAGACAATTGTGACCAAAAACAAAGGTCACAAATTTTATGACCAATTATTTTGGTCACTACCAGTCTGGCCAGTCCACGTCAGATCCAACGTGGCAGAGCTGACGTGGCAGTGCTGACTCAGCAAGTCCCAGTCGGATGCAACGTGGCAGAGCTGACGTGGCAAATTTGTGACCAAATGGAATGGTCGTAAAACAGAATCAGCCCAGTCCAGTTCAGCCCTCTAAATGGGCATGGCCCAATAGTTCAGCCCATTTAACACTTTTCTTCGAAGAAAGTTGTGCAGCAATATGGGCCGAGCCCAGCTATTTGGCCTTTTATTTTTTGTCCGTGGCCTTTTGGTTCTCCATTTCAAATAGGCTTTTTATTTTGTTTTTTTTTAAATACACAATGCTCAAGTTTCACTATCATTTGGGCTGTAGCCTTTGTAAAGCCCAAATATTACATGGGCCATTAGAACGTTTGGCCTTTTACATTCACAGGTTTAAATTTCACACATTTCAATTACAAACAATTAATAATTCTCTCGCACAAATGAGCCAGTCTTATATTCACAACAGCAGATACAGGTCTAATTACAGTTTAGCTCCAAAACGTGTACAAACATTTAAGAACAGATACACAAGCACTAAACATGATCTTCTAAAACTGCCATGCACATCTCCAGGATTCTTATGATCTGTTGTCCCAGCAGCAGCCTTCAATTCCAAGAGGGAGTACTTCTGATTTATATTTACCCTACAGCAATCTACATACACAATAGAGGGTATTAGGGACAGCTATAAAAGCAAAGCAATGGAAAAAATAACCAGCAAATCAACCTAGGAAAGTAATACAGATGACATAACCAGTAACTAAACTTTCAGCATGCTTATCAATTTGTGAAGCTCCATAAATATAGCAGGGAACAAGACTACTGAATCCTGCACCCACATGGATGATTGATCTTTGCGGATACACAGTATATGTACCTTGAGGCTGATGATCTTCGTGAAGCAGTTACCTAGGATGGAGACCATCCCCCTGATCTTTTGCTGTAGTTGGCACTGGCCAACTTCAGCGAGAACATCTCCACCTTAGTCTGCTGGAGTTTCTTGTCGCAGTCTAACATGAACACCAAAGCAGAATTTCAGTGGTAGCATTGGTATTACAATTATAGCTATAACCAGAAACAAAGAAAGAATGTATCACTGAACATAAAATGCTGC
This sequence comes from Poa pratensis, assembly GCA_947311845.1. Taxonomy (NCBI): domain Eukaryota; kingdom Viridiplantae; phylum Streptophyta; class Magnoliopsida; order Poales; family Poaceae; genus Poa; species Poa pratensis. Next base: position 23,290,745 of record CAMZMU010000082.1, read on the forward strand.
AAGATAGCACAGATACATTACACAAGAGGCATATGTTGACAGACAGAGATGGCATCTGTATAGGACCTAGAAGTAATTTAGCTCATCTTTTTATGTCAAGAATAGAAATCTTATACATTTTCTGATGACACATATGAGAAGAACAATGTTCAGCAAATATGTATGACAAATTTTCTGATGACACACGAATAGATAAAGACGTTTCTAATTGACTAGTACCAAATATATACATGCAACAGTTCAGGAAATTCATGACTTGGACAGTGTATTTCCGTGCAAAGGTGCATACGGTTGTATATCACCTCACACATACTATATAGCAACCAAACAAAAAAGTGAACTAAATTATGGGTGAGGTCACAGGACCTTGATGCTTTGAGGAGACTGAGGAGCCAGATCATAGTTTTGGTGAACAACACTGTTGGCTCATCTTCCCTCTGCCGACCCCGTGTCTTGTCCTGCTGGAAGTGCTTCAGTTCATAATGTCCTGCTGGAAGTACAACACATTACAGAACAAACTGGACAAAATATAGCTAGGACTGTTCAATCAGGAAATCATTTTCTTTGTGTTCATTGCCTTGACAAGGCTACCAGTCTACCACCACGAAGAACAGAGATATAATTACTTGCTAAATATACTGACGGGGACATTGGCATGCATACAAAATTTGTAGATAGAGTTTCTTTGTGTTCTTTGTGTTTGAGGAATGTTAATAAATAAATGCTTGCAATAAGAAGAAGAATATATGACAGTAATGTTGGATACAGCAAAGGTGCACAAAATTTGTAGATAGAGTTATACAGAAAAAGGTACTTGGTTCAATGCTTCGACTCCAGAGATAAACAGTGACAAACCGAATATGGTGTTCACTTTATGCTACAACATCATCATCAGGACTAAAACAACATATGTGCGACTAAACAGTTAGGTTGAAGGTTCAGTGGCAAAGCAGAACAAGGAGCTACAGAATCTACTTAAGACCGAAGCTTGATCGACGCTGCATGATACAACAGAAAGTGCTACTGCATTCAACTCCAAGATATTTCAATTCGACTAGTTTAGATGATACTAACGGCACTACTGCAACTGACAAAAGCACATCAACACAAAGGAGCAAGAAACAAAACTGATAACTACAGGTTCAGCGATTCTACAAGCTAACAGTGGACATAAAAACTGTTGGATTAGCGCTACGCACATGGTAGAAGCAGTAGCCATTTTTGCAAGTTAGTAAAAGATGGTGAATTCACGGTGGTCTAGCTAGGGTAATTAATTTGCAGGTGAAGAAGCGGAAAGCCTGACCTTTTGCCGGTGGTGGAGATGGTCCGTCGGCGTCCGTTGGCATCCAGGTCGTCGAAATTGATCCAACCGACACGAGCTTAGGCCGCCGTCCTCTGCTGGGAACCGAAACTGTGTGAGCAGAGAAGCGGTGGAAGAAAGAACGAGGCATGGGATGGATGGAGCAAGCACACAGAACGAGTATGCATACACAGAAGACTAAAAATGGAAAATAGTGAGGAACCAAGAGAGAAAGAGAGACCTTCTGAAAGGAGTTACTCGGTGGTTAGCTCCAAATCATCGTCAACAAAGGCATCCGTCGCCTTGCTCTCCAGATCGGACGCGGCGGCGGCCATGGCGGGTTGCACCGTGCTCCTGCTCTCCACCAACTGGAAGACATGTAAAGGACGAATCATGAGATGCTTGTGTTTGAAAAAGAAAGAGAGGAAGGACTCGGGTGGCTGAAACTGCAGTTTGGCGACTGCTCGAAGACGACGTCGAGGACGAACGCGCAGCCGGAGGAGTCGGAGCCGCCCAGCACTGCAGCGCAGGAACGCGCGGCCAGGACGTCAAATCCTGCGTTGTCGGCCGCGGATCGATGGGATTCCGCGAGAGCATGAGGGTGGAGAGAGGGAGCAGAAGATGGCGAAGGTGGGCTGCGTCGACGGTGTCGGATCGATGGGCGTCGTCGGGGTCGGATCGATGGAAGGAGAGGAGAGGAGAGAGGAGGGATGCGGTCGTGTGGTGGTGGCGGAGCGAGGGAGGGGTGGAGAGATGGAAGCCACTAGCTAGGGTTCCTGAGAAGGGCGAGGGAGGCGGATCGGGGGTGGCGGCTAGGGTTCGGGAGGAAGGGGATGGACGTGTGTGGCGGCTAGGGTTCAGGAGGGAGTGGGTTTATATATTGTACTCTCACCGAATTACAAAATTGCCCCTGGTTGTGTGGTGCCTGCTCGAATTTCTATGGGTATACAAGTCATTTCACGTAAAATAATGGATAGCGGGAGATTTTCCGCTGTGTGCGAAATTTATTTTCATTTTTGGCTGTCACAAATGGTGTATTTTGTAAAGGACCTATCAAATATACGTTGCAACTTAGAGCCAACATTTTTAAGAAAATATTATACCACAACTTGTGTATGAAGATTCACACCTTTCAGGCCAAATGACGGATGTTATGCCCACTTTCATGGTATAGTTTGTTTAAATGATCCCATCTTGTTCACAAGCATGCATCTTGAGATGGAAAACAATGTTGTCGAATAAAGTTTTCATTTTCTTTGAACGAAAAAATCATTTTTCATTTTCAGAATGCAAAAAATGGGGTTTTTTGTGAAGAACCTACCAAATATGTGTTGGAAAATTGGACCATAACATTTAATTAAAATATTAGGATTCTCGTGAATTTTCACAAAAATTAGTTTTAGATACAAAACTAGCTATTTCATCAGAGATACACCAAGAGTTTGGCAAGGTTCAACCCATAGCTATGAACGGTCATGTCCGCCGTTTTGACCGTATTTTGAAACAGGCATAAAGAATTCAAAAAAATTCAAAAAAATGGAAAACCTTCTCGTTGAGTCATTACATGTGACCTAGTTATCAGAAAAATATATAAACTTGGAATACGACAATTATCTTGAAAAAGTGTTCATAGAAATGAGCTATCATGAACGAAGATTCATGTCTTTCAGGGCAAATGACCAATGTTATGGCCACATTCATTGCATAGTTTCTTCAAATGACCTCATATTGCGCACAAACGTGCATCTTGAAACCACGAACAATGTTGCCGAAGAAAGTTTTTATTTCCCTTGCATAAAAATAATTGTTTTCATTTTCGGAGTGCCAAAAATGAGTTTTTTTGTGAAGCACATGCCAAAAATAAGTTGCAAAATGTGAGCAATATATTTTTTTAAACTATTATACCACATTTTATGTACAAATAATCAAATTTCTCCCTCTAAGAAGCTTTCCATACACCTCTTTTGAAAAAGACAAAATTCTGCCGATTCAGCTGAAAGCGGGTCAAATTTGAACTACAGGTGCCTCGTAGTTTTCTCGTGCATTTTCACAAAAATTAGTTTTAGATACAAAACTAGCTATTTCATCAGAGATACACCAAGAGTTTGGCAAGGTTCAACCCCTAGCTATGAACGGTCATGTCCGCCGTTTTGACCGTATTTTGAAACAGGCATGAAGAATTCAAAAAAATTCAAAAAATGGAAAACCTTCTCATTGAGTCATTACATGTGACCTAGTTACCAGAAAAAAATATAAACTTGGAATACGACAATTATCTTGAAAAAGTGTTCACAGAAATGAGCTATCATGAACGAAGATTCATGGCTTTCAGGGCAAATGACCAATGTTATGGCCACATTCATTGCATAGTTTCTTCAAATGACCTCATATTGCGCACAAACGTGCATCTTGAAACCACGAACAATGTTGCCGAAGAAAGTTTTTATTTCCCTTGCATAAAAATAATTGTTTTCATTTTCGGAGTGCCAAAAATGAGTTTTTTTGTGAAGCACATGCCAAAAATAAGTTGCAAAATGTGAGCAATATATTTTTTTAAACTATTATACCACATTTTATGTACAAATAATCAAATTTCTCCCTCTAAGAAGATTTCCATACACCTCTTTTGAAAAAGACAAAATTCTGCCGATTCAGCTGAAAGCGGGTCAAATTTGAACTACAGGTGCCTCATAGTTTTCTCGTGAATTTTCACAAAAATTAGTTTTAGATACAAAACTAGCTATTTCATCAGAGATACACCAAGAGTTTGGCAAGGTTCAACCCCTAGCTATGAACGGTCATGTCCGCCGTTTTGACCTTATTTTGAAACAGGCATGAAGAATTCAAAAAAATTCAAAAAAATGGAAAACCTTCTCATTGAGTCATTACATGTGACCTAGTTACCAGAAAAAAATATAAACTTGGAATACGACAATTATCTTGAAAAAGTGTTCACAGAAATGAGCTATCATGAACGAAGATTCATGGCTTTCAGGGCAAATGACCAATGTTATGGCCACATTCATTGCATAGTTTCTTCAAATGACCTCATATTGCGCACAAACGTGCATCTTGAAACCACGAACAATGTTGCCGAAGAAAGTTTTTATTTCCCTTGCATAAAAATAATTGTTTTCATTTTCGGAGTGCCAAAAATGAGTTTTTTTGTGAAGCACATGCCAAAAATAAGTTGCAAAATGTGAGCAATATATTTTTTTAAACTATTATACCACATTTTATGTACAAATAATCAAATTTCTCCCTCTAAGAAGCTTTCCATACACCTCTTTTGAAAAAGACAAAATTCTGCCGATTCAGCTGAAAGCGGGTCAAATTTGAACTACAGGTGCCTCGTAGTTTTCTCGTGCATTTTCACAAAAATTAGTTTTAGATACAAAACTAGCTATTTCATCAGAGATACACCAAGAGTTTGGCAAGGTTCAACCCCTAGCTATGAACGGTCATGTCCGCCGTTTTGACCGTATTTTGAAACAGGCATGAAGAATTCAAAAAAATTCAAAAAAATGGAAAACCTTCTCATTGAGTCATTACATGTGACCTAGTTACCAGAAAAAAATATAAACTTGGAATACGACAATTATCTTGAAAAAGTGTTCACAGAAATGAGCTATCATGAACGAAGATTCATGGCTTTCAGGGCAAATGACCAATGTTATGGCCACATTCATTGCATAGTTTCTTCAAATGACCTCATATTGCGCACAAACGTGCATCTTGAAACCACGAACAATGTTGCCGAAGAAAGTTTTTATTTCCCTTGCATAAAAATAATTGTTTTCATTTTCGGAGTGCCAAAAATGAGTTTTTTTGTGAAGCACATGCCAAAAATAAGTTGCAAAATGTGAGCAATATATTTTTTTAAACTATTATACCACATTTTATGTACAAATAATCAAATTTCTCCCTCTAAGAAGATTTCCATACACCTCTTTTGAAAAAGACAAAATTCTGCCGATTCAGCTGAAAGCGGGTCAAATTTGAACTACAGGTGCCTCATAGTTTTCTCGTGAATTTTCACAAAAATTAGTTTTAGATACAAAACTAGCTATTTCATCAGAGATACACCAAGAGTTTGGCAAGGTTCAACCCCTAGCTATGAACGGTCATGTCCGCCGTTTTGACCTTATTTTGAAACAGGCATGAAGAATTCAAAAAAATTCAAAAAAATGGAAAACCTTCTCATTGAGTCATTACATGTGACCTAGTTACCAGAAAAAATATAAACTTGGAATACGACAATTATCTTGAAAAAGTGTTCACAGAAATGAGCTATCATGAACGAAGATTCATGGCTTTCAGGGCAAATGACCAATGTTATGGCCACATTCATTGCATAGTTTCTTCAAATGACCTCATATTGCGCACAAACGTGCATCTTGAAACCACGAACAATGTTGCCGAAGAAAGTTTTTATTTCCCTTGCATAAAAATAATTGTTTTCATTTTCGGAGTGCCAAAAATGAGTTTTTTTGTGAAGCACATGCCAAAAATAAGTTGCAAAATGTGAGCAATATATTTTTTTTAAACTATTATACCACATTTTATCTACAAATAATCAAATTTCTCCCTCTAAGAAGCTTTCCATACACCTCTTTTGAAAAAGACAAAATTCTGTCGATTCAGCTGAAAGCGGGTCAAATTTGAACAACAGGTGATCCGTAGTTTGCTCATGATTTTTTGTAAAAATTATTTTTAGGTATAAAAGTAGCTATTTCATTAGAGATATGCAAAAAAATTCGCAAGATTCGGCCCCTAGCTAAGAACGGTCATGTCCGCCGTTTCAGCCGTATTTTGAATTTAGAAGAATAATCTCAAATTTTCATTTCAAATTCCACAGAACCCTATATAAAAAATAGATTAGCTTAGGGTTATTTTTAATTTTATTTTGACTAAAACCAGTCCCTAATAGTATATAATGATAGAGGAGATCTTTACAAAAATTTCAAAATTTATTCAAAAGTTATTAAAGAAAACAAAAAAATAAGAAAAGAAAAAAAACGGCTGAGCCAAGCGGACCTAGCCCAGCCCAACAGTGCAGGCGAACAATTGAATCTCGAAATGGGCCAAGGCCCACTGGACACAGTTAAACTGTTAAAAGAGAAAAAAATGGAGTCGTGCCATGAGGCCCAAGCCCACTCGACGCGACTTAAGTAAATAGCAGCGGTGCGCTCGATGGACACCAAGTTGTTCGTGGCCTAGTGGTTACGCTAGCCATGGGTGAGGCACACATCGCGGGATTGAGTCCCGCTGGAGCATATTTTTATGGTTTATTCGGAAATTTGAGTCTCACTGCATGCCATGTCCGTGGCCTACCTGTTCGGTATGTGGTGGGTCCCACTGGTCAGTGTAGTGGGTCCGTAGGTCTGGTGGGTCCCACGGGTCAGTTTCGTGGGGCCTACCTGTCAGGTCGGTGGTAGGTCCCGTGTGTCAGTTTGATGGGCCCAGGTGTCATGACACGGTGGATCCCACATGACGGGTCCCACGGTGGGTCCCACATGACAAGTCACATGGCGGGTCCCACTGGTCCCACATGGCAGCAGGATGGGTCCCACATGACAGTTCACACGGTGGGTCCGACCAGGCGGGTCCCACATGGCAGCAGGGTGGGTCCCACATGGCGGGTCCCACAGGTCACACGGTGAGTCCCACATGACAAGTCACATGGCGGGTCCCACCTGTCAGTGAGATGGCAGAGTATTGACACGTAAGCGAAAATGACACATAAGCAATGACACATAAGCAAAAATGACACCTAAGCAGTGACACGTAGGCGAGACTGATGAGTTGGCTGTCAACTAATACGAATGACCATTTAAATTGGTCGTAATCGGGTAGAAAAAATATATTAAATTAATGTTATTTGCATTATGACCAATTCATGTAAGACGATTATGACCTTTCAGACAGATTTGGTCGTTATATTTTCGGGTTTAGACCCTTCAAAACAGCGAGTGACCAAATGATACAAAATGGTCATAGATCTATGACCAATATTTTCAGGGTCACTATCAAAAGGTCATAAGTTAGCATATTTCTTGTAGTGCGCGCACATGTTTTTGGCGGGGCTGTCGTAGACGCGCCTGATGAAGCTCGGCCGGATGGGATCCTCGTTCAGCCGGCCGCCGAGCGCACCTCCCTTGCGGCGAATCCCCTCCAACCGGCTGGGATGGTCGCTGGCAGGGGTGATGTTGTGGGCGGAGTCGTACTCGCGCATCCTGGCGGCGAGGCGGCGTTTGGTGCCGGCGACCTCGACGGCGCTGTCGACAAGGCGCTGGCGCTGCGCCTCCAGTTCTGCGGCTGCAACGGCCGGGTCGATGTTGACGTTGAGAGGCATGCGAAGCACGTCGATGGTCGCTTGGAGCGTGCTGTCCTCCGTCGTGGAAGACGTGCTCCCGTGCTCGCGGTGAATGGTACGCACGTCCGCGTCGTGGTCGACGCCGGTGGTGAAGACCTCCGCGTAGACGTGGGACTCGTCGCTGGAGTCGGAGCAAATGGACAGAGTGTCCGGACAGGGAAGTACAGTGTCAGGATACTCACTAGGGACAACGTCGATGTAGACGCGATGGCTGTCGAAGTGGACGATGGAGCCTCCGCCTGTGGGAGGGACGTCCGCGAATCAGGCGAGGTTGTCCATGATGCAGTCGAAGGCGCCGAGCGTCAGGATAAGGCCTGACGCGACGCGCCGGCCGGAAGTGGTGAGGGGTCCCGTGCAGAACGTGACCCCGGTCGCCGCGCTCGGCCCCACGATGGGCGCCAAATGTCGTGGTATTGTGCACGGCATATGTCACTGGGGGTGACTTCTTGCGTGGGGACACAGGTGGGGCGTGCGACGGCGTGCGCACGGGATTGGATACGAGCAAGGTGAACACCGAGACGTACCCAGGTTCGGGGTCCTCGTGAGGAGGTAACACCCCTACTCCTGCCTAGCTGTGGTATATCGTGGTCACAAGGTGTTACAATGGTGCTCCTGGAGCTGTATCGAGTGTTCTCTTCCTGCTAGGAGATGACGTGAGTCTCTGGGGTGAACTGGGATCCAAACCCTTGTTACATAGGATTCGACTCTCCTTATATAGGCAGAGCACCCAGTTACAGAGGTGGCTACCCGACGTCGGGTCGCGGAGACAGACCGCCGGTAAGGATGTGGCCATGGTGGGAGGTCGTGCCAGCATGCGCGATGATGGCCTGTCCTCCCTGTCTTGTTGATCGTGGGCCACGCGGTACGGCCCACGGCAGCTGACGTTGTCTTTGACTTCGGGGGCGCGGAGCAGCGCGGGGTCTACGCTCCTCTTGTCTTCTAGTCCTTGGACGCCTACGAAGGGGATCCGAGGTGCCAGCGAGGCCAGCGGCCGGTAGCCGGGTCCAGATGACCTGCTCGGAGAGGGAACCCGGAAGATTCCCTAACCTTGCGGTTACCCGGGGAGAATATCCCCGATAATGGTCTACCTAGGGTGACAAACGGAAACTAGTCAATTGTGCAAGACACACGTTTGGCACATCGAAAGTAGAAACTCATCTTTTAAACTAGCTTGGAAGCTAAATGTTCATAATAGGTCATTTTGTGAAGTTTTTCTTAAGATTTCAAAATCCATATTTATCATTTTTCTCTAGCAAGTTTTACACACAAAGGATTCCATACCAAAGCATTACATTTTCTAAATTTTCTTTATTTTCTTAGGTTTTTTTTCTAAAATGGGGTAAAATGGCACAACTATTAATAACGAGAGTTGGATCTTTCAACACCCTATGTGTTTATTGCATAAAACCCTACTTGGCTAGCTTAAAATGGTCTTTTATTTATTTCTGGAACCAAACTAGAACACACTTTGTAGTAAAATTTCAATTAATTTCAAGAAATTGATTGGCATTTATTTAAATAGGCAAACATAGTTAGAAATCGAGAAAAACTAAATATTTGTAAATTGCTTCGCAAGAAGCCACAATTTTTGTACTTAGAAATGAAATCATTTTTTAAGTAGAATTTGGAAACTCCTTTTGGCATCTATTTTTTCATGGAGAGACGCACCTTTGTATTGGGTTGCGTGTACGGTAAATTAAAATTTTCTCCACAACTACGCAACATCTAAGATCTACTATGAAGATACAAGTAACAACACATGCATATTGATCTAACTGTAGCTCGTTACCGACACCGTTGAAGCGGAAGAGATGTCGATGATGACGTTGATGAAGCTTGTGGAAGAACTCCCTCGGGTAAGCCTAGGCGAGAGAATATCGTAGACTCCTCGTGTCTCGCCTTGATCCAACAGAGAGAGGGTCTACCGCCATCATAGGCAGCACACCCCTCTGAGTTTCGCACACATACATCAGATCTAGTTCAGCAGGGCTTCTTCGTCCATGCTTGAAGCACTTTCCACTGGTGTATATGATGGTGGAGATGTCAACACATGAGAAAGAGAGAGAGAGAGATTAGATATAGGTCTAATCGGAGAGAATCCCTCTAAACGTGAGAGGTTCCCACTAATCCAACTAGAAGAGATCTAAACTTGTGTGTCTCCAAAGAGAGGGGGTGGGGTGTTTATATAGGAGTCCAAGGGGTAGGGATGCTTGTGCAAGGGGGCAAACCCTTTCCCCTTGGTGCGCCGGCCCTAGGGGAGTTGGAGTCCAACTCCAACTCCTCCCCCAAATCGATTTTGGGGGACCCCCAAACCGCCTCCCCTTATGGGCTTTTTGGCCCACTAGGGTTTGGGGAGAGGGGGAGCTTCCCCCCTCCACTCGCCTTGGCCCACCCGCCCCACTTGGGGGCGCGCCCACTTGGCAGCCCCTTTGGTAGGTTCCAATTAATTTATTTATTTCCTTTTATTTATTAATTAAATAAATTAATATTTAATTAACTAATTATTATATGATCCGGGACACCTAGTGTCCGCTGACAAAACACTCTGGATAAATATTTCCATCTTATATAAACCTTCGGAATAAATCCGATGGTGATAAAAACTTCTATCACCCTGAGACATTCAAGGTCTACCTGATCCAATCTCTCTGATATGAATATATCTATCACGCTGAAACCATTCTGGTGATACTCTCTCGATGTTCCAGACCAACCATAATACACAACAAACTAGAACTTGACTTAAGTGTGTTACCCTACAAGTTCGATAACGTGTAGCTATAATTAGATGTACTCATCTAATCACCAGCCAGGGTCAGATCCATGGACAACCTGAATAACTTGTACCGTTATGCGAATAACACTCTTTTGAACTTGTTGATAATTAATATATCATTCCCATTACTCACGATACTGAACTTACCAAAGATTAAGTATTCCTGGTATTTCCGTGAATCAATCCCTGATTCACTATATCTTTGTCTATCTCATTAACGGTAAGTTTCCTTTTCTCGTTCCCGTAATCCGATATCCCACACGATGTAACTTCATCGTGCATTGTCTGTTGCACATATTGGATATCATACATACCGAGTGGGCCCTGGAAGTATCTCTCCTTTGACAGAGGAGTAATTTCCCATCTTGGAACATTAGGATATATGCACACCTTTGTAATCACCCAGTGACTGCCGTTATGATCACCCAGTTACGGCCGTGATGGTTGATAGCACCAAAGTAACTCTTCCAGTATTCACAACCCTAATAACCTCATGGTCTAAGGATATGTCATATAATAACCTACTGCGATATTGCACTAAGGACAATAGACACATTGGAATCTCTTAGCATATCAACGATTTGGGTCTACCCAGCCATATTGTCTCCACCAACAATATGCCACTCATTGATGCTGACATAAACAATGTCCTAGATCAGGAAAACACGGTCATCAAGCAATCAACAAATTAGTCTAGACTAGGGTATACTTTATTCTGTTCATGTCTCTACACGTGCATGTGAGTTTTCCTCTGAATTACATATTCAGGAGCCACCGCAGTTATAGCTTAGAATCATGAAGCATAATTATGAAATAGATGTTAATCTTTATTGCCTTTTGGGCATACATCCAACACTTTGTGCCATAGATGGTCACATTATCATGAATTATGCCATGGATATTATCATGAATTATGCCATGGATATGGTCATGACTTTGAAAAGTCAAGAATGATCAAACATGACAGGCCACTTTGTGAAGGATGTTTTTGGAAAGATTTCAAAATCCATATTTATTATTTTCATACCAATTAGTACATTTTTTACATCTTTTTATTTTCTTTAATTGGTTTAAAAATGGGTCAAAACCACCAACATAATTATTCATAGCAAGAACCTAAATCTTTCAAACACCCTCTATGGCTATTGCATATAATTGAGTACCTAAAATGGTTTTTTTTATTTTTTAGAACCAAACTAGAAAAGATTTATAGCTCAAATTGGAATTACTTCCAAGAAATTAGTCCAATTCATTTCAATAGGAAAAACAGGATAGAATGCGATAACATTCTTAATATTCTGAAACTTCGCATCCAATGGCTCGAAAGATTGAGAGGTTTCATTTTGCGCCATATTTCTCGACCAAAACTCCTTTTTTGCACTTGAAAAATGGAAACTCATGTGTGTTAAACTAAAATTTGGAAACTCGGTTTGGCACAATTGTTTGTCATGAAAATATGCACCTCCGTGCCAAAGAGGGTCACATTATCATAAAATATTTCATGCATATGATTGTGAACTTGGTCATTTGGGCTGAAAACCATGAATGTCATACATGATATGCCACTTTGTGAAGATTGTTTTTTTTAAGATGTTAAATCCATGTTTCTCATTTTTCCTGTCAACTAGTACACATAAAAGGACTCCATGCTAAAGAATTACATTTGTTTTTATAGTTTCATAATTTTCTTTGTATGTTTTTGAAAATTGGGTCAAACTCGCCAGCACAACTATTCCTCTCAAGGGACTGAATATGTCAATACCCTCTGTGACTATTGCATACAATCATATTTGGACATCTCAAAATTTTATGTTAACTTCTACGCTTAATCAGGAAGTGACACTCCATAGATGATGCTCCAATGGCTGAGATTGCAACTTACTATTTCAGGAGAGCACCATGTTTTGGTTGTAGTTAGAGTTAATGAATTATTATCTTAACACCGAAGTGCCATTATCTGTAGTAACGATCCAATAAACTCGTGGATCGTAACTTTGATATAAAGTTCAAGAGCGGTTGGACGGGTGGCACTTGTTGAAAACTTTAGTTTTTGCCTTGTGTCTCCTTTTAGAGTTTCCCTTTCTGGATTTTCCTTTTTAGGATTAGCAGCAGAACTCCTTCTGCCAAAGACAGCAAATCTTCAGAGAAATGGATGACTTCAAGAGGGACATTGTGAAGAATCTGTATTTTGCCCCATATCTTATGAAATGAATTCTTGATAAGGCGCAAATGAGTACTGATGATCTCAGGTTAGTAGCTCATCCATCATACCAGCCTTAAGGAGATAAACACATCACAGTCGGTGTTCATTTTCTCAGTTTGATGTTTGTCAGTACCTAGTCTGTTTTTGAGGTTTGCTTGGTTTGGGATCGACACATCCATAATATCACGGACACCATATTGGTTGGTAAAAAATAATATTACTTATGTAAACCTAGTTTAATAGTATAACTACATTACTTATGTAAACCTAGTTTAATAGTATAACTACATTTCCAGATAAGGGATCTCACATGTCTGTTTTCGTATCTATGTATACATTCTTCATAAGGGTCAGCCGCACTTGGCGCTTTTAATCCAACTCCCAGAACCACAACGTACAACATATCATTGCAACATAACAATGTGTTTTACACAATCGTTAACTGATAAACTCGTTGTCTAACTCTGCAACCACACGTGTGTCATGTTTACTCTACATTGTTTTGCTCCTGTAATCCGTTAGACACCATGTTATCGAACCCAAGCTGCATGGTTGTTGTCTTAGGAACATGTTTTGATACCAGCATGGTAAAGTCTATGTATATATACAAGCTAGTTTGTGCTCGCATGAACGCAAATCGAGGAACATGCATTTATATGAAACATAGATATATGCATTTCGATAGTGTGTGGAGTTCAATATGCCAATATGCAAGATACTGAAACATGGTAAGAAGGACGTCAAAGATTAAAGATACTAGCACAATACCCGTGCGTTGCTACGGGGAAAAGACGAGGAATGACTCGAAGTTGTCGCGACAAGCCCTAAAAGATCTCCCATTTGAGAAGAAATGCGGCGATGGAGATGAGCTATGAATGAAGAAACTAAAAACAGAGAGCAAGAATCAGCATGCAATAAATCAATTAAGCCGGCCGATGAACATGTCGGGTACACTTATGAACATGTCGTGGGGCATCCTGATTAACCAGACCAAAACAACCCAAATTTTGCCCCAAAATCTGTCGAGCTGCGTAACCCTATCTTCATTTTGCCTTTTCATCTTAATATTTTGCAAGATCTATCGAGCCGTGGAACCCTAGCCTCAGTTTGCCTTTTTCATCTTAATATTTTGTCTATTATATTCTTCAGCTAAATGCCTATGTGTTGCACAGAACAATAATTCAATATACGAAATCAAAATTATTAACCAAATTTTTTTTCTTCAAGTATTTTGGTTTGACTCTTTTTATGTATGTCGTACATAGTTTGGATGAAGCTATTCCATCTGACGCCAACAGATCTTGAAAATTATAGCAAGTGTAAATGAGAAGCAACTGTATGACAAGAATAATTACCCTAGTTTGATCTATTGTTGCGTAGTGAATCTCCAATATTCTGGCCTCCTGGCAACAGCAACTTGCTGAACGTCATGGTACTCCACAAACGCAGAAACAATATCATTTTGTCCTACTTCCAAGGCCGAATATGACCTGATATGACCTGCCCAGTTTGATGTGGTTAATAATGATGGGTAGGCGGACGGAGACGAGCTCGCAGAAGAGCTCAAGGATCTCCTGTGCCGCCATCATGTTCTCCTCCCGGATGATGTGCTCGACCTGCGACCACATTAAAACAGTTAGCCCCTCGCTCATCATCTCCACCCCAAATCCACGAACCCAGAACCCTAAAACTAATAAATCCCTTGGAAATCCGTACCCTGATCCTGGCGGTGGCCTCCTGTCCGGCCTCGAGGAGCTTGGCGATGTCCCGCCGCATCTGGCGCAGCTGCAGCTCCCGTCGGTTCCGCAGCAGATTTATCCGCGGGATCGACAGCTTGAGCAGCGTCTTGCTGGTATCGCGCCGCGCGCATCAAGAAAACGAACCGAATCAAAAACCAATTTTTGCCAAATCGAAGCGACTGACAAACCAAGAACTCAGCTCCCAGAAAAGAAACCCGTACCACTTAGTGCCGCGGAAGGCGCCGCCGCCCCCGCCCTTGCCGAAGAACGCGTCCAGCATCGACATGGTGCCGGGGTCCCGATCGATCGGCGCCGAGCGAAGGCCAAAGTGGTTTGCTTTATCGAGTGGAGGACGCGATTCGCGCGTGGGATTTCGATCTGAATAGCGACGGCGAGATGAAGGAAGAACAGGAGGAGGAGGAGTCGATGGTGAGGTGGAGCCGTGTGCGCTGCGCGTGAGGACAGGGGAGGAGAGAGAACGCACAAAAATAAATCGAACCGTTTTCTTTCACTTACCGGTGGCACGGTGGGTAAATATGTGATTTGTGGAGGGCAAAACCGGAAAAACAAAATGACGTACCAACCATCACCTGAAGCCGTATTATATAGTAGAGATTAGATAGAAGAATCTTATTGTGGAGTGCGCCTCTATTTATAGGATTATGTCAACACCGGTGGATAATTGACACAAACCAAACATCACAACACTCTCAACAAAACTAATATCGTTAACACTCCCTAATTTAAGATATTCTATCTATACAAAATATATCTACTACTTATCCTTGATTTTTTTTCTGCAGCTTTAAAAAACATGTTATTTCTCAAGGAGTCTAGAAAATTCTTGCCACAGGTGTGCATGAGCTGATTGGATCATCATATAATAAAGAGAATAAGAAGAAGAATTTCAAAAAAAAAAAAGAGAATAAGAAGAAGATAATTATTGCTCATTAACCAATTCGATAGACGCAAGAAAATAAAAGGAAGATATTTGATGGATGCATGCTGCACGGGGATTATTCTTGCATTAGCACGGGTTCCCCGGGAAGTGGCAGTTATTAGTTAGAGCGCTAGCTGGAAGAGATCCAATCGTCGGGCTTGAATTGGCGCGCCCGTCAACGCAACCAACCGCCTCAACCCACTCCCGACCTCTCCTCTCCCCACTCCCGCCGCCTATTTCTTCACTCCCATCGCCGGCGCCGCCGATCCATCCATCCATCCATCGCCGCTCGCCGACGTGCACTCCTCTCCTCCCCTCCCCTCTGACAAACGTGCAAATGCACTTCTGGTAGATGAATGAAAGACGACATCATCTTGCGCGGGCCCATCGTCGACATGGACCACCTCACCTACGCCTGCAGCAACTGCCTCACCGAGCGCGCCGTCGTCTTCTGTCGCTCCCACTTCGCAAGGCTCTGCCTCGAGTGCGACGGCGCCGTGCACGGCGCCAGCGCGCTCGCGCGGCAACACTCGCGCGCCCCGCTCTGTGACGCCTGCGGCCGCGCTCCCGCCGCGTTCCGGTGCACTCTCGGCGACGCCCACGGCCAGGTTTACACGCTCTGCAACGACTGCGCCGACCGCCACGCGCCACCGCCGGAGGACGCCTGCAGGCCCGCCGTCGAGGAGTACACAGGGTGTCACGCGCCGGCGGAGATCATTCGCATCCTCTCCGTCGAGGCGCCGTCATCGCAGTCGCAGGAGGACTTCGATCAGTGGCTCGCTGACAACATGCCCCAAATCCTACAAGATGTTCAGGTAAATATACCTCAACATCCATCTGCTCAATGGATTACTAATACTTGCTATGAATTCTATTTCTGAATTAATATTATGTGTGTTGCTGCCTGCGCCAGTGCATTTCAGCCTCATCTTCTGCTCTGTTCTGTGTGACAAATTTTACATTGGACAGTTAATTGTGTGATTATGTGTGATCCAGTGATAAGTGGCGCTACTATATATCAAGGGAATGATAGAATGGTGATCTATATACAAAGTGAGAATGAATGTAAACTTTGTACTTACATTAATTAAGGAAGTGGGGAGAGTGTACTATTACTGATGTAAAAATGGGATCTGTTTGGGAAGAGATATATGGTCCTCCAGATTTCCTGATACATATTGTGGTGGAACGATGATAAAAAATTAATGAAAGATCATATACTCTGTTTATATCTGAAAGGTTGGCCAATTTTATGGTGCCTTGGATCTTTATACAGCTGACTGATATCCTTTTTAACATTATTATCAAACCTAATGCACGCTAGCTAGCGTTTTCAAGAAAAAATGAAAAATAGGTGACTGATACATATATCTAGGCTAGTTATCGAACTTCCTTTCGCTATGTCCCATGTAAAAAATGGATTCACTTCTCTTCTAAGTTTGCTTCAGAATTTCTTTTTAAATAACTTTCATGTAAATAAATGAGTATATGAAATAAAAATGCTTCCGTGTCCTAATTGAGCGAATTAGAAAGAGGTACTTTTGAACCAATTAAAAACCTTCTTTCATTTCTGACACACAACCAACAACTAGGTATAAGCACACCTAAAAAAATAGCTAGAAGCATAGTGCTCATATTGGCAAGCTTGGTTGGCTCGATGGACCAACGAACATATGTCTAAGATTAAATATCTCTCTTACCTCTTAACTAGGATGGCGCATATAACTCCGATGAGTACTCATTATGTTAATTTGTGGTGTACAATATGTTCATGGAGGATGGATCTCATATTTGCGATGGAAGTGGAACGACGAGTACAACAATTATAGGAGAAAGAAACAGCTTTGGCAGTGATGATTGGAATAATGCTTGTTCAACTATCTATGCTCCACCTTGTGCTGGGCTTGAGAATACTAATGGAGTATTTGTTGATCATCAGTCAGCCGGGCCTTTTGAGGTACATACTAGTATACCACTCACTCACACAGCTAACTTACATATTTTTTGCATGCTCTGTTGGACCCCAATTGACAATGACAATAACAATTAAACACTTTCTTGGTTTAATTTCTTCTTGGCAGCAGCAGCAGCAGCCACCTTCGATGTGCCAGTATTTCTCATCAGCATATTCATCTTATAATACACCATCGTCATCTTGCCAACCGGTCATGACATCGACTACTCTTCTGCAATCTATGGGAAACGATCATCACCAGTCGCTGCTGCTTGACGGCTTCCCTACTTTCTGCCCTAACTTGCCCTTAATATCACCACCACCACCGCCGGAAAACGGCAACTTGCATGACGCCACCCAGACACCACAAATGTTGGTCGCGGATGAGAAAGCAGCAGCACATCAGCAAGACCCGAGCACCATGACCAAGAAGCGGGAGGAGAGGGACAGAGCCAAGCTCAGGTACAACGAGAAGAAGAAAAACAGAAAGTAAGTCTGAAACTTCCATTTGATGCATGACACTTATATATACTAGAAATTGCAATGCAGGTTTGAATTGAATCCAAATGAATTTTGCAGGTTTTGCAAGCAGATCATGTACGCCTCCCGCAAAGCGAGAGCGGACACACGAAAGCGAGTCAAGGGTAGATTCGCGAAGGCTACCAATGAACACCAACACATACTCCACACCGATGCATCATAAATTCATTTTTGATACGATCAATTTTTTCGTTCTTTTTTCCCTTTCTTAAATTCGTTCTGCATATAGACAGTGCATATACACAAAATCAAAAATGTTTAGTTACCTTTCTTTTTTTCCACTGTAAATAATGTCTCTACACATTATAGTGGATCATGCTTAGGTAGAATACTCTTCTCCACGCCACACAAATACATACCTCTTATTTGTGGAGAAGGCTGTTGCACCTTAGATCTTAGCCCTTTTGCTTTTCTTTTTTGATTTTGGCATTTTTTTTCGTTTGAGGCACATTCTTTTTCGGAGAGATAGTTTTGGGACGGATTATGTTTAGAAAGGAGATTTCGAGGCAATTTTGAGACACTCTGGTACCGTGGTCTAATAATTCAGCCCTTTCATGTGTACATATATAATTATTTTTTGGCCTTGGTGAATAAAGTCATAATTTTTTCATGTGTTACGTAAAATGTCGTGTACGTGCGAGATACTGGTCCTTTTTGTTTTGATTGTCTGGCAAGTGTGCAAAGCATGCTTCCGATGAGAAAGATAAACAGTTGTATATTTTTGTAATTTTATTTTATTTTCAAAAAATGTATATGCCGTATACAAGTATGATCAGTCAAAAATAATGATAAGAGTGTACTCATTATTATCCTGTTTGAAAAAAGGAAAAATTGACACAATTATGCTATATTGGGCCAATTATATTTTTGTCTCGTGTAAATAATCTTTTGCAGGTAATACATGTCTAATTTATATAATAAATATTAAGCCACAAGTCATGTAAAACACTGACATGAGAGAACCGGAAAGATAGGAGAAACCTGAGTTGTGCAAAAAGGATTCTCAGCAAAGAAAGAAAATCACAATCCAGGTTGAAGAAACAAGAAACCTGTAGGCAAGAAACTAACAAAACCAACGCATGTCACTCGCCTCCGGTACCACCGTAACGGCTATCCAAGAAAAAGTGGACATGTCACATCTTCACCCGAGATCGACACGGCTCTATCGTTGATCTGCAACTTTGTGGACCTCCAAAGTAGCTCGCCAAAAGTAAAGCCATTGCAATTGAAAGAATCTAGCTGGGCGGCACCCCGGATACGCCACTACATGCGACGTCGGAGGAGGAAACCAGATATATCATCCTCCAACCATAAACCCGGCATAAGGTTCACCATCTTCCAACTGCCACTGATGTCGACTACCTTCTGCACGCGTCACTGAACAATCTCTCGAGCTCTGCTCCCGCAATGGAGCGAGAGTCGTCATAACGACGGAATCAGAGGATACATGTTCTCCACAAGGTTGCCGTCGTCGCCACATCATCCCCGCTTGAACAAACTACCACCTAGATCCATCGCCGACCATAGAGAAGAACACCGCATCGGAGAAGAATCTAGAACATTTTTATTCATCACCGTCGTCGCCTTCGCCGGAGGCAAGACGTCGAACGGTCGAAAACCTAAGCTAGAGAGGACCTAACCCTCTACTGGCGACGAGGAGGTCGTCGGTGGAGGGGGGCCACCGAAGACTGGCGTTGGTAGGCTAGTGCCTTAGGGAGATCGCTTTTCTCTCCCTGGCACACCACGTACCTTCATACAATGCATAACTATTGTAAAAAAAATCAAAAGATTTTGAAAATGTACAAGTGCACCATTTTGTTAATTGGTGCGTTTGCTATAAATCCGTGCATCGTGTATGTATTGTATGCCTACATGTCAATGGAACCATAATTTGTGGGTTCTTTTGACTTGTGAGCTTGACTAGTTGCCTACCTACCTAACCCATGCTTGAACTGATCATGTGTTTGGAAAAAAAGAAGTAGAAATTACTTGGACCAACTGGAGAAAGAACTAAGAAGTGCCTTGAAGACTAGGTCGTGCATGCATGGATTCATTCAGTCTCCGATTGAATGCTTTGCTCATGCTATTTGCTAATTTTCCATCAAATTATTTCCTCGTCCTTTCGCAACAGCTAGTATTATCAGGGGTAGTCTTCAAGGCACACACCTTCCGTGAAACTTCATAGTAGTTGGGTTGAGTTGAGTAGAATCTTTTTTTTCTTTTTTAATTGATTAGGTGAGGTCGATGTGGTAAACATCTTTGCTTAGTCGTCTTCAGTATACAAACCATTTTCCATCTGCTTTGTATCTTGGGAAACAAGCTACGCACGCTAGTAGGGAAAAGCCTACCACTGACGCACAGTTTTTGCCTACTGCTGACGGGCGGGCGCCCGTCAGCGCTATCTCGTCAGTGGTAACCTATACCACTGACGGGCAGACCACGCGTCAGTGGTAACGAGACTTACCACTGACGTACATAATTCCCGTGACGCACGCTCTTTTTGCCCGTCAGTGCTAATTACCAGTGACACATGCTCTTTTTGCCCGTCAGTAATGAGGTTGCATCTATAGGCTTTTCCCTACTAGTGGCACGCACTTAAGTATTGCTCTAGTCATGTGTAACATTTTATTTTATTTACCAAATTATTCAGATATTCAAATGGGCCACCAATACTATAGGTTCCTTCCAACGGTGAAACAAATGATGACGTCCGGATTCCCGATGGCACCCTCACCTATTGGGTGTGGGAAGAGCTTATTCAAACCCGCATCCGCATACTCATCCTCGTATTTTAACCACACTCACACCTATACCCGCGTCAGGGTGCAAATTTTGTACCATACCCGCACTCGCGTGGGTATTAAAAACCCGCAGGTAAACCCACTAAAAACATGTCATTCATCCATAATATATAAGAAAACCATTGACATGTATGCTCATTCATCCGCTCATACGGCAAACGGGCAGACATATATGAAAAATAAACAATAAAATAATACAATGTACATGAAAATGAACAAGAAAACAACTCATTCATCCACACGGAGCTCACCTCCACCAGTGTCCATGGCGAGCGGCCGCGGGCATGGCCGAGCCGGCCACCGCGTCCAGGGGAGTGTGTACGGAGAGAGCGGGATGGAGGACTTGCGGAGAGCGGAGGCCAGTGGTTGCCTGGTGGTGGAGATGGCAGGGCGGTGACGAGGAGCCGGGAGGGAGATGGGCCATATCGATCTAAAAGTAGTGGAGACTGGAGAGAAAACGATGTGGGCGAGGAGAACTGCCTGGGATTTGTGAATCAGGAAAACAAGCGAGAATTACGTAGCCGGTTAGTATTTTGAGATTTTTTCCAGAATAATCCTATATACCACAAACCTACATGTAAAAAAAAAGGGCATGTGGGTATGCGGGTATGGGTACTACTTTACCATATCCGCACCCGCAATACTAACTGGGTACACAATTTTATCCATTTGGTTACCAATGGGTAAAGTTTTTTTTTTGACCAAACCCTTACCCTAATGGGTAAATACCCACTGGGTATGCGGGTAATGGGTACTCATTGCCATCAGTAGTCTGGATGCTAAAATAATCCTAACAAGTATATGCCAATTTCGCGAGAAAAAATATGTTCGGTGGCCTGTGAGGAAAAAAATATTCGGTGCTCACAAAATTGTTTTCCGGAGCACCTAGCTTCTTTATTTTGCCAAAGATCCAATATATAACATTTATTCATTAATTTTTGCACGCTTATGAATGTCATGAACATGTACTCTTTTCTTTTTACAAAAACTGTAGGACTGTACTGAGTATTTATATTGATTTGTGTTTTTTTAGAAGTTAGAAATTGTACAAGGGATTTGTACATAAAAAAGGTTAAAAAAGGGGAACCAAGGTCTAAACCTTAAGAAAGAAGTTCAAATGAAGCTACCAACCCAAGCAGAAAAAAGAGCATATTTCTTTCTGACAGCTCTAAATTTCAGCCACTTTAGTTCAGTCTTTAAGATGACCCTTCAGCGCTAAAGATCTACTCTTAAACACTGATAGATATAGCAATTTCGGGTGAGGCAGATCGACCAGGCACTTATGATGATCTCCTTGAAAAAAAGGCTTGTTGATCTTGTCCTTGAGTTCAGAAATACACTCCACATGAGTGGAAGTAGCTGCAATGTTCACATTTGGGGCAATTTAACTCCAGCAAGCTTGAGCAATGGGCAGTGGTAGAACATGTGAGATCTGGTCTCTAGCACACCCATGTTACACATGGTAGGAATTTCTTCTACAATGAACTGCTTCCCGTTGCAAAAGGTATCTTGTATTTAGTGTGTCTTGAAGCAGGAACCAAAAGAAGACCCTATGTTTTTGCTGTCAATAGGATTTCCAAAGCCATTTGAAGGCAGCATGTGGTGGCATTGGAAATTTGCTATCATAACGATAGCATTACCCTACTATTAAAAGAGCAGCCAAATCCGCGCCCTAAGAGCGCTCGGGCACTGTTCATCCGCGAAAGACACAGTGTCCGAGCGACTCCGCGTCGTCCAATTTCAATCCAACGGGCAGAGAGCGCTCGGGCACTGTTCATCCGCGAAAGACACAGTGTCCGAGCGACTCCGCGTCGTCCAATTTCAATCCAACGGGCAGAGAAGCATCTACGCGACACAATTGCATCACAAATTCAGCGCGTACTCCGCGGTCCACGATTTTACGAAGCAATGGACCTATTTGTTGGAGATATGCCCTAGAGGCAAATAAATAATAAGATTTATTGCATTATCTCTTTAAGTTTATAAATAGTTTTATACCATGCTATAACTGTATTAATCGGAATTGTTAATACACGTGTGGTATGTAAACAAACCAGAGTCCCTAGTTAAGCCTCTAGATAAACTAGTCCATCAGTCAATGGATGATCGTGATTTCCCGATCATATTGCATTAACAGTTGATGGTGGAGTCATTTTATTGGGAGAATAATTTGATGGACATTACCCAAAGTATTGCAGTTAGGATCGTATCAGATAGTTCAACACTGCAATAGGATTATAACGTGGTAGCTTATTCCTTAGACCATGAGATTACATCAAGTCGCTGCTTCTGAAAGATACGGCTGATCGCATCAAACGTCATGCCTCATAAGCTGACTATAAAGGTGACACTTTCGGGTATTGGAAGGAAGTAGTCGGGACGAGTAATCAAGAGCGGGATTTGCTCATCCGTGTGACGGATTGATATGCTGGGCCCACTCGGTGAGTTTATATCTGTAAAGCTGCGCAGCGTATGACTAGGTCATTGAGATATGATTTCATGGGAACGAGTAAAGCAACCTTGTCGGTAACGAGATAAAACACAACATCGGATGTTGACGATCGTATCTCGGACAAGGAAGTATCAACGAAAAAAGGGAATGACCATATCATGTTAACGGTTCAAAGATGATTCAAGGATGATTTATTCTAGAATGCACGGGGGCCGTCATAGTCATCCAGGGCTCCCTGACGGTCATTGGCGGGAGGGTCTCGACCATGTCCGGAGTATTCTCGAACCGAGGGTAACACACTTAAGGTATTGACGACGCTAGGAGAACGTTTTGGAAACATCGGACTGGCTTAGGTATAGAGATAGGAGGTTTCGGAAAGGTTCCGGCAAGAACGGAAGAGTTCCGGGGAAGACCGGAAGAGTTCCGGGGAGACCGAAGTAAGTTCGGAGTGATCCGGAAATTGTTTCGGAGTCACGGGAGATTAAATATTATGTAAATATATTAATTATGGAATTATATATATTTATATTAATTTAATAATAAATAAAAAGGAGAAAAAGGGGCTGCACACCTTAATGGGCCTTTAGGGCCCAAGAGGGGAAGTTCCCCCCCCCCCCCACAAGAGGGGGTGCGGCTGGGCTGTGGGGTGCAGCTGGCCCATGTAGGCAGCCGCACCACCACCCCCCCCCCCCTCTCCTTTAGTCCCACATGGAGAGTTGAAGGAGAGGTGCACCCCTTTTCCTTCAATAAATAGGGACCCGGATTAATTGGAAAAATACACTGAAAATTCAGGAATTAATTCCAGTTGGCCCAGGCTTCTCCCTAGTCCAATTCCTCCCTCCCCATCTCTCGACGTGCGCGGTCCCAAGTCTGGACAGCGTATACGGGAGACCTATAAACCGTAGCGCACCGTTGTGCTGCGGGTTTCCACCCAAAGTTCTCGCTTCCGCTATTCCGGCTGGATCGGGGAGCACGGAGGTCATCGTCAAGGTCCGTACGTGTGCGAGTACTCGGATGTGCTGCTCTCTCACGAGTTCAGCACTAGGAGCTTCTTCATCGCCGCGTCTCCTTCTTCTTCGTCGCGCCAAGTTCTCCGCGACCTTGAGGTCGGATACGTACGTCTTCATCGGCAACGCTTGTACGGGAGCGTAATTCCCGCTATCGGTCTACAAGGGTATGTTTCCGATGACTTCTCCGTTACCGCATTACTAAATAGATAGATCCTGGCTAGTTTTGGTGTTGCGATAGTTAGAAAAATTATTGTTTTCTGCTACGAACCCCTTCAGTGGTATCAGAGCCGATCTATGCGTAGTATTGCTGGTACGGTTAGAACACATGTTGAATGTGGGCATCGATTATGTAATTGTTACCCTCTCGCGTGCACTTGCTAATGTTGTTGGCATTGAGTTGATGAAGCGGCCCGGACCGACCTTACGCGTACGCTTACGCGAGACTGGTTCCGCAACTAACATATGGCTTGTACCATATATGCGGCTGGCGGGTGTCTGTCTCTCTCTCTTTAGACGGCATGGCATTTTCAATGGAGGGCCCTGAAAAGGGTGTAATAGAGACAATTACTTAATCGCTGTTGTGGTTGTATGTTCGTAGGTAAGAAACGGTTCTTCACGAAAGCCCTAGCAGCCACGTAAAACATGCAAAAGATAAAGTAGAGAGCGTCTAACTTTGTTTTGCAGTGGGACATTTTAAATATGACATGGTTACGGTAAGTTTTATGTTATCGGAGGCAAAAAGGTGGCACCGTAGACTCGGAGCATTGCCATGTGGCGCGCCATGAAGGCCAAGGCGCGAGGCCATGTCATATCGCACTTCATTACATTATTTTGATATTGTTTGTTGTGTGTGCATCCTATTTGATTGCTTATATATTAAGTATATATATACAACGGTAGCAATATTAGGATGATCCCAAATTAATGCCAAAATTGTGTTCCCCTTAGTGTGCACCACCAATAAAGTTCTACGTTACGGGGTACACCGCTCGCGGTTTCGGTCGCTTTCGGTTACACTCGTCTCTTCGTTCGCATACAGTGGGTGTAAGCCACGCTGCACACGCAGATACACTAAGGTTAAATTGGCGAGCCTAGCATATACCAGTATATGGCCTCGGAACACGGGTGATCGAAAGATCGAGCATGAGTCGCATGATTGTTGCGATTGGTAATTCGTTGCCTACCTTTGAAATTATTCTATCCGCCTGATCGATGGGGGTAGTGTAATGGATTAGGATCGTGTAATCACTAAGTTATTTTGTTTGGGATGAATTTCTTAGTGGAGTGTATTTTGATAATGTGATTATAAAATAAACTCATAATTTTATAAACTTAGCCTTACCTAGTCTTTGCAAATTATCTTTGTAGATCATGCCTTATCCTAAGGAAGAAAGTCTTGAGTTCAACCATTTTATTAGAGAAGAAAGTCTCCGGAACGATGGATCCAACTTCATGACGTGGTACAGAAACCTGAAAGACGTCCTCTACCAGAATGACATTTCTTACGTGATAGGAGGATTGTTAGGAGATAAACCAGGAGACTCCGCAAGTGCAGAGGCAAAAGAGGATTTTCGTCAGCGTCGTGAGGTCTGGAGAAGTGTTTAGATCACGATGTACGTCTGCATGGATCATGAGCTGAAAAATGAGTTTCGCCACATGGAACCCGCTGTGATGATAGGTGCTCTTAAAGTTCGGTTCTTGAACCGAATGAAGCAAGAGCAGTACAAGCAGCTGGATGATAACCCACAAGTATAGGGGGTGTATCGTAGTACTTTCGATAAATAAGAGTGTCGAACCCAACGAGGAGCAGAAGGTGTTGACAAGCGGTTTTGATGAAGGATTCACTGTAAATGCTCACAGACAAGTTTTTAGGAGTTTTTGATATGACAGATAAATAAAGTACAAGTAAATAAAATGCAGTAGTAATAGTTGCAGCGAGTGGCCCAATCCTTTCTACAGCAAAGGACAAGCCGGTTGTTGTACTTATAATGACCAAACGTTCTTGAGGACACACGGGAGTATTGTCAAGTGCTTTCGCTTCATATAGTTGATTAATCTTCATTGTTTTGATAAGTGTTGTGTGGGTGAACCTATGCTAATGCACCGCCCTTCCTAGGACTAATACATACTTGTGATTATACCCCTTGCAAGCATCCGCAAATACAAGAAAGTAATTAAGTTAAACTAACCACAGCCTTAAACTTTGAGATCCTGCTATCCCTCATGCATCGATATACCAACGGGTGTTCAGGTTTCTGTCACTCCGGCAACCCCACAATTGGCAAACGAATACACAATGCATTCCCCTAGGCCCATAAAGGTGAAGTATCATGTAGTCGACGTTCACATGACACCACTAGAAGAATAACACCACAACTTAAGCATCAAACCATTAAATATTACTCAACATAGTTCACTACTAACATCAAGACTTCTCCCATGTCCTCAAGAACTAAACGAACTACTCACAAGACATCATACGGAACATGATCAGAGGTGATATGATGATGAATAACAATCTGAACATAAACCTTAGTCCAATGGTTTCACCCAATAGCATCAATAACAAGAGTAATCAACACCGGGAGAGTTTCCCCTATGAAATAGACAAGATTCAGCCCTAGATGTTATAGCGGAGACGGGTGCAGCGGCGGTGATGATGGTGTTGGCGGTGGAGATGATGATGATGATGATCCCGATGAAGTCCAGCTCGATGACGGTGATGATGGCGACGATTTCCCCCTCCGGGAGGGAATTTCCCCCGGCAGATTTCTTCCTGCAGGGGAGCTTTTCGCTCTCTGGTGTTTTCCGCCTCGTGGAGGCGGCGGAATATTTCGATGGCCTCCTCCGTGTGTTAGGGTTCCGAGGGGGTCAAGTACGCGAAGGGGGAACGGCTGAGGTGGGCCAGGGCCCCCAAACCACCTCTCGGCGCGGCAGGGGGCCCCACCGCGCCAAGGGGTGAGGAGGGCCCACCATGGCCCATCTCAGCTCCCCTTTTGGCCTCCTCCATCTTCTGGTAAAATAGGAACTTCCATATGTCTCCTTCGATTTATTGATCTTCAGAAATAGTGCATCTCGACGGTGCTTTTTCCAGCAGAATCCTGACTCCGGTGTCCAATTCTCCATTATTCATCAAACATGCAAAATAGGTAAAATAACATAAGTAACACTTCTAAATATGAAATATATCGATGAATAGCAGTAAATTATGATATAAAATAGTGATGCAAAATGGACGTATCAACCCCCCCAAGCTTAGACCTCGCTTGTCCCCAAGCGAAAACTGAGCTCAGTAAACATGACCACAAGTTTATGGAGCAAAGTGTCGATAAATAAAATACGGACAAGAAGCATCACATTCATTGATACACAAGTCATTCTAGACAGCAACTTCCCTTCATATAATCTAACTTGAAATAAGTAAAGGGAACCACGATGAAGTGCATAAAGAGAACCATGATTGGTGAAGGCAAACTTAAACTCTTGGTCAGAGAACAATTAACAGATCATACTTATCTTTCGAGAAGAGTCTTTATATCAGAGCTTATATAGCAGAACTTACATGCCTTAATCATAACAGTCTCCTTACAGTCATTGATAACTTTCAAAGTTATATTCATTCGGATAAAAGCTATTGTGCGAAACAAGGAAATGAGAGATATGATTAGAAGTATCAACACATATAACTAATTGGATCTCAACAACTCAAATGCTTGCTTGAGATAGAGAGGAATGGGTTTACTGACTCAACAATAATGTAAAAGATAGGCCCTTCGCAGAGGGAAGCAGGGATTAAATCATGTGCTAGAGCTTTTAAGTTTTGCAAAGCATATAGAGAGTATGAAAATAGTTGTTTGAGCTATGTATGTCGTTGTCAACGAATCGTAGTAAAGTGAACACTAACCCCTTGTCAACCAGACTTTCAAGAGCGGCTCCCATGAAGGACGTTATCTCTACCAGCAAGGTAGATCATCCCTCTTCTCTTTTGTTTACACATGTATTTTAGTTTCTTTATAGTTGACACTCCTCCCAACCTTTTGCTTACACAAGCCATGGCTAACCGAATCCTCGGGTGCCTTCCAACATTCACATACCATGGAGGAGTGTCTATTTGCAAATTAAGTTGCTTACTGATAAATCAGGGCAAAACATGTGAAGAGAATTATTAATGAAAGTTGTAGTTAATTGGGACTGGGCACCCCATTTGCCAGCTCTTTTTGCAAATTGTTGGATAAGCGGTGTATATGCCACTAGTCCATTGGTGAAAGTCTGTTTGACAAAAGTGCTAGAGAAACTCTACAGAACCCTCATGAGCTAATAAACAGTGACACAAAACTAGGAGTAATAAGTTTTGAATAATTTAAAGGTAGCACATGAAGTATTTACTTGGAATGGCGCAAAATACCATATAGTAGGAAGTTATGGTGGACTCGAATGGCAATGGTTTGGCTCAAGGTTTGGATGTATGAGAAGCATTCCCTCTCGATACAGGTCTTTGGCTAGCAAGGTTATGTAGCAAGCATAAGAGTTGAGGGATACAAACAATTATACAAGTGATAAGAATAATCATGCAATCTTCCTTAGAAGCACAAATAGTTTAACTTAAGAATACTAAGCTTATGAGCTACAAAGAAAGAAAGATCATGGAATAATATATTTGCATGCACTCCCTCTCTCTACTTAAGTCTCAAAGTATTGTCTACTACTGACCAATGCTAAGTTTGCCAAAACCAAAAAGATTAACTTGGTGCTCTAAAAAGTGATCCCTATACTAACAACAAGGTTATCAATATGAAAGAGAATTGCAAGCTAAAATAAAGTATGCAGAAAGTAAATGATAAAACTTCTCATTAATATTTCATAACGGCAACTCACACCAAGGGATACATAGATAACCAACTAAAAGAGAGATACTTCCACATTGCAAACCATCATATAAGATAACTTCCCTACTCACGATATGACTTTATGGAAAAGTAAAAGGTAAAGATAATGATGTGATACCGCGGCACTCCCCCAAGCTTGGAACAAACCAAGGGGATGCCAATACTTATGATGAATTACTCCTTCGGTGGTGGTGGTGAATTGTCCTCATCATCAGACTTCCAGGGAAGGGGTTTCCCATCAACAAAGGACGACTTG
Source organism: Poa pratensis (assembly GCA_947311845.1). Classification (NCBI taxonomy): domain Eukaryota; kingdom Viridiplantae; phylum Streptophyta; class Magnoliopsida; order Poales; family Poaceae; genus Poa; species Poa pratensis. Next base: position 23,319,978 of record CAMZMU010000082.1, read on the forward strand.
GATTCGATTATCCTGAAACTAGCAGCGCTTATGTTTTTAAACCGAGTTTCATACTCACAGTTTTGATTCTGGACATCATAGAGTTGCGCCTGCAGTTTGTTGGTGGTGTTGATGAGGTGAAATATGTCTTCCCAGAGTTGTGCAGTCTCCTTCTTATGTTCAGCGACCAGCGCGGACACCATTGAGTGGAAGACTCCCACTTCACGTTCCGCCAGCTTTTTGTATGTGAAGACCTCTTGCTCCAGCTTCTCCATCCTGGCTTCCAGGCTCCCTTCTCCTTTGGGTCCTCGCACGTCTTCCGTCTGCAGCTTTCCATCAACCATCTGCGACTCCTTGGGATGCATCTTCAGCTCATCCATGTATGGGGTGACGACGTTCACAAAGAAACTGTCCTTTGGAGGCTTCGATGAAGACATGGCAGCTCTAGATCTGAAAACAATATCTGGACAGAAACAGCTCGAAACGAAACACGATGAAAAGGCGAGATACGAACCTCGGGGGTTCGGGTGAGTTATATAGCAAAAAGTTTTACAACATAAGGAAGGTACAGGAGGAAACCTGATCGGAGACGAGCTCCGGGGTGCTCAAACCACCAGGCGGCGCGGCTGGGGGGCCCACCGCGCCGACCTATGGTTTGGGCACCACGGGTGCCGTCTCCCATCCGGTTCGGTCTCTTATTTTTCCATATTTAATAAAAACGACGAAAATATCTTCTAGAAAGTTATTCGCGAAACTTTTCTTACCGAAACTGTTACCTATTCGAATCGAATTCTGCAGTCCCAGAAAAATGTTCTTCAATGAAAGTTTCCGGAGTCACCACTTTAATTGTATCAACCTCTTCATTAATAGAATCTCCAGAAATATAATGCTTGAGTCTTTGACCATTTACCACTTGTGTAGAGTTATCTTTCAATGAAGCAATTTTTATTGCACCTGAACGATACACCTCCACAATAACAAATGGTCCTTCCCATTTTGAGAGTAACTTTCCTGCAAAAAATCTGAGACGAGACCTATACAATAGAACTTTCTCACCAACATTAAATTCTCTTTTAAGAATTCTCCTATCATGCCATCTCTTAACTTTTTCTTTAAAGAGTCTAGCATTTTCATAAGCCTCACTTCTCCATTCATCTAAAGAACTTAATGCAACAACCTTTTCTCACCGGCAAGTTTAAAATCTCTATTAAGTTCTCTCACTGCCCAATAAGCTTTGTGTTCTAATTCTAAAGGCAAGTGACAAGCTTTACCATAAACCATTTTATAAGGAGACATGCCCATGGGGTTCTTATAAGCAGTTCTATAAGCCCATAAAGCATCATTTAACTTACTAGCCCAATTTTTTCTAGATTTATTAACAGTCTTTTGCAAGATAGATTTAATCTCCCTATTTGACAATTCTACTTGTCCACTAGTTTGAGGATGATAGGCTGAAGCAATTCTATGATTAACACCATATTTAGCAAGAGTCTTTCTAAAACCACCATGGATAAAATGAGAACCTCCATCAGTCATAAGATATCTAGGTACACCAAACCTAGGAAAAATGACATCTTGAAGCATTTTTAAAGAGGTCTCACCATCAGCACTTTTAGTAGGTATAGCTTCTACCCATTTAGTGACATAATCAACAGCAACAAGTATATGAGTATTACCTTGTGAAGAAGGAAAAGGACCCATGAAGTCGAATCCCCAACAATCAAATGGTTCAATAACAAGAGAATAACTCATAGGCATTTCATTGCGTCTAGAGATATTACCAACCCTTTGACATTCATCACAAGATAAAATAAACTTTCTTGCATCCTTAAAGAGGGTAGGCCAATAAAAACCTGATTGTAGAACTTTCTGCGCAGTTCTATCTCCAGCGTGATGCCCTCCATAAGCACTTCCATGGCATTTCCTCAGTATTTCCTGTTGTTCATATTCAGGAACACATCTTCGCATAATACCATCGACTCCTTCTTTATATAAGTGTGGGTCATCCCAAAAGTAATGCCGCAAGTCATAAAAGAATTTCCTTCTTTGCTGAGCTGAAAAGGTTGGAGGCAAGTACTTGGAAACAATAAAGTTAGCATAATCAGCATACCAAGGACTATCTCGCGAACTTACACTTATTGCAGCCAATTGTTCATTTGGAAAGCTATCATTAACAGGAATAGGATCATAAGGAATGCTTTCCAATCTAGACAAATTATCAGCAACAGGATTTTCAGCACCTTTTCTATCTATGATATGCAAATCAAATTCTTGCAAAAGAAGTACCCATCTAATAAGCCTTGGCTTAGCATCTTTCTTTTCCATAAGGTATCTAATTGCAGCATGATCAGTATGAATAGTGACTTTCGAATCAACTATGTAGGGTCGAAATTTGTCACAAGCAAAAACTACAGCTAGAAATTCTTTTTCAGTAGTGGCATAATTCTTTTGAGCAGAATCAAGAGTTTTACTAGCATAATGAATAACATTTAACTTTTTATCTACTCGCTGCCCAAGAACAGCGCCTACAGCATAATCACTAGCATCACACATAATTTCAAAAGGTAAATTCCAATCAGGTGGTTCAACTACAGGAGCGGTGATTAAAGCCTTTTTCAAAGTTTCAAAAGCTTCCTTACAATCATCATCAAAAACAAAGGGTACATCTTTTTGAAGAAGATTAGTAAGAGGCTTGGAAATTTTAGAGAAATCTTTAATAAACCTCCTATAAAAACCAGCATGACCAAGAATACTACGAATACCTTTAACATCTTTGGGACAAGGCATCTTTTCAATTGCCTCCACTTTAGCTCGATCAACTTCAATACCTCTTTCAGAAATTTTATGTCCAAGAACAATTCCTTCATTAACCATAAAGTGGCATTTCTCCCAATTAAGAACAAGGCTAGTTTCTTCACATCTCTGCAAAACTTTGTCAAGGTTGTGCAAACAATTATCAAAGGAAGTTCCATAGACGGAGAAATCGTCCATGAAGACTTCCACAATTTCCTCACAAAAGCCATGAAAAATAGCAGACATGCATCTTTGAAAAGTAGCAGGAGCATTACATAAACCAAAAGGCATACGTCTATAAGCATAAGTTCCATAAGGACAAGTAAAAGTAGTTTTCTCTTGATCTTGCGCTCTCACAGCAATTTGAGAAAACCCAGAATACCCATCAAGGAAACAAAAGTGAGTTTTCTTGGACAACCTCTCAAGCATTTGATCAATAAAAGGCAAAGGATAATGATCTTTCTTAGTTACTTTGTTAACCTTTCTAAAATCAATGCACATCCTATAACCAACTACTACTCTTTGAGGAATTAGTTCATCATTTTCATTAGGAACAACGGTAATTCCTCCTTTCTTAGGAACACAATGCACAGGACTTACCCATCTACTATCAGCAATAGGATAAATAATACCAGCTTCAAGAAGTTTTAATACCTCATTTCTTACCACTTCTTTCATCTTGGGTATTAAACGACGCTGATGCTCAACAACAGGCTTTGCATCAGGTTCCATGTTGATGGCGTGCTGACATATAGTAGGAGAAATTCCCTTCAGGTCATCAAGAGTATATCCCATAGCTCCGCGGTGTTTCCTCAACACTCCCAATAACCTTTCCTCCTCTGTACCTGAAAGTTTAGAGCTGATAATAACAGGATATATTTTCTTATCATCAATATAAGCATATTTAAGATTATCAGGCAGAGGTTTCAAATCAAAAACAGGATCCTCCTTGGGTGGCATTGTGGTACCCAAATCTTCCACAGGTAAATTGTGTTTGAGCATAGGTTGACGAAGGAATACTTCATCAAGCTCATTCCTTTCTTCCCTGAAGTTCTCACTTTCATGATTCTCCATATGTTGCTGCAAAGCATTGTTAGGAGCAAGAACAATAGATGCAAGTTGAGCAATTTCAAAATCCTCACTAGGCAATTCAGTTTCATAAGGTGCTTTAGCAAATTTAGAGAAATTGAATTCATAAGATTCACCAGCAAATTTAGTAAAGATTTTCTCTTTCTTACAATCTATAACAGCACCACAAGTATTCAGAAAAGGTCTACCAAAAATAATAGGACAACTATCATTGGCAGCCGACCCAAGTACAAGAAAATCAGCAGGGTATTTAGTCTTACCACAAAGGACTTCGACATCTCTAATGATACCAATTGGAGAGATAGTTTCCCTATTAGCAAGCTGAATAACCACATCAATCTCTTCAAGTTTACAAGGAGCAATTTCGTGCATAATTTCCCTGTAAAGCTCATAAGGAATAGCACTAGAACTTGCACCAATATCACATAAACCATAATAGCAATGATCACCTATCCAACAGAAAGCACAGGAACACTAGACTTCCTAGAACTTTTAGGATGTGAGACAATATTAGAAGCATCCTCACAAAAGATAATGTGTCTATCTTCTAAATTTTCAGTGACAAGATCTTTAACCAATGCTACAACAGGTTCAACAGTTATTTGCTCATCAGGTTTGGTAGTTTTCTTATTACTTTTACTAACAACACCAGTTATGATAGTATGTTCCTTAATCTTATTAGGAAAAGGAACTTTTTCAATATAAGGTTCTGGAATAATGCGATCAGCAACATTAACCTCAACACCTTTAGATATATGAGAAACAGATTCATCTTTATATGGTTCATGATAATTTTTAAAACCCTCCTTCGGCAAACCGAAATAGGAAGCAAAGGCTTTATAAAAGTTTGCAACAATTTGAGAGTCAAGACCATAAGTAGTGCTAATTTTGCGATAATCATCAGTATCCATAAAATTTTTAACACACTCAAAGTCATAGTTATACCTGACTCCCTACCTTTGTCATTCTCCCATCCTTCAGTGTTCTCCTGAATCCGATCAAGAAGGTCCCACTTAAACTCTTCTTTATTACGAGTGAACGATCCAGCACAAGTGGTATCCAATAGAGTTTTATCTTGAAAGGAGAGTCTTGCATAAAAGTTATCAATAACAATATTACCAGGAAGCTCATGAATGGGACATTTGAGCATTAATGCCTTCAATCTCCCCCACGCTTGAGCGATACTCTCTCCATCATAGGGCCAGAAGTTATATATGAGGTTCCGATCCTTATGAATCTCACTTGGAGGATAGAATTTGGAGTAAAAGAGAGGTACAATTTCCTCCCATCCAAGAGAATACCCATTCTTCAGCAGTTTATACCAATGTGCAGCTTTACCAGACAGTGATAGAGAGAATAATTTCTTCTTAACTTCTCCCATCGAGATACCTGCACACTTAAATAACTCGCACAATTCATGCAGAAATAACAAATGATCTCCAGGATGGACAGTTCCATCTCCTGCATAGCGGTTATTTGTGACACGTTCAACAATTTTCATAGGAATTTTGAACGGTATTACCTGCTCATCTGGCGCCTCCTCTACTACCTTAGCAGTGGTAGTTGTTTTCCCAAATAGGAATTCAAGAGAAGACCCCTCCATAATGAGATATAGCAGCAGGCAAAAATAAAAACAGCACGTACAATAAATGTTTCCCTTACCAATTCCACTTACCAATAGCGCTACACTCCCCGGCAACGGCGCCAGAAAATAGTCTTGATAACCCACAAGTATAGGGGGTGTATCGTAGTACTTTCGATAAATAAGAGTGTCGAACCCAACGAGGAGCAGAAGGTGTTGACAAGCGGTTTTGATGAAGGATTCACTGTAAATGCTCACAGACAAGTTTTTAGGAGTTTTTGATATGACAGATAAATAAAGTACAAGTAAATAAAATGCAGTAGTAATAGTTGCAGCGAGTGGCCCAATCCTTTCTACAGCAAAGGACAAGCCGGTTGTTGTACTTATAATGACCAAACGTTCTTGAGGACACACGGGAATATTGTCAAGTGCTTTCGCTTCATATAGTTGATTAATCTTCATTGTTTTGATAAGTGTTGTGTGGGTGAACCTATGCTAATGCACCGCCCTTCCTAGGACTAATACATACTTGTGATTATACCCCTTGCAAGCATCCGCAAATACAAGAAAGTAATTAAGTAAACTAACCACAGCCTTAAACTTTGAGATCCTGCTATCCCTCATGCATCGATATACCAACGGGTGTTCAGGTTTCTGTCACTCCGGCAACCCCACAATTGGCAAACGAATACACAATGCATTCCCCTAGGCCCATAAAGGTGAAGTATCATGTAGTCGACGTTCACATGACACCACTAGAAGAATAACACCACAACTTAAGCATCAAACCATTAAATATTACTCAACATAGTTCACTACTAACATCAAGACTTCTCCCATGTCCTCAAGAACTAAACGAACTACTCACAAGACATCATACGGAACATGATCAGAGGTGATATGATGATGAATAACAATCTGAACATAAACCTTAGTCCAATGGTTTCACCCAATAGCATCAATAACAAGAGTAATCAACACCGGGAGAGTTTCCCCTATGAAATAGACAAGATTCAGCCCTAGATGTTATAGCGGAGACGGGTGCAGCGGCGGTGATGATGGTTGGCGGTGGAGATGATGATGATGATGATCCCGATGAAGTCCAGCTCGATGACGGTGATGATGGCGACGATTTCCCCCTCCGGGAGGGAATTTCCCCCGGCAGATTTCTTCCTGCAGGGGAGCTTTTCGCTCTCTGGTGTTTTCCGCCTCGTGGAGGCGGCGGAATATTTCGATGGCCTCCTCCGTGTGTTAGGGTTCCGAGGGGGTCAAGTACGCGAAGGGGGAACGGCTGAGGTGGGCCAGGGCCCCCAAACCACCTCTCGGCGCGGCAGGGGGCCCCACCGCGCCAAGGGGTGAGGAGGGCCCACCATGGCCCATCTCAGCTCCCCTTTTGGCCTCCTCCATCTTCTGGTAAAATAGGAACTTCCATATGTCTCCTTCGATTTATTGATCTTCAGAAATAGTGCATCTCGACGGTGCTTTTTCCAGCAGAATCCTGACTCCGGTGTCCAATTCTCCATTATTCATCAAACATGCAAAATAGGTAAAATAACATAAGTAACACTTCTAAATATGAAATATATCGATGAATAGCAGTAAATTATGATATAAAATAGTGATGCAAAATGGACGTATCACTGGACAAGTTTCTTTCACTCAAGATGGAAGAACATACCTACTTGGAGACACATTTGTGTAAGATGTTTGACATTCACGATGATCTCACAAACACATGCGATTACTGGATGGCGGATACTTTTGCAATACAGGCGGTGTTGCGTTCTCTACCTCCTAGCTATGAGGAGCTTGTCGATGAGTATATACTTAAGAGTAATTTCCTCCTCTTCAATGATTTCCTGGTCGAAATCAAAGATGTGGAGGTGGAACCCATCGAAGGAGAGATAGATGACACGCAAGGTATATTTGATATACAAAGTTATAATTGTTATTTCTTACACTTGTTGATATTAAAGTATTTGATACTTATGTTCTGTTTTATTGAAACAGCACCAGAATATAACAGGAAAATTGCAGAGTTCGACATGATGCTGCGGAATGATGGCAAGGCAAAGTAGTTGATGGCCAAGGAGTTTCACGCCCATAGTTATCAAGTTTTGATTAGTAGTTTTGAATAAGAGTTTTGTAGTCGAATTTGAGAGTGATTGTAATAAGTATGTCTTATGTTCGATGAGACAAGTTATTCATATTTCTAAGAGACAAGCAAGTTGTTTTATTATGAATAAAGTTTTCTTATGATCATATTTCGATTATGAATAAGTTATTCATGCATTAATCTTTTTGATAGCAAAGTGGATTTGAATGTTAAAATAAATATCCTAAGTCATTAATAAAATGCACTACCGAATTTTTAATCATTGCAAATATTTTGGATATTTTGATCTTGTGTATTTGCATGCGTGATGTCTCATGAGACATGATGATTGAAAATATTGATATGTCAATATGAGAAGAAATTTGATTTCAAATCATGCAAGATGATTGTTAAATTAAATTGTGTAGTGGAAATTATTATTGAAACCTTTGTTGTATGTCTAAGTAAATAATAAGTATTTACTAAAAGATACAATTATCTGAAATTATTTGATTTGATCAAGAAAGATTTTTCGGATAGAAAAGGAGGATGTAAAATCAAGTCATTGTAATTAGATTATAATAGCAAGGATTTTAAAGATTTATTTTATCATAAAGGTTTGTGAAAATTCGGTTCACAAAAGGACTTGTGAAATTCGGTTCACAAAATTATGATGCCATAATCAAACATGTTGATTTATGTAGACATTATAATCATACTCTATTTTGAATAAAGTATAGTCCTAAAAAATTATCTCTTAATATTTTAGAAATCACGTAGAAGGTTTTTCTGTTAGAATTAGTAAACTCCCTATTTTGAAATCTTCACCCAAAATTCGTATGAACGACAATAAGTTGTGTGTCATGGTTTATAGATTATATGATAATACGAAACTGTGTACGAAATAGTTCTTTGTAAAATATTCATAGGAATGAATATATATGTTTCATATGGTAAACACCAACAAGGGCAAAACTAGTATTGCTAACTTGGTGATTCATTGAAAACAAGTTTCAAGAAAGGATATGAAATAAAGAAAAGCTTAAAAGGGGTAATTGACCTTACTCGATTTGTAAGAGAAATATTGTTTTCGGAATTTGATCCGACAACAAAACTCCACGAATGAAATGAAAAATGATGATATTTGATCATGGTGTTTTCATGCAAGGAGTTTTTTATAAATAGTAGGCATTAAAGAATATTTTTTGTCCGGTCACAGATTAATATTTCATGATTTAATGAGCTTGTTACTAGAACAAGGGATACCTATGAAATACAAAGAAATTGGGGTGATGCCAAATTCGAATTGTGACTATAGAGTCATAAATCCAAAAGGTTGCATTCAAGATTGTATTAGTAAATGTTGCTTGAATCTTATTAAGTAAAAGGGTTACTTGATTTTTTCACATGACAAGTTGTGTGAAAAGAATGAAACTGCGAGAAGGACATAAAGCTAATTTTGTCATGAAGAATGTCTTTGACAAAATCAAAATTGTTTTGACTAGATTGGATGTAGACATGCCTAAGTCTTTTGGATTTGTATTAACAAGTATAATACATCGTATTTGGAATTTTCGAATTGATACATGATCAAGGATTTTGGTTATGACCGAAATATCGAAGGAAATTATATCCGTATAATTTAAGTGGGAGTAGGACAGCTTACCGGAATAATATGTAAGTGACATATTGTTAAGTGGGAGCTTGTGGGCTACACAATCTGAAATGTGTTTGACATTTTGAGTGGGAGCATTACAAGTTACACAACCTCAAATGTAATTGACATTTTGAGTGGGAGCTTAGTCAGGTGTTTATATGTAAATGACATATAATAGATAGGTACTAGGAAAATGAATTAGAAGTAATTATTGAATTACGATAAAATCATATATGTTTAAAATGTGAGCATCTGTTTTGAATAGATCATTTTAAAGAAGTCGAGGTGTTTTTCCAGATTAGATTCTGATGTGTCAGAATAAGACGTAACGAGGAATTGGTCCTTGTAAATCTGAATAAAGTAATCATGGTTGTAAAATATGCTACACTTCTATGCCATGATAAGGTGGCAGCATATTAACCATATTATATACTCGAAAAGATATGATGAGTATTCTTACAAGAAGAATAAGCGCTGAGATGAATTTGTGATTCATTATTAGTGGAACCAAAATTATCCTTCATAGTTTAAAAGAAACTAAAGATATGTGGTTATTTCAAATCTGTAAAGGATGATGAGTTTAACAAAATTTATGTTAAAAGGATCAACCTAGATGACAGAAGGAAATAAAGGATCAAATCGTGGTAGGATAATAGTCAAGACATTAGGCTGACAATAGAGTGTCAGGATCTACTTAGGTAAATATAAAAGTATATAGATACTGCGAAATTACATAGGATTGGTAGAGAAAATGTATTCTCTGAAACTGAGTGTGTTTTTAATGCGATTAACTGATATAGGATCAGAGTTAGCGCAGGGAAACAAAAGTCTCACTTAGTTGCCAAATATGTATATTTGTTATTAAGATAGCATGTTGATATCAAATAAGGTGATATCAATGGTTTGCAAAGAGCTTATGGTTATGAAAGGTTCAGGCCGAAGGAAACCTCTTCCACGAGCCAGCATTATCATAAACACTTATAAAAGATAAGGTTGTATGATTGGTATAGAAAATGCAGCTAGTGTATTTGTACTCTAGTGCAAGTGGGAGACTGTTGGAGATATGACCTAGAGGCAAATAAATAATAAGATTTATTGCATTATCTCTTTAAGTTTATAAATAGTTTTATACCATGCTATAACTGTATTAATCGGAATTGTTAATACACGTGTGGTATGTAAACGAACCAGAGTCCCTAGTTAAGCCTCTAGATAAACTAGTCCATCAGTCAATGAATGATCGTGATTTCCCGATCATATTGCATTAACAGTTGATGGTGGAGTCATTTTATTGGGAGAATAATTTGATGGACATTACCCAAAGTATTGCAGTTAGGATCGTATCAGATAGTTCAACACTGCAATAGGATTATAACGTGGTAGCTTATTCCTTAGACCATGAGATTACATCAAGTCGCTGCTTCTGAAAGATACGGCTGATCGCATCAAACGTCATGCCTCATAAGCTGACTATAAAGGTGACACTTTCGGGTATTGGAAGGAAGTAGTCGGGCGAGTAATCAAGAGCGGGATTTGTTCATCCGTGTGACGGATCGATATGCTGGGCCCACTCGGTGAGATTATATCTGTAAAGCTGCGCAGCGTATGACTAGGTCATTGAGATATGATTTCATGGGAACGAGTAAAGCAACCTTGTCGGTAACGAGATAAAACACAACATCGGATGTTGACGATCGTATCTCGGACAAGGAAGTATCAACGAACAAAGGGAATGACCATATCATGTTAACGGTTCAAAGATGATTCAAGGATGATTTATTCTAGAATGCACAGGGGCCGTCATAGTCATCTAGGGCTGACGGTCATTGGCGGGAGGGTCTCGACCATGTCCGGAGTATTCTCGAACCGAGGGTAACACACTTAAGGTCTTGACGACGCTAGGAGAATGTTTTGGAAACATCGGAGTGGCTTAGGTATAGAGATAGGAAGTTTTGGAAAGGTTCCGGCAAGAACGGAAGAGTTCCGGGGAAGACCGGAAGAGTTCCGGGGAGACCGAAGTAAGTTCGAGTGATCCGGAAATTGTTTCGGAGCCACGGGAGATTAAATAGTATGTAAATATATTAATTATGGAATTATATATATTATATTAATTTAATAATAAATAAAAAGGAGAAAAAGGGGCTGCACACCTTAATGGGCCTTTAGGGCCCAAGAGAGGAAGTTCCCCCCCACAAGAGGGGGTACGGCTGGGCTGTGGGGTGCTGTAGGCAGCCGCACCACCCCCCCCCCCCCCCCTCTCCTTTAGTCCCACATGGAGAGTTGAAGGAGAGGTGCACCCCTTTTCCTTCAATAAATAGGGACCCGGATTAATTGGAAAAATACACAGAAAATTCAGGAATTAATTCCGGTTGGCCCAGGCTTCTCCCTAGTCCAATTCCTCCCTCCCCATCTCTCGACGTGCACGGTCCCAAGTCTGGACAGCGTATACGGGAGACCTATAAACCGTAGCGCACCGTTGTGCTGCGGGTTTCCACCCAAAGTTCTCGCTTCCGCTATTCCGGCTGATCGGGGAGCACGGAGGTCATCGTCAAGGTCCGTACGTGTGCGAGTACTCGGAGTTTGGCACTAGGAGCTTCTTCATCGCCGCGTCTCCTTCTTCTTCGTCGCGCCAAATTCTCCGCGACCTTGAGGTCGGCTACGTACGTCTTCATCGGCAACGCTTGTGCGGGAGCGTAATTCCCGCTATCGGTCTACAAGGGTATGTTTCCGATGACTTCTCCGTTACCGCATTACTAGATAGATAGATCCTGGCTAGTTTTGGTGTTGCGATAGTTAGAAAAATTATTGTTTTCTGCTACGAACCCCTTCACTATTTGCAAATTGTTGAAACGTCAGGGGCCTTTGAGCAAAACCGTCCACAGATCCCCCCTCCCTCTCTCTCCTCACGCGCGATGCGGAGCTCGCCGGCGATGCCGCGCCGCGCCCCCGCCGCTTCACTCTTCCCCGTTCAGATCGCCGGCCACTGCGGGATTCGCCACCACGCCCTCTCCGTCTCCGCTGACAAGCGCGTGCTAGGACGGCCGCCTCGCGCCGGAATCATCGTCGGCGTGTCCGCAGGTCGCCGCCGCATTCGCACGGCGCAGCTGCCGCTCCGGCGACCCAAAAGCGGCGGCGCCGCCAGCTACGTGTACGCCGCGACCAGCCGCGTTCGCCGCGGCCACGCGCGCGACCTGCCTCGCCGTGGTTCGACGCCGGCGCCGCCGCGGCAAAGCACGGCCTCTGCCGCTGGTGACGTTGGCGTGATGACGCAGCGAGCCTGGGCCGAGCAGCTGGGCCGGGCTGGCTGCGCGGGCTCGGCCCTTTCTATTTTTTTCTTCTGTTTTTTCCCCTGCTTTTCTTTTTTTTTAAACTCTTATAACTTTTTAAATACAACTTCAACAATTTTCAAATCTGCGCAACTTCAAAATGCTGACATTTTCAAGATTTGAAGTTTACCACATAAACGCATCACACAAATTTGAATATTTCAAAATTTTAGCTGCCTTTCAAATCTAATTATTTTCACCGACTTTCGGAATTTTCCCCTCTGTTTTTTTTCCTACTTTTCTTTTTTCAAAAAAACTTTTATAACCTTTCAAATACACATTCAATATTTTCCAAACCTACAGGATTCTTAAATGCACATAATTCAAATTTGAAATTTACCACAAGAAAACACTACATCCAAATTTCAATAGTTAAAAATTTAACAATTCTTCCAAATCTTACTATTTTAACCAACTTTTGGAAATCAAACAATTCATAAATATAAACTTTTTTTTGCTTCGATACATCAAAATCTGAACACATTTTGGACATGGACACTTCCAAATTTGAATTTCCTACACCAATAAAATATCAGCATGAACAGCAATAAACACTGACTATTAACGACGTCCGATCAAAATTCAAATTTGAAAGTTCCAATATTTTTCGAAACCTTCACTACTTTTAAATGTCGTTTTTTTTTAATTCTAAATTCACCAAACAAGCGCACCAGTTTATTAATTACAATAATGCGAAACATACATACAACATGCATAAAAAAAAAATCAAGAATAATTTCCTTGCAAGTTAAAAAATATAATTCAATAATTGACATATTCAATAAAATCTTCATTCCCATGAATCACAATAATGCAAATCATGTATACAAAAAACACAAAAAACATATTTCCCCAAATAATTCTTTCTCTCCAAAATATTTCATTTCTTCCTAATTTTTAACATATATTTCAAAAAATCAGAAGAATTAAATTTATTGAACTTATTAGCTACAAAATGCAAAAAAAAATGAATAGTTCTTTGGAATTCTTTATCTCACATTCTAATGGCTCGCATCTATTTTGTTCATATCGTAAGTATCCATCTATATTTTTTTTCTTATGGTACCACCGCCATAACTTGAACCATATTATGTCAATTTTGTTATCAGATGCCAAAAGTACAATGCATTACACCAAAACCTCGAAAACCTACTTACAATATACATTGTGCCACTAAAATAAGAAAACAAATCATACATAATATTTTTCATGAAGGGCCACTACATTCAAATTAGAAATCAAATTCTAAAATAGAGCATGCTTTACATAATTTAGAGCACTTTATAGATATTGATTTACGGTATTTCAACAATTTTGCAAAACTATTAAATTCTGAAATGACTATTCATGTAATATGACCAAAATTCAAAATGAATATTTCAAACATTCAATTCAAATGACTCCAAAATTCACCAAGGGCGCGCCGTGCCGGCGCGCTAAAATTCAACTAGTTTAGCTAAGACGCCGGTTATTTTACCCCTCTCGGTATGGATCAGAACGCCGTCGCTGATTCACTTCGATATGATGGTGTTTGCCATGTGCCTCTCTCTGACGGATCTGCATACGGACGTGATTGTGACGCGGAAAACAAGCACGCGTGGGACGATTGCTGAAATCGAGCCCCCGACTTCTCCTGTTTTCGACGGCTGACAAATTGGTCTCACGATGTCGCGCGTGGAGAGGCGTCGTTGCTGATGGGAAGTTTGACGTAGACGATGCACTTCGATCAGCGGACTGGATCGAGGTGCTCGTCAGGCTGGCCGCCAGGTCTGTGACGAAACTTTCGTCGATCATACCGGCGATCAAACCGGCAAGATGCGATCTCCCGAATCAGACGAGCCGGCTAGATCTTGTCGTTGAAGATGACGATGGATCCCGCCAGGAACGTGACACCGGATGCCTCCAGCCCCACGGTGGGCGTCAACTGTCGTCACCGGCATTGGTGATAGGAGACGGGGGTGCTCTAGCCGATGGTAGAACTGAGGGGTAGAAGGGAGCGTCATCGAGGTCGGGATTGAACAAGGCAGTTTATCCAGCTTCAGATCTCACGTCGGAGGCGAGATCTTACGTGCTGCTATAACTCACTATAATGGCAATAGCCTTGATCAGGTTACAATGAGTGTATTGTGGTGTTATGTGTTGCCCTAAAGGCTGCATGTAGGCCGGCTTATAAAGGCGGCGAAGCCTAGGGATTATAAGGAAAGATTTAACCGGCAAGAAAATAGAGTCCTAGACTAATACGGCTTCTGGCTCCTCCTTGTTTTCCAAGTCGGCTGATCGCTGGGCCTCCTTCCTTATCTGGCATGCCTCCGTCTTGTACTTCAGCTATGTGGGTTGTCCAGCTTGGACCACCTTGGATTAGCCGGATTGACCCATGTTAGAGATACCCCCAGTTGATATATCCCCAACAATCCCCAAGCCATGTATCTTCCCAGCAAAGAATTGTTTTACGTGTCCCAGTTTAAAAGTACCTCGACTAAAGAACTCCTCTTTAACTCCCATTAACCCTTTCCAAAATTGGGAGTCATTAGGTTTCGCCTCTACCTCGTCCAAATCTTAGAACAAAGGTATTTGTTATGCAACAATTCTTGCCAAACTCATTCTTGATTCAAAATTTTACTAAGCCATTTACCTAGAAGACATTTGTTTTTTAATTCGAGTACTTCAATGCCCAAACCCCCCCTGATCCTTCGGTCTACAAATCATATTCCACTTATTAAGTCGATGCTTACTCTTATTTTCATCACATTGCCAAAAGAAACGTGATCTATAGAAATCTAGACGCTTCCTTAACCCAATGAGTATTTCTAGAAATGATAACATGAACATAGGGAGACTAGTTAGGACCGAATTAATTAAGACCAGTCGATCTCCATAAGACAACAACTTGCCTTTCCAACACTCCAGTTTGCCTTCAAAACGACTCTCAACTGAGTACCATTCTGAATTAAGAAGTCTCCTGTAATAAATTGGAACACCTAAGTAATTGAAGGCTAATGAACCAGACTCACATGTAAAGATTTGTTCGTAATGGTTTTTATCATCCTTTGCCTTTCCAAAACAGAAAATTTTGCTTTTATGAAAGTTTGTTTTGAGCCCTGACAATTGCGCAAATAAACATAAAATTAATTTCATATTGACCGCCTTAGCAAGATCATGCTCCGTGAAAAGAATTGTGTCATCGGCGTATTGTAGAATCGAGATCCCTCCCTCAACTAGATGAGGTATAAGACCCCCAACTTGGCCATCCTCTTTAGCCCTTTTGATAATAATAGCCAACATATCGACTATAATATTAAACAGCATCGAAGATAGCGGATCTCCTTGACGGAGGCCTTTTTTTCATTTGGAAATAATGTCCAATGTCATCATTAACCCTAATAGCTACACTCCCGCCTTTGACAAAATTCAAAATTTGGTCGCACCAGTTATTATCAAAACCCTTCATACTTAAGACCTGTTGTAAAAAAGGCCATTTAACTTTATCGTATGCCTTCTCAAAGTCTATTTTAAAAATGAATCCATCCATTTTCTTCTTATGAAGTTCATGTATGGTCTCATGGAGTACAACAACTCCTTCTAAAATATGACGAACTAGCATAAAGGCAGTTTGAGTAGGTTTAATCACATTCGGAGCAACCTCTGTAACGCGATTAGTAGCAACTTTTGTAAAAAAAATGAAACTTGCATTTAAAAGGCATACAGATCTGTACTGTTGAATCTGAACCACATTTTCTTTTTGGGGAATTAGGTGATCACCCCAAAATTCAATCGGAACAAAGGCAAGTTCCCTTGTTGAAATTGAATGAACATAGCCATCAAATCAGCTTTATAACATCCCAAAATCTCTGGTAAAATTCTGCCGGGAACCCATCCGGTCCCGATGCTTTATTCACCTCTATTTGAAAAATGGCTTTGTAAACTTTTTTCACAGAGAAAATAGCCGTAAGAATACCATTCTCTTCATTGGTAAGTTGCGGTATGTCATTGCTATAATTTTCCATTAGTGAATAAGTGTTCGGTTCTGGCGACCCAAACAACTTTTTATAATATTCTGAGATATATACCTTTCGATTTTCCTCTCCCACTACTATTCCCTTCTCTTGTTCTAAATGAAAAATCTTCTTTTTCCTATGTTTCTCATTAGCTATAAGATGAAAATATTTTGTATTATTTCCCCCCTCCTGGACGTGTTTCACCTTAGCTCGTTGTGCCCACTTTGTTTCCTCCGTACTCCTAAGCTTACATACACCATCATTAGCTTCTCTCAATGCGGCCGTTCGGCAGCAGTGAGTGGTGTGGTTTCTGCTTTAGTATCAAGATCGTTTATAATCTGTAACAACTTATCTCTTTCTTTTCGTATTTTCCACTCGTGTTCTTTGCCCAACCTTTTAGGCCACTCATCTTGAGATGAGCTTGCATCTGTCTCTCACAGGAGTTGGGGATGACTTGACTGTCAAAACTTGAACTTCTGCTAATCTTCAGTCCGTCAGTTATCCTCTACTGCTCATAATTGTCAGTAAAGGAACTTGTTTTTATCCCAGATTTGCAGCTCTAGAAAGAGAGAGAAAAAACTTGTTTTTTATCACAGATTTTTATTTCTTGTGTGGATCACGGGTAATAATATATTTCGATGAAACATGTGTTGTACTTAGCAGACATGTATACCTACTTGTACGATTTTTTCCAGATTGTTTTGGGATTTGAAATGTGATTTTCAAAATTTTCAAATAAAAGGCTCCTGTGAGCTCGGGGGTAATTGGACTTTTCGCACTTCTCATGCGCTCTACTACGCCGCAAACAAGATCGAAGCTACCAAAACAAACAGTTCCCAAGGATGCAATCACGCTGATTTAGGGATCATAACGATATGTAGTTTGGGTTTCCTTGTGTTGCACGGCTGCGCCCGATCCATGCGTGATGTGATAAGGTCTAGACGCCCACACCCTTGTAAAATTATTTTCTGCCGCGTTGTAGCCTGGCTCTAACCTAACAGCCATGTCCAAGTACTCCGCTCCATCTTCCGACGGGAACAATGGCGGCGGCGCGCCGTCGAGATCCGCGTCGGCCATCGTCTCTGAAAACGTAGCCGGGTCGCATGACCTCAAGATAAAAGGGTACTCCCTAACCAAGGGGCTCGGTAACGGCAAATTCATCAAATCTGCAACCTTCGCCGTCGGCGGCCATCGCTGGTGTCTGTCCGAGAGGCTCAAGTCCATCTGTGAGGGCACCTTGTGCCGCTTCATGGACACGACCACCACAGCGACTACATTGGCGCTAGCCGAGCAGCATGGTTGCTCCGAACTCAAGCGCGCATGCTTCAAGTTCCTCGCGTCTCCAGGCAACCTCAAGGCGGTCATGGCGAGCGACGGCTTTGGGCATCTGATGAAAAGCTGCCCTTCTTTCCACAAGGAGCTGGCTGCAAATCTCCCCTCCTCGTAGCTAACTTGAGCCTACAAGTTTATCTTCTAAGTAGTAGAAGTTATTATTGCTACATTTATTCGCACCACTTATGTTTGTCCAATTCGAATTCTCAGCTATTCAGAATGCTTAAATATAAATCTTTTAAAGATCAGCTTGTGTTTCTTACAATAAAATCTCTGAATGCTGACAGCTCTGCTGTGATTCGATCACGTGCTCATTGTGACTAGATTAACAAAGGATATGTCATCGATATTGTTTATGGCTTTTGTTACTAACGTGTAGTGAAATGCTTATTTTGTTTCGGAATTTTTTGTGCAATAAATACGTCTAAAATAGGTGGGGGCTTAGAGAAACCCCCTCAAAGAAAGTAATTTTCTCGTTTCATATGGGTAATCATATCTTGCACTCTAGCATGATCATATAAACTAAAATGGGATTCCAAATCGTATCTGTGACAGGGAACTTACATGTTAGCAAGTAAATTTTGGTCAAACACACTTCACCGAATAAAATACCATATGTTTTAAAATATAGAAAGTACTCCATAATTTTTCATGTTTAGTATATCTATGTATGCGAGGTTGCTGGCACATGTTCATAATTATTTCCTTGATTCCTTCTACGCCTAACATGCTTGAAACCTTCAAAGCAGCAATGTTGCACAGCATCAAAGTTCGTGTAGACAGGGAATTCAAATTAGATGGCTAGACCAACAACTTTGACATAAAAAAACGTGAGCCGGTAAATGTAGATGAACTTCAAAATAATCGTTGTCATCAAATGTTCCCTGGTCGTGCCTTATAATCTATCTATACTACTATTAAAAGAGCAAACATGTTACGGATACATTAAATTTGAATCGTTCGATATCAGATCAATGGATCAGATTGTTCCAACAATGTTGAGCAACTCAACACACCTTTTCAGGTTGATAATTACAAAAATTGCCACCGCTTAAAAAATAAATCGTTCCGGCCAGCGAGAGTAGCAGCAGGGCCAGCGAGAGAGGAGAAAGTTCAGACCAAGACGCGGGGACGGTCGTGGCCGGAAGAGGAGGTGAAGGGCGGCGCCGGGAGCGAAGCTTGGAAGCTATCTGGCCGTGGAGGTCGTTAGGTCGGGGCTTGGCTCGCCGGCCGGCCCCGCGCGCGCAAGCCAAGAGAGGAGGCACGGGCGGCCCCTGTTTCCGCTTCGCGAGTGTGCGAGGTGCTCCTGACCGCGGGCGTGGAGGCCGGCTGGCGCGAGCTAGGCTCGCCGGCCAGGGATGCATGCCACCTCCCTCCCGCAGAGACAGCCTGCCCGCTGCCCCTGGCGAGCAAGACGCCACCGCCCTCCCGCAGCGACTGCTTGCTTGCCGCCCCTGGCGAGCACGCCACCGCCGCCGGACTCCCCCGACCCAGCGAGCACGCTGCACGCGAGGACACCCATGCTGCCCTTCACCCGCCAGCCGCACGCGGTTGGACTTGTTTCAGGTTCGACGTCTTCCTTTCCTAAGATCAGATTATGGTCTGATGATTAGCCTATAATCAGGCCTGTGTATTCACACTATTCTAGGTTCAGTTCATGGACTTCAGATTATCCTAGGTTCAGTTCAATGTTTTAAGAAACAGGTCACTTTCTTCAAAACAAATCGAAGGTTCAGTTCATGTTCCAATCTCGGCTCAGGTATGGACTTGAATTCAGAGAAGATTATCTCAATTGAAGATTGCATCGGCACCAAAGGTAAATAGAATTTTAGAGATTGCCCGTTTGAAAACTGAAGATGAATCATCGTAACATGAACTGCATGAACCGTGACCGCTACTCTGCAGCAGGATGCCCCTTTTTTATGTGTTGTCACATGCAAGTTGATAAAGCTTGTGCAGTAAACAGTCATTAGCAAAGAGTAAGAAATCAAATGCTGAACCGAAGTCCTTTCTTATTTCGTGGCACTGATGCGGACGATAAAGGTGTGCAGTCTATGTTGTTGCCTATAAACTTTGAAGCATCTCTTAATTTCTTTCACACCATGTACTTGTCAAAATATGGTTTTATATCACATTGTCTGAGAAAAGGGTTATGAGTTCATTTCAACACTACATTGGTTAAATCAAGTTGCATCCTCATTGATTAATTGATTGAAGGATTACATAGCCTGAAGTTCCTTTGTCGTGTGTGCTGAAAACACTCTGTTTGCAGTCAAATATCACCGGTGCAACTTTGAGATGAAGATGCAGACATTTTTGGGTTCATAATCAGGACTTTTCGTCCAACAACAACAACAACTAACAGAGGGTGTTTCTGAATTTTTGGATCCAGAAGAAATAACCATACAGTGAAGAAGATGAGACAATAAGCAATAAGCTCGACGTGTGGGCTTGGATTCAGAAGTCAGAACTATGTCTTGTGCGGATATGGTGCGTATGGAGCATCACAATATCTCTTCTTCTCGTGTTCTCTACCTTGGTATACTTGTTCTGTGGTTACTGCTCAGCGGAACCAGTTTCTAGCCTGATCCTATGTTTCTGATAAATCAGTCTAGCAAGGCGAAACCAGGGAAGGATAACCTTACGACATTTAACATCCAGCAGAGGCCGATCCAAGCAACACCGACATAAAGGAACGTAGACAATATAATCCCTTCTAGCACACTGCAAGTGGAGAATAAATACCCTACTAAGAGAAATAGATTATAAAGAGTTTATGGCAGCCAGAGATGGTGATATTCAGCTTAATCGAAAGACATGATCTGTAAAGACATAAGTGGAGAATAAATACCCTACTAAGAGGAATGGATTAGAAAGAGTTTATGGCAGCCAGAGTGGTGATATTCAGCTTAATCAAAAGACACGATTTGTAAAGACGCGCGTTGCGCGTGCACGTCTACTAGTCAAATTAAACGCACTACGAGGATTTACTGGTATCACAATATTTGGAATTGCATTTTCTTTGTTTTTTGTGTTTTTAAGTAAAAATAAAATTTTCGATATTTGATATTATTATATGATAACCGATGGATGTAGGATGATAATATGCTAGAGAAAATTGGCAGACTATGAAGGGAAAAAAACCTCTCTTTAAATGAAATGATAAAATAGGTAATACAAAGGAAATTATGGTAGTCCCTCCGTTCACTTTTGTAAGGCACTCTATTTATCTACCATTTTAATTTTGGCCATATACATACTAAAATAAGTAAATCTAGACTTATTTTATACATAGATTAACTCATTTTAGAGTGTATGCGGCCAAAATTGAAATGTTAAGTAGAGTGCCTTATAAATATGAACGGAGTGAACACTGTTTCTTTTTACAGTCCATGTATCAAAAGCAGAACAAAATGCCATGGATCAATTCTTATTGTGCTGCTTCTGTTTGTTTATGTGCAATAGCTTAAGGCGATACAAGACCATGGCCAAGTAATGCTACACCTACGGGCGGAACGGATTTTATGAGCACGCACTCCCCCACTGCCGCCACTCGCAGTATCTCTTTTAAAGTTAGCTCACACGGCTTGGGTTTGAATAACATCACGTAAATAACACTCACCGATAATGCAAATTCCTTCAGCTTAAATGGCCTTATAATAAGCAAATGCTTCAATGCACAACTGATCAAGCTTGGTTCCAGCAAACCAACAAGTTTAGTTGAACCGAAATGTTAATATGACGGCTGGTCAACTATGCCCAAAACTTGCATTTCCAGCAAACAATCAGACTGGATTTACTTTACACGAATCACTGACCAAAAGTTACAACAGGATCGGCGGAATTACAAAACTATCCCAGGATCAAAATTGCGAAGTATTGAATGGTAGACATCAAGATGCACCCACAATTGCAGGGCCTCGTTGCGTCCTATGAATTCCCAGATATGGTCACTTAGATCTGTGACTTCAAAAGTTGTGGAAAAAATGGCAAACAATAAGTTAACTTTCAAAAAGGGAAGATAGAGAGAGGAAGGAATACTTTAAATAAGAGGTAATAAAGTTCAATTTACCTCTGTGCTACACCTTTGAATCAATCCGACCAAATCCTTTCAGTGGCCAAATCTGAGATTAAACACCCTATCAATATTCACACTTTCACCAGCAAGGAAAACTCAAAAAGATAGAACTCTAGAAGGAAGACCCCAATTCTCATGTCAATGCAGTCGCATTTCACATTTGGCTAATGTGCTAAATAATTAGTAGCAGGAAAAAGAACTGGAGCCTAAATGTTGGGTTTCCTACCATAAAGGCATGAACATCAACTAGTATGCTTTAGAAAGGGAGAATCCTGATCCCGGGGATAAACCCGGTGATCACTATCAGAGATTCTAGAAGAAAAAAGCTCTGTAAACTGCTGAAACTCTTCATAGACATTTTCGGAAAGAGCCAGGTGAAATAAGTCTGAAGAAGAATTTTGAAGACAGGCCAAATTGACACTAACATCCAAAGATTTTGAACTTTCTTGACATTTATCGGATCACATTTTTAACCGTGTTTTGTATGGTTTTTTAGTCCGGTTTACCTAATTAACTGGATCAATTCTTTTCTTCTATAATGCAATGCGGGAACTCCCCACCCTAGTTTGTCAAAAAAGATCACATTTTTCCAATGTTCTAACTTTTTATTTTGATGAATATCGGGTCAGGTCAGCAGTGCCACCAACCAACAAAATTTACCTCTATAAATCTATATATACTCCAATCTATCACGTGCCAACGTTGTAGTTTTCTTGTCTGTAGAGAGTAGAGTATACTGTACATAGTAATTTTTCTGTGAGAAGAAAAAGTCAACAAGAAAAGTAGAGCCAGCGCCACCAACCAAATTAACACTATAAATTTCTGCTCCAACAAAAAACTGGCCGCAGCAAACCTAAATCCCAAACAAAGAAGCAGAGCACAGAATGCCGTCGCCGTCCATGGTGCGCGTGGGTCGTCGCGCATGGTGAGGCCGCCGGCGCGGCCGCGCGAGCGAATCCCGCTCACCTCCTGGGACAACCGTCTTTCTCTCCGCCAATTACATCCAGAAGGGCCTCCTCTTCCACTAGCCCTCTGACTCCAAGCCCCTTCAAGTCATCGACCACCTCGCTGCCGCCCTCGCCGACGCGCTCGTCCACTACTACCCCGTCGCCGGCCGCTTCGCCGTCGAACAGCACAAGGACGACACCGGGAACTCGGGAAGTTGTCGGCTCCTCTGTCCATATCGACTGCGACGGGCAGGGCGTGGAGGTGCTCCACGCCATGGCCGACGGTTTCTCCATCGCCGACGTCCTCCCTTGCGACGCCGACGTGCCGCGGGACCTGATCGGGTATTTCTTCCCGCTCGACGACGCCGTAAACTACGACGGCGTCGACCGCCCGCTGTTCAACGTCCAGGTCACGGACCTCGCCGACGGCGTCTTCGTCGGGTTCGCCTACAACCACGCCCTCTCCGACGGCACGGCCTTCTGGGACTTCGTCAACGTATGGGCCGCCATCGCGCGCGCCAGGCTCGGCCTCGCGCCGCCGCCCTCGGTGACGCCACCGGTATACGAGCGCTGGTCAGCCGACGGCGGCGCGGCGGGGCCGGTGGTGCTGCCGTACGCCGATCCGTCCGAACTGATCGAAGGGTTTTCCCCGCCACCGCTGCGCGAGCGATGCTGCACTTCTCCGCAGAGTCGCTGGCGGCGCTCAAGGAGCGGGCGCGCGAGGAACTCCTCGCTGCCGGCGACGCGGCCGGTGCCGCCGCGCTGACGCGGTTCCAGGCGCTGTCGTCTCTGCTCTGGCGATGCATCACCCGAGCACGCCGAATGTCGCCGGAGCAGAGACGACGTGCCGCGTCGCCATCAACAACCGCGCGCGGCTCCGGCCGCAGCTGCCGAAGGAGTACTTTGGCAACTCCATCTACGCCATCGGGACGGAGGCGGCGCGCGGAGCGGAGCTGCTTGAGCGAGGGCACGGGTGGGCGGCGGCGGCGGTGGGGCGGGCCGTGGCGACGCACACGGACGCGGCGATCAGGGAGCGGTGGCGGCGTGGACGGCGAAGCCGATGGTGTACACTCTGCGGTTCTTCAACCCGGCGGCGACCATGGTGGGGAGCTCGCCGTGGTTCGACGTGTACGGGTGCGACTTCGGGTGGGGAAACCCGTGGCGCCACGGAGCGGAAAGGGAACAAGTCCGACGGGAATACGACGCTGTACCCCGGCCGGGAGGGCGGAGGGAGCATCGACGCGGAGCTGACGCTGGCGCCGGAGCACATGGCGGCGCTCGAGGAGGACGAGGATTTCTGGGCCGCCGTGACGCCGGACGCGCCGGTCCTACCCAAGGGGAAAGTTTGAATACTTTTCGCAGCCGATCGACAACCGGAAGTGACGTTGCTGATGCCTGCGTCAATCATCTAAAAAAAATATGCCTTCGTCAATTCTCTTCATTAATCTTTGTCTCTACATTTCACACGGCGATTTCTTCGCACCAGTTTGACCTTCGCTAATACTTTTAGCTATTTTAGTATGGACCGGTTTTTGGTTATCGGTCGGGAAATTCGGTTACCGCCGTGTAACCGGATATCCCGACCACCCCGAGAAATGGTCATCCCAGGCAAAAAATACCGAAAATTTTGAAAATTTTAAATTTTAACAAAACCACTCGGCAAATGGTCAAATTGGAACCAATTTTTTGGAATTTTTAAATTTTGTTTTTCAAATTCGTCTGGTAACCGTCCGGATTTCCGGTTACCGCGATAACCGGTAATCCCGATCACCCTCGGGAATTTATTTCTACCGGGAACCAAAACCTTGGTATGGACTACATACGGAGCAAAATGAGTGAAGCTATACACTAAAATACGTCTATATACATCCGTACGTAGTTCATGTTGAAATAGCTAAAACATCTTATATTATGATACAGAGGGAATATATCGAATGATCATTATTGTCTTCGTACCACTTTAATATACAACGGGATATCTACTCTCCGTTCCAAATTATAAGATGTTCTATTTTTTATCCAATATATAAAGACATGTTTTAGTGTGTTTGATCGCTCATTTCATTTGGTACGTAGTTCAACCCGAAATATCTAAAACAGACAGTAATTTGGAACAAAGTATAGCATACCTTCATTATAGTACTTCCTTCGTTCCTAAATATAAAATATTTTATCCTTTTTCTAAATTCACATGTATCCACATGTATCTAGACACATTTTAGTGTATATGTTCACTCACTTTGGTTTGGATCTCATCAACATGTGAAACAAATAAAACATCTTATATTTAGAAACGGAGTGAGTATTAGACAAAGTCTTCCATGCGCGATAAGACGCACATGCAGGCTATGTCCCATTCTACACGCATCGCAATCAAGAAGCTAAGCGGTCGCCTTGTGTACACCCCGGCGCGTGTTCGACCATCTCCACGCGAGGACCTATGCCGACACAACACAAGCTTCATATGAACCGCGGGTGTTGACCAGAGTCAAAATCACACGCGTAAATAAAAAAACGTAGCTTTTACCACAAAAAACTCGCATCGTGGCTATCGGTGCCAGAACAAGCATCCGCCCGAATATAGACCACGATTCGCAAAACCCTGGTGTATAGACACCATCTACCACGAAGACGAAATAAACGCCAAATTTCGTGGTCGATAGCGTCTATTCACCACGGACGATGAGGCGAATCGTGACAAAAGGCAAAATTTCTTCTAGTGTAGGCATAGCATGTGTAAAAGACATTGTTCAAAATTTTGGCCAGTTTATCGCTCATCAGTGTCAAACCGATAAGATAAGTGAACATCGCCGATATTTACCGGTCTGGCCGATATATCGGTTGTCAGACCAATATATCGTCGATATTCACCGACATTCACCAATAAATTGTTGATATTCGTCGGTAAATCTGTGGGACACAACCTATTTATCTCATATATTTTTATTTGGTTAAGTTTTTGTAGTCTTGAAGTCTTCTATTTGTGTAGATAGCTACTTCCTGTACATATCACGTTGTAAGAGGAATATAGATGCTATGGCTTACGAATTGGCCACATTGATTGATGCTGATGATATGAAAACTTGGGATTTTTAAAGAAACATTACCGATAAATAGTCAACCGATAAAATCGATAAATCGGCCGATAAGACGATTTATCTCTTATCTTGGGTCGACCGATAAGTTAACGAGAAGTGATATCCCGAACATTGGTAAAAGGTAAATAATCCAATATTCAGCCCTTCCAATTTCTTTAGTTTAGCAAAGTGAGCATCAAGTTGCGGTCCAAGTTGAACCGAATCACTAAGCACAGTATAAGCATCATCATATTCATCAGAAGCATAACCAACAGAAGTAGCAGATTGGTGTGTGGTGTAGCAAATATATTTAAAACAGGTGAATCAAGAGCAATAGCAGTATTTAGAACGGTACCTCGCCTTTTTTTCAGAAGGCAATATTTCGTGCTTGGAATCTTTATTTTCCCCGTGATGGATAATAAATTGCAGCTAACATAATAACTCATTGGTGAACTTATATATAGAGCTATGCTCCGGGCAACGGCACCAAAAATTATTCTTGATGACCCACAAGTGTACGGGATCGCAACAGTCTTCGAGGGAAGTATTCAATCAAAAATTATTGATTCGACGCAGGAGAGTCCAAGAAATTTATAAGTTTTAGCAGTTGAGTTGTCAATTCAACCACACCTGAAGGTGATCTTGCTTGACAAAAGTAGCAACAGTGATATAATAATAGTGGAAAAAGTGGTAACAGCAGTAGTACCGGGGTAATAGTAACTAGAGCAATAGTGACAACGAAAATGATTAACAATAGCAGCAGGGCTAAAAATACGTTGCATGGATAATATCATTCATGTAATAGTTATAACACAGGGCAAAAATAAATAAATAAATAAAGCATCCAGCTCATCAATCATACGCAGGCATGTATTCTGAATATAGTTGTAACTACTTGCAATAAGAATTCGTACAACATATTTTGTCCCACCCTCTCGTATCAGCGGGGCCAATTAAAGAAATTAGGATAATTAAGGTACTCATTTTACAAAGTAACGGAGCAAAGCATTAACACTTAATGAATACATGTAATCCTCAATTACAGCCTTTCCCTTTGATACCCCAATCATGCCACCTTAGGGTATCCAGTTTCGGACAAGTAACAGGTGCATACAACACGCAGATATGACCCAAAACATCGATTATATTCATGAAAACGTAAAGTGTTCATATCTAAAATCATGGCACTCGGACCCTAGTGTCATGCATAAAGCATAACAAAGTCATAACAACAACAATTAACGAACATAGTGGATACTCGGCATCAAACTCTAACAATTCTAACATCTATTACATGAATGATGTCATCCAATCCCGACCATCCCATGTGCCTACAGCAGGGAATTGCTCACACATGGATGGTGGAAGCATGATGGCGTGATGGAGAGGCGTTGGTGATGACGATGGCAATGATTTCCGTTCTCCGGAGGACGGAACTAGCCTCCAGAATCACCCCTGAGGAAGAACAGGGTTTGATGGTGGCTCTGTATCGCGAACATGAAGTGAGCGTGGCTTAGGATTTTTCCTCGTCGAAGGAAAATATAGGCCGAAGGGGGTCGCGAGGCAGCGTGCTAGTGGCCTACGAAGGTTGGGCCCGCGGCCTAGGGTTCACCCGTGGGTGGGACCCACGTGGCCGCCTGGCAGCCCCTTCCATCTCTTCTTCTGGCTCCGTGCGTATTTTCTTCTAAACTAATTATTGAAGTAGCTTCTGGGATTTTCTGAAAAGTTTTATTTCCTGGAAAAAAACAAGACACCAAAACAATTCTGCTGAAAATAGCATCAGTCCAGGTTAGTTCTATTCAAATCATGCAAGTTAGAGAACAAATCAATAGCAAAAGTGTTCAGAAAAGTAGATACATTTAACGTTTTGGATATAATATTCCAGAAGTTTATATATATTTGTTTACCTAATCATACACAACACACCTCCATTAATATATTTTTTAGTCAATTTGAAAATATATTTAATACTCCCACCGTTTACTATTAAAAATACCTTTTAGCTTTTTAAAAAATGCATGTAGAGGCATTTAGTGTGAAGATTTACTTATTTTGAACTGTGTCTAGTCCAAATTGAAATATCTAAAATATCTTATAGTAGTGAACAGAGGAGTAATATTAGAATGGACAAGAACATTGAGATAATACATATACACCATATCAATTGTAAAATATCTAGGTGTGTGTTTCTTCCAGTTTTTTGTTTTTCACATTTTGCGTGGTTTCGTGTCTTGTTAAGGGCAATATCTTAGAAGGAAAAAAACTTACGTGGTCAGATTTATCTTCAATGATATATATATATATATTGCAACTATATAACAGAAAACACAATAATAAATATTGAGAAACAATGTTGTATATTAACAATGTTAACCAAGTATATACAACCTATTTTTTTAAAACAGTAATATGCTAGAAATATATAAATAAGTATCCAAGTTTAGTATAATTATAGTCTTCTTTCGATATGGTGTCTACCATAAGACCTGACACAAGCTTGTAGGTTTAATTTGATCCATTGACGAACTTTATGTAATACCTAGAGATCGTATGATGTTAACCATCGTTCTAACTACTGCAACATGTAATAGATGTTTTGGGTTTGGAATTTATTGATGCATTGTTTGTAGTAAATGGAAAGCATCATCATGCCACACTATGTCTTCATATTACGAAGGGCACCAAATGGAAATGTACACGATACATGCATTGGTTGTGTACTACCCATAAGCCAGAAGGCGGCTAAAAGAGCATGTTAGCTCTTAATCCGTTTTGGTGTTAATGACAACACGCCTACCGACTAATCGTGTTCCTAAGTTGTGATAGGTACTTTGAAGACAACACGTGGTTCGTGGCAGATAAGGGAACCCTAAATTTGAACCAGGCGAAAATCCTGCCTTGCAGTAGTACCGCTGTGTGCAGCGGTAGTACCGCTCCATCCAGGAGTTGTACTGCTGCAACACACTGGTGCTTTGCCTTGGGCGGTAGTACCGCAGGAGTACCGTGCCTTCCAGGCAGCGGTACTACCGCTGGAGCAACCGCTCAAGGTACCACCAGAAGGATTTTCGCCTCGGGTATCCCAGCGGTACCTCGCCGGTAGTGACCACGAGTACCGCTGAAACCTTCGAATCAATTCAAAGGGAGCCAGCGGTAGTACTGGCGCGTCTACCGGTAGTACCGGTGCGTCTACCGGTAGTACCGCTCCCTGGCTGCAGCGGTAGTAGCTGGTGGTACCGTTGCGGATGGGAGCTGTACTACACTTGATACCGCCAGGATACCTGGTGGCCCTAGTATCACTGGTCTCATCAGTACTACCACTGTGCAAATTTTCTGCACATAACGGTTCTGTCTGATGTATGCAATAAGAATTAACATCTATTTCATAACTATGCTTCATGATTCTATGCTATAACTGATGTGGCTTCCGAATATGAGATTCAGAGTAAAACTCACACGCATGTGTAGAAACATGAACAAAATAAAGATACCCTACTCTTGTCTTTAGACTAATTTTTTTATTGCTTGATGACCGTGTTTTCCTGGTCATGGACATAGTTTATGTCAGCATCAATGAGTAGCATATTTGTAGTGATATCACCTTTTACTATAAGGTTGAGATCCCTGTGTTAATGTGCTAGTCCTGGATCGAAATAGCTAGCACCACAGTTCAAGATGTATACCATGCAAATGCGTCAAATTTATTACATCGAAGGATCCAGGATAAAAGTCATCCATTACAAATTGCATAACCTCAAGGGCTAGCATAAATTATTCAAAGTTCAACACAGCGGAAATAAAAGTAGCAATGCGCCTCCATCATCTTCATGCGCCACAGGCAAGCATGTTGGTTGTGAAACCTCACTCATTGTCTGACGAACCTGCAACGGTGAGTTACAGCCAGAACACTGGTCAACACAATTGAATTGTATTGGCAAGATGACACTCGATGGATATAAATGGCATCCTATTTTCTACATGAATATTTGACTGAGTGGAGCTTGGCTAATTTGGTGAAAGCAAGTTTTATCCTATATTTTCAAATAAAGATTTTTATCCTTCAGATAAGAACATGTGGATTTCCTGTGCCACCTTATGGTTGGCATCACCACTGAATGTTTTATCCTCCACATAAGAAAATGTTGGTTTCATGTGCCACCTTGTGGGTTAGCATCACCACTAAATATGAACCATGTGGGTTTCATGTGCCACCTTGTGGGTTAGCAGCACCACTACGTATCATATTTTACCCTTGTTCAAACCTCCAAATTTTATTATGAAATTGGGATGATGAGATTCTCCATTTGTTCCTTGTGCAGCTGCTCAAAATTTCCGTAACCGGGGACACGGCTAAGATCTTAGATTTGTGACTCTTGAGAGTTTGTGCACTTTCACCACTAGACTCAATCAACCCAAACTATCCTCTACACTCCATCAGTGATAAGGAAAAGGAGAAGATTAAGACGAGATCTTTCAGAAGCATTTTCCCACCCCATACTGGCTTGACCCGCAGGAGTTTGACGTGGCTAGACCTGAGGGCTTCATACTTTTCAACCTCTATCGCCGCCCATGTCTTCTCAGACCCCGTCGTGTCGCCGCTCGGCTCGTCCTGCCGTGACATGGTCGCTTCAACGTATGTCACTTCAACGCTTGAGAAATCGACAATGCTTGTGCGCAGGTCCCCCCCCCCCCCCCCCCCCCACACACACACACACACACCACCCACCCACCCACACACCGACTTGTGGAGAACGCAGCATATACAGTTTGTGTTAGTCCGGTAATAAGGGCTACTCCATGTTATCTGCAGAGCATACCAAGCTTTAATCATAGAATCAAAACTACAAACATGATAAAAAAAATTACCCCAATTAGGCAAGATGATCACAAACCGGTATTATTCACAACAAGATTTGTCATTTTCGTCTCTTGAGTTCTGGGTCAAAATTGGATTTGAAATTTGACGGTTGCATCTTGTATCAAATCAGTGATAATATTTTTGCATTTGCTATGTGGGGTAGGTACGGTGGAAGCACGGCCAAAAAGAACGAAAACACGTCTTCGGAGCATGAAAGCGTAATGTATCTCCTCCTTTGATTGGATCCCAAATCGAAACGAATTTCCTTCCTTCCTTCCGAACTCATCAAAGTGGTGGTGAAGACTCAGACGACCTCCCTCTCCACCACCGTGGAGCTGCTGCTGGTCCAAGGCTCCAGCCGACGACCATGGCGATCCGCCGCAAGCTCTTCCTACCCGCGGTCGTCGCCCTCCTGCTCCTCGCCGGACGCGCGGCTGCTGATGACGCCTCCAGGAGCGACGACGACGACCGCGGCCACGCCGCATCCCCCGGCTGCTCCAACAAGTTCCAGCTGGTAACCAACTAACCCACCCAATCCCCATCCATTCTTTTCTCTATTAGATCTCTCTGGCGCTCTGCTAGCGATTCGAGAATTTTGTTCAACGCAGTTTTCCGATGTACAATGTAGTCAATGTGGAGTCTTTCGACATAGATACAAGTACAACCCTGCTAGATAGATAACCGTATTTGATGCCCATGTGTACCCAACATTCTACGCTATGCAAGAAGCAACAGCTGCAATATAATCCCTCTATTACAATTCAGAGCAAGAGAATGTCAGGGTTAAATAGAAACTTAGCAGCAATGTCCTTGTTTTCTGACGGTTAGCAGCAGAAAACAACTTAACTGTGGAAGCTAGTTACCCCGATTGTATACTACTCCCTTCTATGAAAGCAAGCTGTGCCTAGTCCCCCATTCTTTCTCATGCTCCAGATTTTATCCAGGTTAAGGTGATGAATTGGGTGAATGGAACTAAAGGCACCACTGTTGTTGGGCTAAGCGCAGGATTTGGAGCCTCCTTGCCTACAACTGTCCATGAAGCTCAAAAGGCATTTTCTACCCTTACAAATCCTCTTGACTGCTGCTCCAATGTGACTTCGAAGGTTTGATTTCGAGTCCAGTATAACCTGCTACCAAACCAAGTTGGTTTTAGAAGCATTTTCTAATTCAACCTAGTCCTTGCTGCTGCAGTTAACGAATTCTATTGCTGTTGCAACACGCGGCGAATGTGCTTTCACTGCCAAAGCAGAAACTGCGCAGGCTGCTGGTGCAGCTGGTTTGCTTATTATTAATGACAGTGAAGGTATTAAAAGGACAACCTGCAATATGTAATCTCTGTCATGTTCGATGTTTTTGGTAGGCCCGATTCACTTTCAGGCAATAATCCGTTTGGTTATCCTCATGTTTTCAGAACTTTATAAGATGGTTTGCAATGATAATGACACTTCGATTCATGTAACAATCCCGGTCGTAATGATACCACAGTCAGCAGGGAAGATTCTGAAGGACTTGTTGGATCGTGGAGCAAGGGGTAAGTACATGTTCTTAATTCTCCTTACCAATGTTAACTTCGTAATATTCTTTATTACTTATACTTTGCTCCAGTGGTAGAACGTGGTCACATAGCTTCTACTTTTTAATACAATAGTCAATTACTTAATGATCACTTTTGCACTCACTGTGCCCTGCATAATAATGTTTTCTTGAATGACTAATCTAAGTTACATATTCTTGCGAGTTAATTTATGATATACTACACTATGCATGCTAATAAGAGAATGTTCGTTTACTGCAGTTGAGCTCCAGTTATATTCGCCAATTCGACCAACCGTGGAATTTTCAGCAGGCTTCTTAATGATAATGGCTGTAGGAACTATAGTCTGCGCCTCACTCTGGAGTGAATTTGTCGCATGCGAGCAGGTTGATGAGCATTATAATCAGCTGACACGGCAGGTTCTGGCTTGTGTCCCTATCCAAACTATATGATATATCGTTTCTATTTATCTTTTCATGTCATACTACAATGCATTGAATATTTTTATGTTTACAATCAGTGACAATTTTGTATTAAATCTGGTAAAGTTACTGAAACTAAGAACAATACTTTACCAGTAATCAGTAAGGCTGGTGCCAGTGGGGGCGGGACGGCGGGCGATATCGCCTGGGGAGGGGCGGGAGCGAGGCGGGAGTGGGGCGGGACGGCAGCGGGAGGCGATGAATCCATCGCCCGGCGGTAGCGCCCGCTACCGCCCCGCTGTCGCCCGCGTTGGCGGCGGTAGGGGGGCGAGAGGGAGGCGGGAGCGGGGCGGCGCGCTGGCGGGGCGGGGCGAGAGGGAGGCGGTAGCAACGGCTAGCTGACGTGGCGAGCTCTGATTCGTCCACGTCAGCTAGCCGTTGAGGTATCCGTTGCAGCTTCAAAAAATTCGAAAAAAAATTGCAAAAAATTCAAAATTTCATCCCCAACCCCTATAAATACCCCCACCTGGTTTCACTCATCTCACACCCCACTTCATCTCATTTCTGTCTTCCACTCTCCATTTCCACTCCTCTCGACGCCATGTCTTCGTCCAGCAGCAGTTCGAGCGAAGGAATGCAGGGTGCTATGATCGATGCATTCCAAGCGGAGTACGAGGAGGCGATGCTCAACCTCGAGGCGGAGTCAAGCCGGACGCGACGCCGTCGAAGGTTCATCAGGCGTGATCGTGATGGTGCCGCCGATCGGCTCTACGAGGACTACTTCGCCGACAACTGTACTTATCCTCCGAACTTTTTTCGGCGAAGGTATCGGATGAGGCGAAAGCTATTTCTAAGCATTGTAGAAAGATTGGGTGAATACTCTCCGTATTTCACCCAAAGAGTTGATGCTCTCAACCGTCCTGGTTTTACTCCCCTACAAAAGTGTACTGCGGCTTTGCGCTTGTTAGCTTATGGAGCCGCTGCGGATACGGTAGATGAGTGGCTAAAGCTAGCCAGACAAACTTCATCAGAATGTCTAGAGATGTTCTGTCAAGGCATCATTGACTGTTACGGGGCTGAGTTTTGCCGTCGACCAAATGTCGCGGACACTCAGCGTCTCCTAGCGAAAGCCGAGGAGCGTGGCTTTCCGGGAATGCTAGGGAGCATCGACTGCATGCACTGGCAGTGGAGGAACTGCCCAGTGGCGCATGCCGGTCAATTCACAAGGGGAGACATCAAACACCCTACCATAATCTTAGAAGCTGTTGCATCGTATGATCGTTGGATCTGGCATGCCTATTTTGGAGTGGCCGGGTCCAACAACGACATCAACGTACTGAATCAGTCGACGTTGTTCACTGATGTGCTTAGGGGAGAAGCACCCGTAGTGAACTTCACGGTGAATGGACACGAGTACAACAGGGGTTACTACCTTGCCGACGGCATCTACCCCTCCTGGCCGGTGTTCATGAAAGGGGTGACTCTTCCACAAAGTGAAAAGCATCGGCTATTCACAACTGCTCAATCAGCTTGGCGCAAAGATGTCGAGTGTACCTTTGGAGTGCTCAAGTCTAGGTTCAACATTATAGCAGTTCCCGGACGCTCCTACTCGCAGCATACTCTTGGGTTGATCATGCGTGCATGTGTCATTCTGCACAACATGATCATCGACGATGAGCGTGGTACCAATTTGGACGACATCTATGAGACAGTTGCGTCCAATGTCGGGCCGGCGATCCACAACAATGCACCACCAGGCCTAGCAGCCAGGATTCAGATGGACAACGAAATGAGGGACTCACCGATGTATACACAGCTCCAGCAAGATTTGATTGAGCATGTGTGGGCAAATAGTCATGCCTAGATTATGTAATTTTTTAATTTTTTATGTAATTTTTTTATTTTCTATGTAATTTTTTTATTTACTATGTAATCGGCAATATTTTTAGTTGAATAAAATAATTTTATTGCATTATTTTGAATGTCTAAACAAAAGCGAGTGAAATAACTAAATGTGCAACGGCTAGCTGACGTGGAGGAGAGAGAAGCTGACGTGGCTACAGCCTGCCACTACAGCCCGTGCAGTGGCACCGTGAGGTGAGAGTGAGGTGAGAGTGGGGTGAGAGTGGGGGTAAAAGCTGACGTGGCGGGGCTATAGCCAGGCGGTGCACTGGCACCAGCCTAAGTCATGTACGGACGAGGGATGATTGACGGGTCGTTAATAAGACTGTAATAGTATAGAATATAGTTTTGTGTTGGATTCTATGCTATTCTACAGATTTTTGTGCCCTGCCTGTACAACATTTCTGCATTTGTAAAAAAACATCTTGTTAGGCAAGCTTGCTACTTATGAATGATTCTTAAAATAATTTCAGTTTAGTCGAGTTTGTTTAGCTAATGAGTAGTAATCATGAGTTAATCACTTCATTAAGTTATTGACATACAAATTTCTTTGTTCCATACTATTTCATACTACACAGGAGGGACCTAATTCTGGAACAAACCATGCACAAGATAAAGAAATCTTTGAAATCACCGCCAAGGAGCTGCTGTTTTTATTGTAGTAGCTTCGGTTTTCCTTCTCCTTCTGTTCTACTTAATGTCGTCTTGGATCACCTGGGTGCTAATCGTGTTTTTCTGCATTGGTGGTATTGAGGTATTTTCTTATATATTCTCTAGCTTGCACTCTTTTGATCACATGGTCTGGCTATTTGTACAAATGCTTCTACCAGATTGGTTATTGAAGCGTTTATTTAGCTTTTTTTATTTCTTTTGAGAGATATTCAGTTATGAGTTTGCTCGTGGTTTGTGTCTTGCAGGGTATGCATGTTTGCTTGGTGACAATTATCTCTAGGTAACACATGAAATAGTTTGTAATCAGCAATTTGGTCAATACTCTTTATTTGTTCATCTCCTCATTGCTTGCCTCGTTTTCAGGATTTTCAAGGAATGGGGACAAAAAACTGTACAAATCCCTTTTTATGGGGAAGTCTTGACCTTATCGGTTGGAATATTACCGTTTTGTGCGGCCTTTGCCATTTTGTGGGCCGTTTATCGGCATTCTTCATTTGCTTGGATAGGCCAAGACATCCTTGTAAGATGAATTGATGTTCATTCTTGTGTTCTCCTGCTATCTTTATGGGGTGTTTGGATGAGAGTCATCTTTTGATGACCTTCAATATTTTAGTTTATAATTAAACTAAATACTGAAACTCCTTAATGAAACACACTTCATCCAAACACCCCCTTAGTTGTATATTCTCTACATTTTTACTAAGGCTAGTCATAGTGGGAAGTATCATACAAAAATAGCATGCATATGATACTAGTGTATGATACAATCTCTATAATGCATAGTATCATAGTCTCCCTCTATTTATTGTTTTGTAGAATCTCAATGTAAACTCTGTTTATTGTTTTGTAGAATCTAAATGTAAATATGTGTACAAGATCTATTTGCAATATAATTTTCTATTTATACGTGCTATGATACGGTATCTACCTATGTTACTCTAATCCTCTCTTCCTTAACTAGCTGCCACATCAGCATTTTTGTGGGACCAGGTTGCATGATACTGGCTAAGATACTAGCAACTATGGCTAGTCTTAGAAGCAAGTGAAAGCATGCAATTATGCATGTCGTACTGTTACTGCGAATCAAGTCAGAGCCCACATGATAGCAAGATATAGAATTTCTGTTATTCTTCAGTACTAAAAGTTAAAACTAGCATGTTGTGACGTCTAAATTCAACGCGGATCGAGGTCCCATTTTCCTAGTGGAATTAGCTGATATGTGATTTTCGTTTTACAATTTGCACATTGCAGAAGGTCAAATCCTTCACAAGAATTTGATGCTGGATTTTTTTTCTTAAATGCATTTTGGAACTGAATTTTTATTTTTGGACGACCAGCTGTGTACGTGCAATGCAAGTTTGCGCGTCAAACTTCGATCCAACTTATTATTGATCATATTCAGATTTTAGCCCTAACAAGGTAGTACCATGGGCCACAAGTTTAAGCATGATTTATCTGCTTAAATAGTTACGCACTGAACCTGTTAGTACGTTGGCACTAGGATGCTTAGGTTTCACATGTTAGTTTCACTGTGGACTAGTGATGGAGATCGAAGTAAAAGATTGTTGACAACAGTTTACACATTTTATCATTCGCTCGATTTAGTATGAGATCACATATTCAGGTTTCTAAGCTTGATATTGTAGCAAAGAGATGCATGTTATATTGTTATTTGAGAGTTACATAATGAGTTATGGAGTAGTTTCCCTGAAGAAGTGAACTTAATCTGTTTACTGACCTTGTTTCATAATTTGATACTTGGGATGTTAAATTTCTTGGCATGTAACTTTTAAAAAGCTTGCACGCGACCTTTTGCAAATTAAGTACATATCATTAACCGTGGATTCTATGTATCTGTCCCAGGGTATCTGCTTGATGATAACTGTGCTTCAGGTGGCGCGCTTGCCTAATATCAGGGTATTGGCATGTCTATCTGCAGTAGTTTGCTGATTGTCGTTAAGTAACAGCTTTATGGATTCTACGTGCATCAGAAGTATCTAAGACTATCTTTGCAGGTTGCATCAGCTCTTCTTAGTGCTGCATTTGTGTATGACATCTTCTGGGTCTTCATTTCCCCTCTTATATTCCATGAGAGTGTCATGATTGCAGTAAGTTCATTCCTGACCTTTACATTTACATTAAGACTTACTATCAATTATGCTTTAGTTGTACAGATTAATTTGTACAATAGGTTTTCCAGTGAAATCAATCAAATAGTCTTGCAACTACATGATGAAGCCATTTTCAAAATATAAGGTGTATTTTGAGGGGGACAAGGAATTTTGAAGGTTGTAAAATCAAGAGAAGGACGAGAGAATGACATGGGGTGCTTCCTTAAATACCTTCAGAATATGAGAGAATAGTTAGTGAGTTGTTACTTATGAGGAAACACGTACTTCATGTGGACGCCAATGTGCACACTTGAAAGTTGAAACTGTAGTGAAATGTTTATAACACGCTCTTTTTCTCGGGTTTATAATTGATGCTAAATAAATTATCCACCAATTGCTCTTGTCTAGTAGCCTAACGCTCTATCTTATTCTCTTTTGTGATGTGACCCATGATTGAATTTATGTTACTCACAGTTTTATAAAATTCCCAGGTTGCTAGTGGTGACAACTCAGGGAAGCAATTCCAATGCTCCTAAGGATACCTCGATTCTTTGATCCATGGGGTGGCTATGACATGATTGGCTTTGGGGACATTATTTTCCCCGGATTGCTTGTTGCATTCAGCTACAGGTACTCTATGTAATGCATATTGTGTTTTGCATAATTCTATTTTCCATGTAAATATAGAGAACCGTGGTCCGACTGGTAGAGCCACCAGTTGAACCAATGAACCAGCTGCGCTGCCGGTTCAGTGACTGGTCCAGTTTTGAACTTTTGCATAATTCTATTTTCCATGTAAATATAGAGAACCGTGGTCCGACTGGTAGAGCCACCAGTTGAACCAATGAACCAGCTGCGCTGCCGGTTCAGTGACTGGTCCAGTTTTGAGAACTACTGTTTGGAACGTGGTATCGGTACGGTTAGTGGGGTGTAGCTGTTTCAATAGGTCGACATTCGGTAACAAGTGAGTCCTTACCTTAACCTTAACTAAGCCTTTTGTCCCAAACAAGTTGGGGTAGGCTAGATATGAAACCCTTTCACGAGGACTTCCCAGGAGGTCACCCATCCTAGTACTACTCTCGCCCAAATGGATTTCATACCCATGGGACTGACTAGTTTTTACGTTGGCTCGCCAAGCCTATCACAACTCCGCCTATGTCTTCTAGGCATAGCCGGTCCCAAGCCCGGGTAAAGGAGGAGGCTTGTGGAAACCAAAAATTATTATTATTATTTGTGTGGAAATGGTCAGGCACGACACTTGTCCAAGGTGTGTCCATGCCAGAACTTAACAAATAGACTGGTGTGACATTAAACCATAGCAACTAGTGATGGACTGGCGAACAGTGCCATCATGACTGGTACAATACCACACGACGTATTGTGTTTGAACAACAATCAGAATCAGCTTTTGACATGATTCTATTGTCAATTCTAGTTTATATTCCATTTTGATTACCTAATCTGTAATCTTTATTTCGTCTAATTTCATATCATCTGCATCATTTGTAATGATACGTCATCAATTTCGTATGTGATGCAGATTTGACAGGGCAGGCAAAAAAGGCATCTTAAATGGCTATTTTCTGTGGCTGACCGTGGGATATGCTGTTGGTAAGTGCTTGATTCGTATATTTGTGTTAATCAGTTAGATGTCAGTACTTTATGCTGTGTCATGTTTGGTATTGCTTCTGTTCATGGTCCTTGTAATCGTGTAAATTGCATGTGACAAGTAATCTGAAATCCTATGGATGTTACACACAATTCATTATTTTGTATTTAGAAAACTGTACATTATATTCAGATTCTCATTTCCTTTCCATGCAGGCCTTTTCCTTACCTATCTCGGGCTCTATCTAATGGACGGACACGGTCAGCCAGCATTGCTATATCTAGTTCCATGCACATTAGGTAAGTACATATGTACGTACGTTGTTTCTTTTGGTCGTATTGTCTTCCACTTTCTCCCTTTGCTTGTTGCTGCTGATGCCTGTATCCTCACTTCCATACCAGGGCTTATTGTTGTGCTTGGTTGGATAAGAGGTGAACTGCCTCACTTGTGGAACTACGGAAGAAGATCCGAAGATTTAGTCAATCAAGTTTGAACAGTAGTAGTAATCTGACAGAGTTTTAACTCAAAAGCTATACGGTGACATCATTTTGATCTCATTAATGGATGAATATGAACATGAAATATTCTTATACCGTGTCTGTCTTCTGAGAGAAGCTTTTTTTTTTTTGGAGAATGTATACATGTTCTGCACCTGAGGCGCTTAATCAAGATTCTGAAACGCAAAATTATAACTCCAAATTATGTATGTTTACAACATTTCAGTTCCGAATTCCACCAATGGCGTGCTCAGGTGGTGGGGGCTCCTATTTAGATATAGCCAATGTGTTACATCTACAACTGCAAAAAAAACCTCAGCCATTTTAGGCATTTTTCCTCATTCAGGTAAGTTCATGTTTGGATGTAGATGGACAACCATCATACGAGAACCAAGTTCTCCAGAATAAAATGTGACACAAAAAACATTCACAGAGTGGAGATTTTATATTACCACACTGTCATCAGGTCTGTCTTGAGTTTCAAGACATACAGAATTAAAAGATGCAGAACTTAACACAAGTCTCCCAGCTGTACAATTGCGTTCTTTACAGAAACCAAAAGCATCCAGTCATCAACTCCCCACACATCTATCTGTACAGAGGGGGGTTAAAAGGGGACCTACCAAACTCCCGACTCCGGTTCACAGCTGTTCTTTTTTACTTGCTTCAGGGGGGCGACATCCGTTGCAACAAAAACCACTAGATGCGCCATGCCACGCCACAAATTCTGCACTAAACCAATCTTCCTCACTTTTATACAATTTGGGATGGATACCGTCCTTGTCATAGACAGTTAGACTTTACGGCGACTCCGGGCCTTGGTTGGTTATAATCTACAAACTCCCCGCCATGGAACTCTCTCCGGCTGTCTTCTCGTTGTGATTGTCGTCCTCTTCATAGCCAGGGGCTCCTTGCCCCCACCCTCGAGAGGCATGTGGATGCATATCCCATTTGGGAATGGTTCCTGAGTTCCATTCAAGGTATTAGAGCACTTCGCATCAAGGGTCAATATCGTATAAATAAAACCCTTATGTCAAAGGAGTACTAGCACTGGGAATTACCACTTCACTTGTAAAAGCACTATAATTAAGTTGTTCATACTCTATTGTACACTATCATGCTTCACACGCGATTTCAGTGATCGTGCAACAGTAAAATAAAACATGAATTATAGTGCCAGAGAATGAATGTGCAATTGTCAAGAACTCGTTTAGCTAAACAGATGGTAAAATTTGCAACAATAGACAGTTGTCCTTGTTCAATATGAGTTCATAAAACAGATGTCCCTTCACTTTCAGCATACAGTGCAACAACTTAATACCTGATTTCCAGTCTCTGGCCCATTGGAATGAAATAGGATGGGGCGGCATCTCTTGTCCTCATTCATCAAACTTGAATTCTGAAAATGTGAGATAAGTGCATTCCTTCCCTGGATCCTACCATAAGCCAATGAGGCTACTTTCTCGCTGTTGAACTTCTCCCATTTCTTCCCATTAAACGCCTGCAAATTAAAAGGCATGCATAAAAAGTGATATTTCAAGCTATACAGATTAATTTAGCCAGGAAGCTTAGGCTGCTGCGAAACTCAGCTAGACACAAATCAATTCAAGAACAATGAAACATGTAAAGGGCTGCCAATGAAAACACACCTGGTAGAAAGATATAATGTGCACAGGGGATATCATATTAATGAACGCGTAACCGACATTGCATTTGTTCTGCAGAGGAAGTGAAAAAATAATGATTACATTGCCAGGTATCCAAATAAGTCCTCGGGAAATAACAATGGCAATATAAAATAACT
Source organism: Poa pratensis (assembly GCA_947311845.1). Classification (NCBI taxonomy): domain Eukaryota; kingdom Viridiplantae; phylum Streptophyta; class Magnoliopsida; order Poales; family Poaceae; genus Poa; species Poa pratensis. The sequence goes on from CAMZMU010000082.1 coordinate 23,361,334, forward strand.
ACCTTGAAATCAATTGGCAGGTAGAAGAAGTCATATGTTCCTTTGTGGAGCTCATCGATTGCAGCCAAAAGCATCTTGGATGTGTACCTAACGAATTCAATAAAAACTGAGTGAGGACAACTAACAAGCAATATAGATCACAAGACAACACAACATGAAAGCTGCATACTTGTTTGGAATGTTTTTTATCATCAATGTTGTCCGAGTATCCTCCCCTTTACGGATCTTCTCCAAATCAAGCTGATACTGCTTCTTGCTATCTGCTTGGAACACACTGCTGTCAACTCGGCGGTTACGACCACGATCAATGGAGCTGTCAATTCCAAAATAACCAGGTCCTTGATATGTGGGATTCCCAAAGAATGGTTGCCCTAATCTTGGTGACATTATTGGTCTGAAGTTACTAGAATTATTATCCGACAGGCTTCCACTTAGAGCAGAAACAGGATTCAAAGAAGCACGAGAAGCCATGTTCATCATGAGGCTTCCCCCATTACGGTTACTACCAATGTTCCCAATATTCCCGAACCTAACTTGATTCATAAAAGATGTCTCGGGCGATTCAGGTAAAAATCCAAAGTGACTCTCAAATGGAGCACCTGAAGGGGCAGATCCAACATGATGACGGTTCTGATCTGAAGATCCAAACAATGAAGACTGGCGACTACCATACAAGAAGCCTTGCCCCTGAGGGCGGCTATTAGATGGCATTGCATGACCACTTACTGGTGGACGCCACATTGAGGATTGAGAATGTTCCCCATAAGCCTTTTGGCTACCCCACAGAAACTCAGGACCAGTTAAAGTTCCAGGACTTGAGCTCATATGTTCACTTTTGTGATCTTGGTATGACTGAGAATGCTGAAATGCAGAACCAAGGGACTGGTTGCTGTTTGAGAACACTTGATCATATTTAGACCAGCTGCTATCCTTTCCGATGGGTGCAATCTTCATAGCATTTGACATCAGTGAAGTGGGCACTCCAATAGGACTCATTCCATTTCCAGTAGGTGAATTGTTGAACGCTTGCAACAAATTATTATCAGTTGGACTACCATATTGAGCCCATGCCCCTGCCAAGTGATGATACATTTTTTTAGTTGTAAACAAGTATTTGTAAGAAAACTAGATGAGGTGCAGATAAGGAGACTTAAAACTAATCCAGCACAAGTACCAGGGGGAGAGTTAGCAATAGGCGATCCAATGTGAGGCCTATAACTTCTGGATTCGTCTTGTTCTAGCTCATGACCAAGCTGTTGCACCAAGCTAGATCAGAAGAAAACAACAGAACAAGAATCAGGTCAGACTGGTACAAGCCGAAGACAAATGACTGCAAAGCTGTGCTGTCCAAAACTCAAGGAACATCTCTAGGGGAGTGAACAGGTACATACAGCTTAAAGAATAATACCATTAAATAACTCAGGTAGTATGCACATGGAGTAAAACTATACTAAGTTACTAACATGTCATGGCCATGCCAAACAATGAAATTAATACACATATGTACTAGCTTATAGCATACAAAATTAAGCTAGCTGCAGCATCAACAATTATCCACAAAGATTGTGAGGAACTGGGCACAAGAACAACAATTTAAGGAACAAAAGACCGACAATTAGAAATATAAAACTAACTGGCAAACCGTAATCATACCTTCTGCGTGTTCCCCCAGGACGGCTTGGCTCCAACTTGATTCGTTTTCCAGCAATCTCGCTCTTATTCAGTGACCGAAGAGCAGCTTCTGCTGCTCTTACATCATAGAACTCGATAAACTTATGGTGTTTCTTGTTAGGCGTCTCTCTTATCTGCAAATAGAAACAAACATTATAAGCTTGAATACCAAAAGAATGACCTATGGAGCTGCATTTTTTTCAGCAAAAAAAAAATTTAGGGGAAACAAAACTTTGGAATAGCCTCCTGACCTCCTTTACTTCACCATATGTTCCGAAGATCTGGCGAACTTCTTCATTAGAAACCGACGGATCCAAGTTAAAAATAACAAGAGTTCCCTGGTTTAAATCTTTGTCAGATGGATTCTCCTGCAAAATCAACAAGGTAATCATTTTCAAGGAGTACTTTTATGTGCAAGGTCTAAAGATGCAAAAGAGAAACATAGCATACCTTTGGGATAGAAAAATGTATGTCCAGCTTCCTCCTCCTCAGAGGTTTATTCTGCAATGAACGCATGGCACCACGTGCAGCTCGGATATCAAAATAAGATATCATTACAAAGCCCCTATGCTTCGTTGCAGTGTAAAGGGTTCGGATATCCCCAAATTGCTGAAAGAAATGACAATAACAAGCACTGTCAGGACCAACTGAGACTCAAGATCAAATGCATGTGTATTAAGAACAGAGAGAGGTTATGGTTAGACAACATAGCAGATGAAAGGTGTAAAGATCATCAATGCATTGTTGTTCAGTTACAGGATAGACCTACTGCTGAGTAGAACAAACAAATAGGACTGACATGCAATTAAAAGCGCGAAAGACTAATGGGCACTGCAGTTAATACCTCAAAGAGAGAGCGCAATTCAGAGTCCTCAACATTACTATTTATGTTCCTCACAAACAATGTTCTTGAAGGGTGCTCCCCAAATGGATGCTCCCCAGCCACAGCTCCAGGACTGTTTGACAGACCGAAATTGTTGACCCCATTGCCTCTAAGCCCATCACCTATACTCGTGTTCCCCAAACCAGCTGTGATGTTCTCCAAAGGGTCGGAGTCCAGCTCCATGCCCCCTCCACTGCCAAATACATCAAACTCCTCCAGCTCCTCTGCAGGGTTTGTCTGCGCAGACGGCTCGATCTCATTTGTGATCCCCGCGAAAGGTCATCTTCATCAGGCAACAAGTCATCAATTTGCCGAGATCAAAGTCAAACTTGTAGTCATTCCCTAGAGGATCATCGTTAGAGTCTTTCAGTATTGCAGACGTGTCATCCATCAAAGGGGTGCCATGTGCAGAATCAGGAGAGATTACTGAAAGAAAGAAAAAAATACACACGATCAGGAATACAAACGCAAACATAGGCACCGCTAGTCCGTAGCACAGAATTTTGGATTTGTGAGGTTTCTGGCACACTAAAGCTGGGAATAGTCGGTGTTCCTCTTTCATGCATCTGTTTGCGCATATTTACTACTAACTCTCAGTCACCCCACAGCAGTGCTGGGGAAAACAGGTGTTTGTACAACAATGTTGATTGGTGACTGTGGCATTCACACCACCGATACAGCGTGCCAATATAAAAATTTACTACAGTATGGTCTAAGCATCTTGAGAAGATGGAAACATGCCGTACATTTTTCATGCGGAAGAACCGGCAGCGAGGTCGAGAAGATGCTCGTGTCGCCAAGCCCATTGCGTGCATTCGGCTGCGGCTGCAGAGGCACTCCCCACGGGTTGCTGCTGTAACCTGCGGCCTGCCGCTTCTTCACTGCAAGCGGCACCGCAAAACCTAGCACAAAGCAGCCGACATTCAGATACAGGAGCAGGACAGCTGCAATGGACGTATTAGGTGAGATGAGGAGGGATTGAGATAGATACCTGGTGGACTGAAAGGAGCCGGCGATCGGTCCATCACTGCATTCGCCGAGGGACACCTGCAAGAGCAAACAGAGGGAGCTAATTTTAGCATCAGAGCTTTTTCTCCGCAACGCCCACGGAAGCTAATTTTGGCCGTGGAAACAAGCTGACTGGACGCTTCGGCAGCAATCAACTACTAGGTAAAATCTCTCTCTCGTCAGGATTCAGACGGCGATGAATTCGGCGGAACCGCGAGGGGCCGGGTCAAACGGATAAGCACGAGGCGACTTTGACTTCCCGAGAAGAGCGGCGGCGCCAACGATCAATCTAACTAACTTCCGCCGATAAGGTTCTCGCGAAGCGAGCTCGGATTCATCCAACCATGGAGGAAAAATGCAACCTTGGATGATCAAGCCCTAACTAACAGACTAACTAGAGGCCGCGACCGATCAAACGCCCGCGCTAACTAATAAACCCAGCAAGAACCCGCCGGCCCAGAGCGATTGAGGCGGAGGAGGAGGAGCAACTGACCTCGCGCCTCCGTCGGTCGGGGGAAACCCTAACCGCTCGCCGGCCGGAGAAATCTCTCTGCTTTCTCTTCTCCCGTGCTGCTGCGTTGGTTCGCGCGATGTGTGTGGGGAGAAGAGAAGAAGAGGAGGGGAAAGAAAAGACGGAGAAAGGCGAAATCTTGCGCTCTCTTCTCTCCTCTCCTCTTTGCTTTCATATATAAATAAATATATATCTTTATCTTATTTATTACTAGTCGAAGCAATTGGTAGTGGACGCCAAGGAAATTATCCGGAAAATTAAATAACAAAAATAATCATCCGGGGAAATAAATTATCAGGAGTAGTGGGATAGGGACAGCTATGATGATTGAGGCCAGTCCTTTGCCACTGTCCTCCTCTGCTGCGCCCCTCAATGACAGGTGGGGCCACGTACGAAAACTGGCCCACCTGCAGGGAGACAAAGCGTGTCGGTAGCAGCAGCCGCTAGTGGACAGCAGCGGGCTCACGGGAGGCCCACAAAGTTCGGGGTGGTGGGGCCACGAGGACGACGTGGGCCCGCGTCGTCAGCGAGGCGACCGGGTTGAGGAGCTCGTGGCCGTGCGTGGTGGCAGCAGCATATGCTGCATTGGAACGGCGCCTGGCGTCCGCTTTACTGCCTTTCTTCCTCCAAGAAAAAGGATAAAAAGGATTTTTCTCACTCTTTTTTCATTTCCTTTTCTTGCAAAGCTCTCTAGTTTCCGGATTCCAGAAATAAAAAGAATCCGTCTTGAAAAGAAGAAAAGAAAAACAGATGATGTACTGCAAGCTACTACTACAGTCCAATTCCATCCATGGATGGGATGGCAGAAAGTCTTGGATGTGACTTGCGGGCATTAAAGTGACGATTGCTTTGGCCGCTTGACTAGGCAAATCACTCTTGTTTCTTGCACTCTAGAGAATATTCCGGAGCTGCATGCCTTAGCCTAATCCCCTCCTCCACCCTCGTTGATTTTGATACTCAATCAGCTCAGCTCGGGATAAGTACGGCCATTTGGGGTTGCTGATGCCGTGTGAACTCTCATCACCTAGGCCTTTCCTCGCAAGTTACCCTTTGATGAGCTAAGTGTCAACTGTCGACATGCCTAAGCTAGCTAAATGTTGCATCTTTCAAATTAGTGGGTTTTTCTATTAACCTCTGTTTAATTTAGATACCCTTTGATGAGCTCAACACAAGCAAATGAGCAGCGATTGGCTGATTGATAGATTAGTCTTCAACAACAACTCTAGCTAGTCTAGTACGAGTTAAATATCTTGAGCAAAAAATATAAAAGAGAGGGAGATTCCGTGGCTATTCGCTATAGGACGATTTCTATCTATCCGTGTCGCATACGCGTTGGTAGATTAGATTAAATTAAAGCCAAGGAGCGAGACAAATGGAAACCAGCACCAATCACATAATCTAATCATCAGACAGTATAGTACTTCCAATCAGCAGATAACCCCCAACAACCAACATGGATGGACCACTCTCATAAGAAAACAATATACCCTCTTGTTTGTTTCAATTTCTGCATCCATCCACCAGGAGATAGATACAGAGCACACAAAAGACTCTGAATCTGCATCATGCGTTGCCTTGCCCACGACACCTGCTGAAAGATTCAGAAACTGACACTGGCTGCTCTTTGCCTTGCTCCAGGCTGCTTGCTGATGCTATCCGAAGACTGTTGCATGTCACACCAATCCTTCTTTTTCTCCCACTTTTTCATTGAAAAGCTCACAGCTCCACATCATGGCATCACCAATATATATATGTTTTTTATTTCTTTTTAGCCGTACAAACAATCTTCATCATGCTATCCTTGCTTATGTTACACACATCGGTCTCGTCTAGTTGACATGCTTTTGCTTATGGTATACACATCATGGGATATACGAGGATATGCTTGTACATGCTGCTTATTCCTACTGGATTACTGTTTTTTCTTTACAGAAATAACTACTATACCTGACCTGAGAATTTATTCCTACCTGGGGAACCAACCAGAGCTATGAATAACGAGAGCTATTTCTTCTTGTCATCCTCGTCGCCGCTGGTTGTCATCGTCGGTCCATCGGCGCCATGATGGTTGTCGTGTGAGAAGTGGGACTTGAGTCCGATCCAGCACTGGTAGTAGTCGAGATCCCGGGAAGGCGATTCCAGAGCCCAGCGGCACACACGGGGGATCAGCGCGGACTCGAACATGAATGCCAATGTGCCCCGCAGCCTCGACGGCTCGTTGGCGTCGCCACCGAGCCTGCTGATCGTCGCCTCGTACGTCTTGGTGTCCGGTCCGTGCGGTGTCATGCAGTTATGGAGACTGGCGCCTCCAGGAAGGAAGCCATCGGCTTTAGCCTGCACCCCAAGTTCAGTTCAGAGAACAAATACCATCAATGACAACTAGAACTAGTATGGTTAACTGACTATAGATAATTCATATCGAGGCTAGATATTATTTACCTCATACATCCCGTAGATCAATCCCATGAACTCGCTCATGCAATTACGATGATAGTATGGAGGACGGAATGTGTTCTCGGCCACCAGCCATCGAGGCGGGAATATCACAAAATCAAGCAATGCCACACCAGGCTTATCGGTTGGAGCAGTCAGCACTGAAACATGATACATATATGCAAACGGGTTATCAGTCGCAACCCCAAGAAGCAGCTAAAACGGCCCAAACTTAATTATCTCAGCGAAAAAATAATCACCTGTGTTTACAGATGGGTCGGCATGATCAAACAGGACAGTGTTAAATGGACAGAACTTGCTCAGATCGTACTGAAAGGAAACAAAATATAGAGTTAGGCACACATGGCAAGATGCAGGATCAAACAAAATCAGGCAATTATTCCTAATCAATAATGCAGAAAACAGAAGACAGTGTTTAACAGGCAAAAGTGACTTGGAAATGGTTGGCTACCTTGTAAGGGACATAATTTCCATGCCATGCGACCACATTAAACGGAGAGAAATCCTGCGTAGCAGTGAAAAGCTCACCGCCATACTTCTGCACTATTACGTATCCAGGGCGGCGGGCTTGCTCAAACCATGCTGTGGGAGAAAGGAAATCCCTTGCCGAAGCCAAACCATTAGCACCTGCAACCAAGTTATTTTTTAAGCATCTCATAACAGCATGACCTGTCGATTGCTACAGTATGAAAGTAAAAGGCGAGGGCACGAGTATTACCAATTGGGCCAAGATCAGGAAGCTGGAAATGAGCACCGAAAATCTCAGAAACGTAACCACGCGAAGGGCCATCAGGCAAGTCGACAGCGAAGCGAAAGCCTTGAGGAATGACGACGATTTCACCGGGCGGCACTAGCATCTTTCCGCATTCAGTTTTGATCAACAACTCTGGGCTTGACACCAAAACAATTGGAAGATAATAAGGATAGACATTCCCATCAATCAACGGTAAGCATAGTTGGACAGGAACATCATTAAGTAAGCTTTTCCTATTTCTTGCAAAAGAAGTATGTTATCAATGGCACAAAAAGACATAAAGCGGCACAGGTGGGACACACTGAGAAAGGATGCAAAGCACATAAGCGTGGGGAGCAACAGAAACATAACTCTAATGGTAGTGGGTCTGGTATACTAACAAATAAAATCGCGGTTATGTGGCTGAGTTTGGGACAATTCCGGTAAAATGACTATCGAGCGATCAGACAGCAGTGACAAGCATACAATATGTCAATACCTAGTTCGCTAGCCATAAGCCATGAACGTGTCGGCACGTAAGTAACACTGAGAGACATGTATGAGTCGCATGGTTTGAAGTGAAAAGACTTACTTCCTTGCTGGGGGACAATGAGGAAATCACCATCTGCGTTGCAAAAGGCGCATCCATCCATGGACTTGTTTGCAGCATACCTACAACGACATGAGCAAGCAAGGTAGTCAGTCAGCCATTCACTTGGTCTGAAAATTTGGAACATGACGCCATCAAGAATGAACTGAACACTGAAGTGTAGTAGTACTGAAACTGAAAAAGTCGGAAGGATGACTCAGTTCAGCAGCTAAGCTGTAACAGAGCAGCTTGGTAGAGCACATACATGTGGATTGCGAATCCGTGTCGGAGGAAGGAGCTGCCGGCGCCGCAGACGGTGTAGAGGCCGTCGATGAAGTCGACATCCGGGGGCGCGCTCGGCACCTCTTGGGGCCTCCATCGGAGCTGCGTGGGAGTGGCGACGGTGGTGGCGCGGTCGTCGAAATCCCCGACGAGGCGGCGGTTGGTGGGGTCCCGCGGGTGGAACGGCTCGTGGGTCACCGACGGCTTGATCCGGTACAGCCAGCTGCACAGGCAATTGAAGAAAGGAACGGATCTTGAACTTGAAGCGTACTGGAGGAGAGGTAGGAAGGAAGACAAGGTAGGTAGGCACGTACGTGCGAAGGTTGCGGTGGCGCGGGGTTGTGAAGGAGGTGCCGGAGAGCTGCTCGGCGTAGAGGCCCAGCGGGCAGAGCAGCGGGCTGTTCTGGCCGGCGGGGAGGGAGCCCGGCACCGCCTCCGACGAGAAGCTGTTGCCCAGCCCCGACAGGTAGCTGAACCCCTCGCCGGCGCAGTCCTCCGGCTGCTGCTGCGGCGGCCTTGGATCGTTGGAGCTGGACATGGCGGCTGGCTGGCTGGCTGGCGAATGCGTGCAGCTCCCGGAGGACGGCGACGAGCGAGTGGCAAGTAAGCAAGCCGTGAGCGAGTCTCTCTTCGCCGTCGTCGTCGGCTTGTGTGTTGGAAGTGTCAGAATTGAAAACTCTCTCCGCTGTGTGCTGACTCAGCGTCATCATCTGCAGGTACTGCATCTTCGCATCTCAGCCGTCAGTCCAAAATATTCAGCGGACCAGGTTAATTAGCAGCAGATTAACAAAACAGTGCTTCAGATCTCGAACATAACCACGCTGTAAAACTCACCAAACTGCAAGGCCACATGCCAAATTGAAGTATATTCAAAGCTTATTGGCAATCACCTGCACGCACATGCACAAACACCTAAGATGCAAACTGAAGCATCTCCTCAAGATCACCACCGAAATTCTTCCTTGACTGCTCATGCCATGAGCATATACAACATTGGAGTGTAATCAAAGGAGCAACTCTGATTGTTACTATTATTCTTATCATCTGCAAAAGAAGAAAATCAAACAAATGGTCGGGACATGTATAGGTTAAACTGGCAGCAGATTAACAATGCTACAGATCCGGAACATAACCAAATAACACATATTGTCAGATTGTTATTCAGGAAAATAAACTATAGTACTACACACTTGTACCTTGTATGTACCTCTGTCATGCTAAAATACAGCAAAGTGGAGGAGTAGCATGCGTTTTACCAAGGCAAATGAATGCGGTTACAGAGACTGCTCAGCTGAAACACACTGCCCTCAACTCCTGACGACACATTTGTTGTTTCCCATGGTTACCTCATGAGACCTCTGTCAACAAACTGAAACCCAACAAACTGCAATGCTACACCTCCACAAGATCAGCATCCAAATACTTCTCTCACTATCATGGTTAAAAAAGTGCGCCTAGGCATGCGCGTAGGCAACATAGGCGCTAGGTAGAGGCAAAATTAGGAATTTGCACTCGGCGCTTTATTGAACCTTGCTCCGTGTCATAGCACGAACAGTACAAATGCACATTGAAATGGAAGAGCGGGTTCACAACAAATCTGAATTATTATTGCCTATATGCACACACACACAAAAATGCATGGGATCATATATATCAGCACATTCTTAACAATGGGTCTACACATTTTCTAGAACCAGGCAAGGCAACGCTGGGGTTCAGTTTACCAAGGCGGGCTATATGAAGTATATCTCTATGTTTGTCAAAGCATTACCTATCCTCTTTTTGCCACATGAAATGGTGTTTCAGAAAATAGTGAGTGGATTAAACCTGTCTGGAAGCTAATAACAGATAAAAGCCACACAAGCAGATGGGAAACCAGTAAAGTAAATCAGCTACCCCACTCCTATTTTTTCACCTAGAACTACTTACTGGCAAGGACTGCAAACACCTAGAATTTTGCGCAAGCTGTTGCCTGCTGCTCACACAAAGTGACTGCAATATAACAATCACTCACCTAACAAGCACCAAGCCACCTTGCATTGCAACCTTGTGGCTGTCACCGCATTCTTCTCACCAGGCCTGCCCCCTCTCCATCCACATATAGCATGATTTTGCATCCTCCATAGCTGAAAACTAGTGATCTTGCTGCCTTGTCCACGAAAGCCATGAGAGGTTTTACACTGGTTTAGTAGTAGTGCTGCTGCTTGCCGGGGAGCTGCAACGCGCAAGAACAGCACCAGCTGCAGAGGCATCGGCGCCACCGTCTTCACAACCGCAGCCAGAAGCGCCACCACAGGCTCCTCAACCACCACAGCACGCAGCACCGCCGCCGCGACGACGAGGACACGGATCGTCACACGGACGGACCCCGTCGCCACCGCGGTCAGCGGTTCCTCCATCGTCACCACCAGCACCACTGATAAACCCAGCTCCTCCGTCGCCGCCAAGGCAGGTTGTGCCACCACAAGAACCCGTGGTGGCGGCGCCACCGCCACCCAGGTCGAGGGCTAACAACTACACTGTCGGCTGCACTACACTCCTCGTATTTGGGGACTCAACAGTGGACCCTGGAAACAACAACCGTCTGCGGACGACAGCCAAGGCAAACTTCCTGCCCTACGGCATCAACTTCTATGGCCGGAGGCCAACTGGACGTTTCTCCAATGGCAGGCTAGCCACTGATATGTTGGGTAACAGACGTATTTCTCTGTCTACCTTTGGTCTGTCTATACTACTATTTGTTTTAGGATACCTGACTGGATTTGCGGTTGTGCAGCGGATAAGCTCGGTATACAGAGGACTATTCCAGGCTTCCTTGACCCGACGCTGAAGCTGGGACAACTCAGGAAGGGTGTGAGCTTTGCATCGGCGGGCTCTGGATACGACGATATCACTGCCAGCACATTAGTATGTCATAAACATCCACTGCTAATACTTTTCATTAGATCACTGCATAAAAATAATCTATTTGATAGTGATATTAGTGAATTCGTACAGCACAGAGTACATAAATGTGTGGTTATTCACATGAAAATGATCTATCTCCTAGTATAGTTAGTTTTCATTAGATCACTGCATAAAAATAATCTATTTGATAGTGATATTAGTGAATTCGTACAGCACAGAGTACATAAATGTGTGGTTATTCACATGAAAATAATCTATCTCCTAGTAGAGTTAACTCAGAGTATATAGTAGGCCACAAAGCCATGACTGGTCATGCAATAAGGTTCATCTAAGCAACACCAAAAAAAATCAGTATTATTCCATTCACTTCACTGGTAAAACTTACTTGGAGAGTAACAAAAAAAGGTAATGCTAATGAAAGAGATCTAAACAAAATTGAGCTACTCATTTATGATTGCACATCAAAATGGTAAATGAGTTAAGCAGGGAGACTTCTTAGATGGTGAAGTTATGGCAAGCAACTTGTGCAAGGCTACTCCACAATTAGTGCTGTAGTAGCATAGCTAGCTAAACTTTTTACTTGCAGAGCGCGTTGCCATTCCGGAGACAACTATGGCACTTCTGGCGCTACAAGCTACTGATCCGAGCCTTGCACGGACCAAGAAGAGCAGAACGGCTTGTTAACAGGGCTACCTTCATCATAAGCGCTGGCACAAATGACATGCTTCTAAACTACATCGCATCAAATCGGTCTGCTGGTGCCATTGGCATGCTGCGGTACGAGAACAACCTGATATCACGCCTCGGCAACTATACCCAGGTACACATGAATTTTGGACCAAACTGGCTAGCATCCGGCAAATATAGCTTGCATGTTCTGTGATTAATGTTGGATGTCACATGCAGGTGATGAGAATGCTTGGAGGGAGAAGATTCGTGTTTGTTGGGCTACCCCCGATCGGGTGTTTACCAATTGCAAGAACATTGCTTGGAAGGGGTCCAGATGGATGTGACAGCAACTTAAACCAACTAGCGGCTTCCTTCAACTCACGGCTGATTCAGCTATCGAATTTCATCAACTTACAGCCACGATTAAGAAGTGCCTACATAGACACCTACACAATCATACGGGCGGCAACAGACAACCCTCAGAGTTACGGTATGCGTTTCACATTTTTTTAAACATTGGCATGATGCAGAATTTCTTAAGCATGATTAATCGATCTTTTTTTTTGTGTAATGACTGGATGAATGAACGGTAGGGCTGTCGGAGGTATCAAGAGGTGCTGTGGATCAGGGATGATCGAAGTTGGTCAGACATGCAGAGGGCGAAGGACATGCCCAGATCCTAGCAAGTATCTCTACTGGGATGCTGTTCATCCAACAGAAACAACAAACCAACTTATCACAAGTCTGATGCTGGATTCTATTGCCGGTTTCTACAGCTAGATGCTCAAGCTCAAAAGGATTTTCATGTCGATCGAACCTGCGTGTTAAGGTTACACTAGTAGTGGGATCGTTTCTCCTTTCGTACTTTTACGTCAGTGTCATGTGCTATGTTCAACTGTACTGGTACTGCAGTGTAGTTGAGTTGTAAGACTAAAGTGAACATGTTATTTTAGAGGTATATATGACACGCTGGTTTTAAGTTTTGCAATTGAAGAAAAAGATACAGATTAGCTGGGGTTGATCAGCATGAAGAAATTGATTCAACAAGGGGGGAGTCAATTCCTTACAGTAGTTCTTGCCATGCTCCCCATGGAGGATAGGTCTATGCAGGGACATAGAGGCAGCGCTGAGGATCCTGCCATGAAATCACAAATCTTAATCAGGACAATGTTCTGATTTGTGCTTTTCTTGGCATCAGCAAAGTATATGGTAATGACAATTGACAATACAAGTAGGCAACCACAACAAACAGTTGGCAGCGGACAACAAGTAGCAGGATTCATGATTGGCAATCTTCTATACCATCTCCAGTCAGGAGATTAAACAACCTGCAGAGCCATAGATGGATAATAATAGTAATAATTGTCAACACTGGTAATCACAAATCAGGAAAGCACATCACTTGATAATCCCAGAACATTGCCATCATAAAATTTGAAACTTAACAACTTAAACAAGTTCTAATAGGCTGGCCAATACACGCCACAACCAACAGAAAACATGCTCCATCCATAAACCCAAACAGAGACCAGGCCTTCCTTTTCTGGACACAAAACAAACCCACTTGCTTAAGCCTTACTAATAGCGCATTCCAGGATAATAAAGCGAACCTACTGCTACCCACTGCCTCAAAATCTATGTCCACAGTCAGAGAGAGCCAGTCCGATCCACAGCTCAATAGCGCTCCTCGGCGGCACGTTCATCTTCTCACGCTTCTCCGGCGGCACGCTGACCTTCTCAGGTTTCTTCAGCGGCACGTCCACCAGCTCGTACTCCACCTTCGATACGTTGTTGTCCTCATTCACCTCGAAGCCAGCAGGCTCCTCGGCCACCTCGACCAGGCCCCACTTGTCCACCGCCAGCCTCATCGTACCCTTGAACATGTCGATCTTGGCGTTGCGGAAGATCACTGTGTTGCCTGGCTTCATCATCTCAACTGTTGACAAGAAAATGACTTGTTAGATTAGCCATGTGGTGCAACTTGTAAGCAGTGCATAACTATATAGACAAGATGTTATCCATACAACTTATACAAAACTAAAATCAGATAAATAAATCATTAGCACGTGATGAACTAAGTATGACTTCGATTACTAAGAAATCAGAAATGATTAAAATGCATAGGGAAAACAGATTATGTAGTATGGTTTCTATATTAGGAAGTGACAAGCGTAAACACACTATCATCCAGCGGGTTAAATAACCAGCTTATGGGCATCCATTATTATTACCTAATCACACATGTCATAGATCATCACAGATTCACAGATGCACATCATCATCGACAGTTTCACACTTTCACTTCAACCAAGCCTAGAGGATATGCATATATGATTCTTACTTTGGAACATGAGTGAATTTCTCACATCCATGTCCCTCCAGGCCTCCAGCAAAAACTACATACAGATGCTTCAACAGGACAGACTAACTAATCTGATTGGGTACATATATCAACCCAGATGGACAGGTCTAACATTGCAATTATTTGTACACTCTCCCAATTAGCGCGGAAGTAACGTGTGATCGTTTGATCACCATAACGAAATATAATGCTGACAGAAGCAAATTCCCACCAATGCAGGCTAAACAGTTGATCAAGAAAGAAGCATGTAGTGTAAACAAGAGAGCAAGGTACATGTCCCTTTAAACCCTGTACACAAGCAAATTCCGAAGCTTCCTCTCGTAGTGCAGTACCCAATACATCACTACCAAAATTAGTGTCATATAGCAGACAATCAAACGATGGCTGTACCCATCCATGGTAACTGCAGTTGCAGGCAAGTGTCTCTCCCCAGCAATAGACGGATCACAGATGCACATATCATCCACAGTTTCACTTCAATCAAGCCTAGAGGATATGCATATATGATTCTCCCTTTGGAACATGAATGAATTTCTCACATGCATGTCCCTCAGGCATCCAGCAAAAACTACATACAGATGTTTCAACAGGACAGACTAACTAATCTCGATTGGGTACATAGCTCAACCCCATATGGACAGATTTCACATTGCAATTATTTGTACGCTATCCCAATTAGCGTGGCAGTAACGTGTGGTCGAAATAACAGAAAATATAATGCTGACATGGTAACTGCAGCGTAAGTGAATCACTTTTCCCCCAATGCAGGTTGCAGGCTAAGCAGTTGATGACTGTACCCATGTTGAAAATATATAAGAAGCATGTAGTGCCAACAAGAGAGCAAGGTACATGTCCCTTGAAACCCTGTACACGAGCAAATTCGGAAGCTTCCTCTCGCAATGCAGGACCCAATACATCGCTACCAAAATTAGAGTCATGTAACAGACAATCAAACGATGGCTGTACCCATCCATGGTAACCGCCAGCAAGTGTCTCTCCCCGGCAGTCGACGGATCAAGGAGCAGTGCACGAAGCATACGGGGATGAAGTTCCTAAATCGAGCAGAAGAACAATACCAACGGATCTACGATAACCATCTAGCGATACATCGACGAGAGAACACGTCACGCAAACAAAGCAATCCAGGACAAGTCGCGCATCATCGGTACACGGGGGCAGCGGGCGGATCGATCTAAATAAAGGCAGGTACATACATTGGTCGACGAAGAGGACGGGGACAAGGGAAGCGGGCGCTTACTCTGCTGGTTGCGGGCAGTGAAGAGGACGGTGCCGGTGTGGTCCCCGACGAGGCACTCGGCGACGTGGGCGCGGGGGAGGGCGCGGTTGGGGAGCGGCTTGTCGAGGACGGTGCGGGCGGAGAGGACGCTCGCGACGAGGTTGTGGCCGCGTGTCTGCGGCTTGAGCTGGTCGACGGTGGTGAAGACGGGCTTTCGCAGCTTCACGGGCGCGGCGGCGGCGGGACGGGGGGCGTTGGTGGTGCCGGGCTGCAGCGGCGCGGGGCCGGAGGCGCGGCGGTAGGTTGGGCGCTGATTCGTCGACATCGCCGGAACCCTAAACCCTAGAGAGAGAGAGATTCGGTGGAGGTGGCGGTGGTGGCGGTTACTTGCTGCGATGGATGCTCTCGTCTCCGTCTCCGTCTGGTATATAAAGAAAGACGAAGAAAAGAGGAAGGGGAAGGGATGGATCGTGCTGCTGGCCCAGTTGGATTGTTCGCCGGGCTGGATTAGACTGGGCTGTCGTGGGGAGCTCCTAGCCTCCGACCTTTTTTTTAAGGGAATCCTAGCCTCCGACCTGTGCGGAGTGCGGGAGGAGCTATATATCGCCCGGTGGCGGCGGAAAGAGGTAGCGCGGCCTGAAGGACGCACCACCGCCTGGCCTAGTGGGCCGGCCCAGGTACAGTTTTTTCCCTTTCCCTCTGTTTTCCTTTTCGTTTCTTATTTCCGTTTTTTTTCAAAAAATTCAAATTCGAAAAAATCGAATTAAAATTTTGTTCAATTTTTGAATATGAACAAATTTCGAATTTGAACAATTTTCGGAAATGAATAATTTTTGAATCTGAGCAAATTTTGAATTTGAACAATTTTCGAAGATGAACAAATTTCGAATTTGAACAATTTTCGAAAATAAACAAATTTGGAATTTGAACAATTTTAAAAAATGAAATTTTTTTGAATTTTAACAATTTTCGAAAATGAACAATTTTCGAAGTTGAACAATTTTCAAAAATGAACAAATATTGAATTTGAACAATTTTCGAAAATGAACAATTTTCAAATTTGAACAATTTTTAAAAATGAACAAATTTTGAATTTGGACAATTTCCAAAAATGAACAAATTTTGAATTTGAACATTTTTTTAAAATGAATAAATTTCGAATTTGAACAATTTTCAAATTTGAACAATTTTCGAAATGAACAATTTTGAATATGAAAATATTTCAATTCTGAACATTTTCTAAATTCATATAAAAGAAAAAACAGAAAAACAAAAAACAAAAAAGAAAAGGAAACAGAAAAAAGAAAAAAGAAAAAAAAAAAAAAGAAAAAAGAAAAATAAAAAAGGAAAACGAAGAAAAAAACAGAAAAGCGAAATTTTGAAGGACATATGCACGCCCGCCCTAGTGGGCCGGCCCAGGTAGAAGGTCCCCGTTAGCGGCACGGCCGATTCGCGCCGCTAACAGGCGATATATAGCATTCACCACGGAGTGCATTAAGCTCCGCCGCTCGTGGGCTAGCCCACCCCTCTGTCTTCTTCCTCCTCCACCTCCCCCTCCGCCTTGCTCCTCAGCCTCCGTCGCTCCCCCGCCGTCATCGCCGGCGACCCGCCTGCTCCCGCCACCCGTGCTCGCTCGAGCCGCCACCTCCGCCGGTCCACCACCCCCAGCCAGCCTGAAGGGGATCGTAGACAGAAAACAAAAAAATTCCTACCGACGATAACCATAAACTAGCCAGGATCTATATTATGCCGATATACTTATACGGAGGAGAACGGAGTACATACCCTTGTAGACCGATAGCGGGGATTACGCTCCCGCAACAAGCGTTGTCGAAGTAGACGAAGTAGCCGACCTCAAGGTCGTGTAGTGGAAGAAGACGGCTCCCAGCGCCAAACGATGGCGCCTCGCAGTTCCACACACGTACGGTGTGGATGACGACCTCCGGGCTCCAGATCCAGCAGAGCAGCGGAAGTGGAAGATTGGATCTAGCAGCACGGCGGTGTGCGTAGATTAGAGAGACTTCTCTCCCCGTGCGTAGCTTCAGAAACGGAACCACGCTCAAGGTAGGAGAGAAGGAGGGAGAAATCGGTGTATTTCCAAAGGCATGGGGGGTCCCTACTTAAAGCAGAAGGGGGGAGGCCATCTCCCTTGGCTAGGCCATGTGGGACTAAACCCCACATGGCCACCGCCGGCCAAGGGAGGCAGTCGGCCACTAGGTGGGCCCATTCGGCCCACCTAGGGCGGCTGGCCCTTCTCCCTCCTTTTTTTTTTCCTTTTTCTCTTTTGGGATTTTCCCCTAATGGGCCTATAAGGCCCATTTATGATTTAATGCCTTTAAAAATTCGAAATAAATTAAATAAAATATATTTAATCACTAATAACACTTATTAATATTAAATACATATTATTTAATTCATCCGGACTCCGAAACCTATTTCATTGCCTCCGATGAATATCGAACAAGTCCCGGAACACTTCCGGAGTTCCCGGTTTTCTTTCTCTCTAAATCCAATCTAATCGTCACCCACCCTTAAGTGTGTTACCCACGGTTCGGGATCACTCCAGACATGATCGAGACATCTCTCCGATCAATGACTAGCAGCGGGATCTGGATATCCATGATAGCCCTTGTGTGTCCACGAATGTCTTCTATCGTATGAACCTTTAGACGTCCAGTTTCATCCTCTTGCATAGCGATACTTAAATTGTCCGAGCGTCGTTCTCCGGTATCACGATTACCGAGCATGACCTCATCACCGACAAATCTATCTTTACTCGTCTGTGATATTACATCCCCGTGACTTAGTCACATGCTTGCAAGCTCATTGATGTAATCTCACCGAGTGGGCCCAGAGTATCTATCCTGCTATGTGGATTGGCAATTCCCGCTCTTGATCACTCGCTTCTACTGCTTCCTTCCAATACCCGAAAGTGTCACCTTTATTGTCATGCTATATAAGACATGCCGTTTGATGCGATCAGTCATATCTTTCAGAAGCAGAGATTTGATATGATCTCACAGTCAAAGGTATGAATACTACGTTTCTATATTTTTGGGTATGTCCATCAAATCATTCACCTAATGATATGACTCCGTTGTTAACCGACGTCATTGTCCATGGTCAGGAAACCTTGATCATCTGTTACCCAACGAACTAGTTAAATAGAGTCTACTAGGGACCTGGTTGTTTTCATACCACACGTGTATTAATGTTTCCGCGTTAATACAGTTATAGCATGGTATTAAACATATTATGAACAATAGAGATATGACAAATAAAATCACTTTATTAATTGCCTCTAGGGCATATCTCCTTCACGGCCATCCCTCTAAACCCCCCTCCCCAGCCACCTTCTGCTCCGGCGCGGCCACCCCGAACCTGCACACACCCCCCCCCCCTCGTTAAGGTGATCCCTCACCTCCACCTGCGTCGTCGCCGGCTACGGTGAGGTCCATTCCTTGCCTGGCCGGTGACATCGCGGTCAGCCACGTCGTCCCCTCGGCGGTGACGTCTGTCGCGCTCGTTCTCGTCTCGCTGTCGTCGACCTCCCTCACTTCGGTCGCTGGCTTCCTCCCTCGCTCCGGTCGCCGTCGTCCTCTCCGCCTGAGTTGGGCCCCGCCCAAGTCGCCGTGTAGGGTGTGCGGGCGCGAATGCGCTCCGACCTGTGCGGCAACTAGGGTTTGCCGCTGTCGTGGTGTAACTGGATCAAATCTAAGCAAACAAGGCCGTGCGGAGGACGCGCCATGATGGGCGTGTTTTATCCTTTCGTCTCTCTTTTTCCCCTTTGAGATTACAAGTACCAAATAAAAATGAGCAAATATTTTACTGAAAAGCAGATTTACCCTCGAAATACAAAGTACAGGACCATTAAAAACCGAAATACAAAAATAGTGCAGCCCGAAGTTAAAAAACAATTAAAGCAGAAGTACAAAATTGCATAGTTCGAAAAATTATGGAGTATAAAACTACCAAAATACAAAGTACAAAAAACCGAAATACTAAAATCCGAAGCACAAATATATTAAAATCTGAAGTGCAAAAATCGCGAATTACACAAATCACGAAGTACAAAACTCCCAAAGGATATATAAAATTTCCGAAGTATAACTACAAGTATATTAGTTTTCAAAGTATAGAAAAAATTCGTCAAAACCTATCAACATGGAATCTATTTTTAAAGATCTCGTCCCGAGAAGTTCAAAGTGAAAATGGTTCCTTGGTTTTGAATCTTTCCTTGTCTGTTTCTCTCTTTTCTCACTTTTCTTCTCATTGCAACATTCGGCGAACATGCAAATAACCAACGAGACCGCGTGAAAGAGGAGGAGCCACTTGGCGAGCAGAGAACGTGCGGAGAAGGAGAATATGACACTTGTCGAGTTAGAAGCGAGCAGAGCAGTCCTTTGAAAAGGTTGGCTTTTTTTAGTGATTTCGACATAAATGGTACTGGGCAAAATAGCCACTGGGCTGACCCGATTAAAGCTCACAATTCTGTTATGCAGTTTGTTCTCTTGAGTTATGGTGGAACAAACATACATTTACAGAAGCTGAAATTTCCCTTTCTTTACCTGCCTTGGTTCTCTTCTCCGACGATGCGACGACGACCTGACAGAGCGGTGATGAATTTAGTTACAAAGGGTGGGGACATGGATATGTCCTTCCAGCCAGGATCAAACGAGGATGGTCGGTTTAATTTTCCGGCCCGTAGATTCATTTCACACGTGCTAGACCGTACAACTTTCTAATCATCCATCTCATATTGTGCAGAAAAAGTTAGCTTGGACTGCCGAGAGATGTAGTCGTATGGCCGTATTTTTCGATGTGATTTTTTATTTATGCTCCTTCCTCTTTATAATGTACTACTCCCTCCGTTCCAAATTAGATGACTTTCATTTGTCCATATGCAGATGTATCTAGACATGTTATAAGTATAGGTACATCCACATGTGTACGAATGGAAAGTCATCTAATTTACTCCCTCCGTTCCAAATTAGATGACTTCAATTTGTACAAAAGTGAATGTATCTAGACATGTTACAAGTCTAGGTACATCCACTTTTATACAAATGGATGTCATCTAATATGGAACGGAGGGAGTAGAACGGAGGGAGTACTACCTCCGATCCATATTAGTGGGCACAACTTTGTCTAGATACACATGTATCTAGTCTAAATACTTAACTAGATACATATGAATTTAGACAAAGCTATGCCCACTAATATGGATCGGAGGGAGTACTACTATTCTTTGTATTCATTTTTTTTCTTTTTCCTCTACCTTATTAATGAAATGGTCAGAGCATGTTTTTACTGTCAAAACGAAAAGTATTTTCAACCGCGAGCAGCCTAGGACGGACCACCAAACCTAGTCAACTCATCCTCACGCACAAAACGATGGACGGTCGTTCTAATCTTCTAAATTAAACAGGCAGTTTGATGTAATCTACAAAATTGTTGGCGCTTGCTTACATTGCTTATAGAAGGATTATGCAGGCGTGAATACGCCCATGCAATTAAGACCATGTTTTTTTAATGGGGGCAGTAAGACCTTGTACTATGGCTAAATCGATTCAAAATAAAACAAGTCAGAGTTTGAAATCGCTGAGTATTAACTGCTTAACTTTCAATATCAGCACCTACAACACAATAAAAAATTGCTTTTGTCAACCCTCTTACCTCACATGTAGTATATATATCCAGTGGCGGAGCCAGGAATTGAGACGAGGGGGGCGAACACATTAGGTCTAAATTTTTTGAGGCATAAAATGAGTCTATTTAACAGAGTCGCTGTTGGTTTCTAAAATCTTCACCCCGTTTTCTTGCACTGTTGTGAATGCTGCTTGTTCCACCTACATGCTAAAATTTTCCGGACCTTTCTTCTAATTTTAAACCCAAATTTTGTGAAAGCATCTTGTCCAAAGTGTAAACTATTGCATGGAGGTTTGAAAAGAAAATATAGACATCAAAATTGACCGCCATATTATCAATTGGTCTCCGAATAGGCCAATCTGATTTTATTTCTAATTTTAGGAGTACCATATTCATCAATTGGTCTCCGAATTCTAGGTCGGCAACGACATTTGCTAGATCAAAAACTCCACGATCCTCTAATATAAATAGACATATAAATTAGTAGCGGTTTGCTACAAACCTACGACAATCAGTCCCCTCACAACAATAGACATCAAAATTGACTGCTAAAGAGGGAGAATTAACCTGTTCTTTCCCTCCCTGCCGCAGCTGGTCACCCGTGTCGTCGCGTCTCTGCCTGCACTTTGGAGACGATGCAGCGGCCGCTGCCGTCGCCGCTGCCTGCGCTGCTTCTTCCTCTGATTTCACCAACTCCACTGCCTCCCCTCTGCTGAAAGATTTTCCCAATCCGGCTCGTCCTCTCCGTCCATTGTCGGCGCTCCGCTGCAGCGCAGCCCGCGCTCTCAGTCAGGGACTGAGTCAAGGGCCGGGTGTTGCCGCATTCCGCTAGGGGCGGCGTCGCCGGCGTGGCTCGGCTTCTGTCTGCGAACAGGGGGCGGCGCCGCAGCGGCGGATCAAGGAGGCATGAGGAGGAGCGAACGAAACGGGTCCTGGGCTATGGCGGCGGAGCATGCTGGTTGGGGAATGGTACCGTGCGAGGGGAACGAACAGGTCATCCTCTGGCCCCTGCATCCTTGTTCGTTCAGTAAATTTAGCCCAAGTAAGGCCCAAATAACAGGCATACTACATGTAGGTAAAATATTCGACCGTGGTGAGGGGGGGCGGCCGCCCCACCTCGCCCCCCTGGTGGCGCCGCCACTGTATATATCCGATACTTGTGCCAACTTTTTAGGCGTCGGCTAGGAATCAACCGACTACATGGTTCACTTTTCTTGTTAAACACGATTCGATTCATTACAATGTATTGAACCGGCTCAATCACCCCTTTGAATCGTTTTTCAACCATTTAGTGGATGGTATAACACCCTTTACATAATCTAGCACCAACCTTGATTAGAAAACATGATCATGTCTCCTTCACTACTAGTAGATCCTTTCTAAATACGAACTGACATTGGTTCTCTAGTACTCCCAATTATTGAGGTACATATACATACTAAAAGGAAAAGCCACGCCTTATCGCGCCCCTTTTGTGTTTTCATCATTGTTTACGAAGGCTTTTTCTCTCTTTTTATGTCTTATATTATTTATTATTCTACGAAAGTTAGTAGGCCAGTAACATGAAAATACAGTCCACGTCATACATAGATTGTCAAATCCACCGGAAGCATGACCTCGAGCGTGAGCCTTAAATTTCATACCCTGAACGACTTTTTGCCCCTATATAGTTTCCACTCCAATATGTATCTAATGTCACATTCCTATATTCCATTCTCTTTTAACCGGCGTTCGAAACTAATACTCCCTCCGTCCCAAAATAAGTGTCTCAAAGTTGTATAAAAGTGAATGTATCTATACTTGTTTCATGTCTAGATACATCCATTTTTTGACAAATCTAAGACAGTTATTTTGGGACGGAGGAGTAGTATATATACAACAATTATGTTCCACAATACTAAGTTAATGTATATATTTTCAATGGCTAGATTAATGGTACACCCTCCGTCCAAAATTATAAGGCACGTTATTTTTGTGTTGATCTTTGATGCTCGACTTTGATCACTAATATACACTAAAATATATCTATAAAGAATGTATATACGGTAACACGTTTGATTCGTATTGCAAATTCTTTCATTTCATATATCATTATAAAATTTTGTGGATATATTGTAAGTACAAATCATGGCCAAACATGTACGTCGTTAACCAGCGAAATTTAAGTGTGCCTTGTATTTTGAGACGGTCATACCAAATGTATTATGAGCCAACAAAAAAGTGCAAGTAATGATATTAGCTGAGTTTTAATGCATGCACATTATATCAGCATATAATAGAATCTCTTGTAGTGAAGGATATAACTTCTCATATAAACACATACAAAGTTTAATTTATTTATCAGTTTGCACGAAAGTAAACTGGACGCAATGGACTACACGAGCCGAAGTCTTAGGTTGTGCTTGTACTGTCCCGACACGAATGAGGCTAAAAGGGTGTAGAAGGTGCTCATGGAAGAGTTCTCTGGATTATACAGTGCCCGTTGGAGCGATGTTTTTGCCCTCCAGCGCGCTAAATTGACGTTCTTTGCACGCGCGGCATATGTAGCGCGCCTGTTGGAGATGCTCTAAGAGCATGTGCCTTTTCATTTTCACATGATTACTTTCCAATAAAATGATGTATAACGTTTAGATGCGGGCTCTTTTCAAAACAAAAACAAAACTGCATGAATAGGGCAACCTTTGTGGGAGGGCGGAAGGTGCTCACCAAAACACACCCACACTTTGCGATGGTTTATAGACGGCGCAAGCAGTGAGAAGGACGAGATGATGGCAAGTGGCGAGAAGGATGAGAAAGCTCATGTCATTGCACAATGCAAGTGGTGGTGATAAGTGCACCTGTGCACGATAGGATAGCTCCCATCAACGGTCAAACAGAACATCGACCTTAAAGGCCTCGTTAGGTAGTACGACGGATCACGATACTCCATCCTATCTAACCGGTTTGTGCACACAGCACCGTTTTGCCGACCATCCTGACTATTTTTGAGCTCACTATTTTTCAACAACAAATTTTAGAAAGGCTCGAATGTAACGGGGTTGCTAATTTTCGGCGGAGCGAGCAACTCTATTTTCCGACAAGGAAAATGACAAAAAGAGACCGGCCTGGGAGGAAGAAGATCATCTCCATCCCTGCAGCCACAGTCGGCTAGAACCATCTGCCACAACCTTGCCGTCCGTCCTCTCAATCGCGGCCTCCGCCGGTCCGTCGTCGCCCTGATATCCCCTATAAGACCCCCCCCCCCCCCCTCCTATCTCCTCGCCGGTCGCACCCCTACTCCGACCGATAAGTCCATTGCTCGCCTCCAGCTTGCTCCATTGTCGACGGCGGCGGGCCGGTGCCGTCTCGATGGTGGGTGGGGAAGATACGTGAGAAAAACATGGGGGTGTAACTCTCGAGGGCTCGGTCGAGCAGTTTCGGAATGTAACATTGTTTAACCTCTAGCAACTTAAACGTTTCTTTTTTGGGCATTTGCAACTAATCACGAGTTGAAGAAAATAAACGTGAAAATCCAAGTACGGTCACGGATCGAGCCAGCGCGACGATGAATTGGGATGATGAACTCACAAACAAATCAACAGTCCACACGTGACGCACAATGTAAAACCGCAGCACCACTGCGGCCTGCCGTCCACCTACCGGAGACCAGTAGCAGCACGCCATTAATACTCTTCCTCCCTCCTCGCCTTCGTGCTCCGCTCCAACACCACACAGCACCATCGCGTTTCTCGCCTGTACACCAGCGCCGACCGGCTAGGAGGAGCAGGAGCGAGGCAAGCCATGGCGACGTTGGACGGAGGGGAGGTGGACCACCTGGCCGGGGAGAGGGCAACGGCGCAGTTCGACGTCGACGGCATGAAGGTCGCCTGGGCCGGCTCCCGCCACGCCGTCGAGGTGAACGACCGCATGGCCCGCCTCGTCGCGTCCAACCCCGTAAGCATCCCACCCTCCCCAGCTCCTCCACCGATTTCCCCCTATGGACGGCAGGACGATGGATCTCACTTCTCCTCATCCGCCAGACCAGATTAGATGCGTGCGTACTGGTTTCCCCCCACCTAATTAACCAGTTCCTGAGCCTGGGAGGAGTCTTCCAGTTCTGCAGAGACCATTCAGTATTATTCATCCTGCTCTGTTAACAATTCGGTTCGATTCGACTAGTAGAGACACATACACACGCGGATGGATTCCTCCCCCGGACGTACTGTCACTTCCAAGGTGTCCTGTTCTCGCTTTAGGAATATGCTCAAGGGCTCCACCGATGCTACCTTTTCACTGTCCCCCTACTGTTTGGCTTTGTTCACCTCGTGATTTCTTCTGCTTCAGATTGCCCCAAATACTGTACTGGTAGCTCTCATGAGTCATGACTCATGAATACTGATTAGTTTACCACAGTAGGATCTATGTATGCTAAACAGGAATTGGGTACCCCACTCATCGCATAAGAAACTGCTCTAACGCTGAACCAAACTATTGCCTAGTATCAGGTTCTGTATTGTACTGTACCCAAGAGATGTCTCTGTTACTGTACAAATATATTCTGTTCAGGTGATTAAAATCCCCCATGTACAAAAGGACTCACTTATATTCCATCCCTTCACAATCTAGGTGTTCCGCAAGGATACAAGGACGATGCTCTCCAGGAAGGAGCTGTTCAAGGACACACTGAAGAAAGCAGCGCATGCCTGGAAGCGCATCGGCGAGCTACGTCTTACAGGTCCCGCCGATGTCCAGCACTGACCCCAAGCTTTTTCGAGCACTTGTTCTATGTACTCTTGACTGATGTACATTCATGTTTTTTTCTTTGTGGATTAACAGAAGAGGAAGCAAATTTGCTGAGGCTGTACGTCGACCAACCTGGTTATGTTGATCTCCATTGGGTATGTCGGTTAGGTTCTCTATATATATTCATTCCTCAGCGTACAACACTCAAGCAATTTTTCCGTTCTTCAGTATGCTCGACAAATTGCTCATCATATCTGTGTAAACTCTTGTCACTTTGGGCCTTACTTTTAGTAACAGTTCATTCTAGACTTGCCACATCCGTGAACAGATACTTCCTCCGTTCCTAAATATAAAATGTTTTAGCTTTTGTCTACATTCACTTGTATACAAATGTATCTAGACACGTTTTAGTGTGTATGTTCACTCATTTTAGTATGCGTCTAGACAAGATGTCAAACACCTAAAACATCTTACATTTAGGAACGGAGGGAGTAGATCTCTTTCTGCAGGCTTCATCCGCATTATTGAACTTTGATAAGTTAACCTCAGCACGCATAATTATCTTTGATTTCTTTATGACAGCAAGTTTCTCAAATTGGTAACATCACTTAATGCAATGCTTTTTCTGTAGGGCATGTTTGTTCCTGCTATAAAAGGCCAAGGAACTGAAGAGCAACAGAAGAAGTGGTTATCAATGGCGTACAAGTTCCAAATAATTGGATGCTATGCTCAGACTGAACTTGGTCATGGTTCAAATGTTCAGGGCCTTGAGACAACTGCCACATTTGATCCAACGACCGATGAGTTTGTTGTGCACAGCCCAACTCTGACCTCTAGCAAGGTAATATTTTGTTGACCTACTTTATGTATTGATTTATTTTAAAACTTTGCTTTCATGGTTATATTGCCTTGACGATTCAAAATTCCTCAATAACTTTTTGCATGGTTCATGCTTTCTCCTCTCCATGTGCAGTGGTGGCCTGGTGGTTTGGGAAAATCTTCCACTCATGCAGTAGTGTACGCTCGTCTGATAACGGAAGGAAAAGACTATGGAATACATGGTAGAGCCTTTTGCATTTTATGATGACATTTAAGTGGGCTTTTCCCTTGCGAATTGTAACTCATGCACATCCATATTCCAGCTTTCATTGTGCAGTTGCGAAGCTTAGATGACCACTCTCCACTTCTGGGCATTACTGTTGGTGATATTGGTGGGAAATTTGGCAGTGGTGCATATAACAGCATGGATAATGGTGTTCTTCGCTTTGACCATGTGCGCATCCCAAGGGATCAAATGTTGATGAGGTCTGTCCAATGTTATGCTCCATTCTAGCACTTCAGTGTTTGCCAAATGTAATTCGATATTCTGATGTAACCCTCCTAGAAAATGCCATGGTTATTTCTTTCAGGCTTTCTCAAGTTACAAGGGAAGGAAAATATGTACATTCAGATGTACCAAAGCAGCTGCTTTATGGGACAATGGTATATGTTCGTCAAACAATTGTTGCAGATGCTTCTAAGGCTTTGTCCCGTGCTGTTTGCATTGCTGTAAGGTATAGTGCTATCCGGAAGCAGTTTGGTTCCCAAGCTGGTGGTCCTGAGACTCAGGTACTACAGTTAGCCGTTTTGGCTGGCATTTGATCGTTTTCTTCAGTGAAATGACTTCACACTTTTTGTGTTTTAGGATATATATATGTTTTGAAATATTTTGTTACTCTGGCCAACTCTTCAACCAGAAGTAAAACCAGTCACGTCCAAAGGAAATTAATGAATGGCAACATCAACCTGTCGCTACTAACAAGTGACTAATGTATTTTAACTGCTTACAGGTTCTCAATTACAAGACTCAACAGAGCAGACTCTTTCCTTTGCTGGCTTCAGCTTATGCATATAGATTTGTGGGTGAGTGGCTCAAGTGGCTATACACGGATGTCATGCAGAAGTTAGAAGCTAAGGATTACTCAACACTGCCAGAGGCTCATGCCTGTACTGCTGGGCTGAAGTCTGTGACAACATCTGCAACAGCTGTACGTATAATCAATTAATTCAGTAATGTTTTCTATAAATTAGACCTGTTTTTTACATGAATTATACCTGTTTATTGGTTTATAAGGAATATGCAAACGTAGCCTTCTGCTTTATTGATTCATCTTTATCTCATGTTTCTTTATAGCATGTCAACCAAGACTGAGCTCGAATTTCCCCATTCTTTCATTTTGATACCAAAAAACTTGTTAATTTAGTTGTGTTGCTGGATCTTCATTGAAACATGCAAAGTTACAGGCTGTCCAGTGACAGCTTAGAATTAGGATTTCACATGCATGGTCTAGCTAGTTTATATAATGGATGTATTTCACAATTTATTGTTCTGTAACAACGCTAGTTTCTCTGTTATGCAGGACGCAATTGAAGAATGCCGAAAGCTCTGTGGTGGGCATGGTTACCTGAACAGTAGTGGCCTTCCTGAACTGTTTGCGGTCTATGTTCCGGCATGCACTTATGAAGGAGACAATGTCGTTTTGCTTTTGCAGGTTAGTATGCTGTTCCGGCAGATTGCATGCATCTGAGCTCTTTTAGCCTGTTTCTACATTGGTTCAGTTTTGGCCAATGGTGTAATCACAACCGTTGGTGCTCTTTGTAGGTTGCAAGGTTTTTAATGAAGACTGTTTCTCAGTTGGCCTCTGGGAAGCAACCAGTTGGTACAACAGCTTACATGGGCAACATACAGCACTTGATGCAATGCAAAAGTGCTGTAAATACAGGTATGCAGTTAAATCTTCCAGTCAGACTATATATTATAACTTCCCTAATTATATGTGATATTTTGCCTCTCGGGGAAGCTATTGGTCTTGTGATGATCATCGTTCTAATGCATGTATATGTGATTCTCCACAGCTGAAGAATGGCTTAATCCCGCTGCCATAAAAGAGGTATTCGAAGCTAGGGCTCTGAGGATGGCGGTAAACTGTGCCCAGAACATAAGCAAGGCCCCAAGCCAAGAAGAAGGTTTGTATTACACATGCTGAATTAGAACTATTAAAACAATTAGGTGCTTTTTAATAAAGGATGGGTGCTGGTATTCAACATGCTGATTGCTGAATTAGAAACATCAAAGCATGGGTGCTTTTGTGACATCTCTTGAAAAATTACTAGGGAACTCAGTTACATGGATGATCTCGTGCTTTGCAGGTTTCTCTGAGTTCTCCCCTGATTTGCTTGAGGCTGCTGTGGCTCATGTTCAGTTGATTATTGTAACCAAGTGAGTAGTAGTAGTCTTGAACGTTGCCGAGGAAACAATTAGTTCCTTGAGCTTTTGTAATTCCATGTGCCGTCACAAGTATTCATTTCTTCTCCCTGTCTGCAGGTTCATCGAGAAACTGCAGCAGGATATCGTTGGTCACGGAGTAAAGGATCAGCTCCAGAACCTTTGCAACATCTACGCGCTCCATCTCCTCCACAAGCACCTGGGTGACTTCCTATCGACAGGGTGCATCACGCCCAAGCAAGGAGCACTGGCAAACCAGCAGCTCGTAAAGCTCTACGCTCAGGTAGGCCAATCATCTCTGCTGTGACCGTGCGGTGACATTTGGGATGGTGGAGCAATCGCCGACTGAATGTCTTGCACATTGTTGCGTTGGATGCTGCAGGTGCGGCCCAACGCCGTGGCGCTGGTTGACGCGTTTGACTACACGGACCACTACCTGGGGTCCGTCCTGGGGCGATACGATGGGAATGTGTACCCTGCTCTGTACGAGGAGGCATGGAAGGACCCTCTGAATGAGACGGTGGTGCCGGACGGGTACCAGGAGCACCTCCGACCGCTGCTCAAGCAGCAGCTCAAGCTCTCCAGGCTATAATCCTGACTCTCATCTCTATTCTGCTGCAAGGGGAGGACAAGAAGACACAACGTGAAATAACAATCAAGGAGAGGTCATTGATTGTTCACTCGGCAAAGTAGCAAGTGGGGACAGTGATGCTAGAATAAAAAAATTGTATTGGGTAAACTAACACTTTGAGCAGTTGTAGTAGCACGGTTGGTTTCTACGGTGGCGATTCGATTATTATTCTTAATACATATATAGCCTGCAATAAGATGGTAGCAAGTGTGTGATTCTGTATACAAGGAATGGAAATGGTTCAACCATAATTTCTGAGTGCAGTCATGGCAATGCCAATACCCTGGTTTTTCTTTTTATGTGCCACACCAAATGTCAGTGAACTTCGAATGTTGTACTGTCATGCCCAGCACGACTGCACACCTGGACAGTGGCTAAGCGGGTTGCAACTTCACGGTTTACAATCTAAAAAAAATCCTTTACGGTTTACAGTTTGGGTTGTTTCTTTAGCTGTTATGCTTCGAATGTTAGGATGGTTGGAAGTGGCCCAGTGTGTCGGGTGTCACAGCGAATGGAGTACTTGTATTCAAACTGACTTCGATGTGAGCAGCGCATTGAATAGTGAAATCTGAATTCCTTCGATATATCGTTACATTCAATCCAACCAGGGGTTGTTCTACCTTTTCCTGAATCTATACGTGTATATTTGTATTCAAACTGACTTCGATGTGAGCAGCGCATTGAATAGTGAAATCTGAATTCCTTCGATATATCGTTACATTCAATCCAACCAGGGGTTGTTCTACCTTTTCCTGAATCTATACGTGTATGTGCACTTATTTCAGTCCTGAACTAGGAGTTGTCTTCCCGTCGGATCTCCTATGACCCGTTCACTGTTCAATGTTTTTGTGTTCTCATCATTGGCGATTGTTTCTGCTATGAGACATTGTCCTTTGAGACTTACCGTGTATTTATTACAACAAGCTCTACCATAATAAGCTTTGTCTGAGGGAGGGGAGATGTCGGCGGCCCCTCTCTCGTTCCTAGGTACTCTGATGACATATTTCTAATTTTATAACTTTTGAAGTCCCTTATACTGTTGTTGATGATTATATATAGATAAGTGATCTTTTTGTAAAAAAAAAATCATTATCATTGTGTTTGATACTCCCTCCATTCCGATTTATTAGATGTATTCCCAAAACCAGGTTTTTCCAAGAGTTAGATGCAATTTTAGCAATTAATGAGGAATTAGTCCACCAACTAATTAATTTTGGGGAGAGAGGAAACGGTTTAGGCGCTAGCTGCCTTTTGCATGCGGTGTGAAATCGATCCCTCGCCCACTCCCTGGCTACCTTGGCTACCTTGGTACATCGGTTTCCCTAAAAATAAGCCACAATTAAGCTAATTGATCTCTTTCCCTCGCCCACTCCCTGGCTACCTTGGTCGCAGAGAATTACCATATACATCTAATAAACCGGAATGGAGGGAGTAGTTTTTTTAGGTTGTTTGTTTATGGATAACAAAATGGGTTTGGCGGTTAGAGCATCTCCACTCAGGGCGCCCAAATGGCGCCCAAAGGCCTTTGGGACGTGCCGGACCAATTTTTGCTCCCACTCGTGTCGCCCAAAAGCAAATTTCGTCCGGAAGCGTCCACTTTTCTGTCCGGCAGCGCCACATGAAGCCCTTCGCATAGGGAGGCCTTGGGCGGCCCCGGACACAAAATTTCTTCCGCATGACCCACTCACCGGCCGCCACGTACCTCTGCACTCTCCCCCTCATCTGTCCTTTCTCCTGACAGAAATTTCTCTCTCCTCTATCTTCTCATCAGCGACCACGACCTCCACTCGCGCCATGGCCGACCGGTGGAAGAGGACGAGCAGGCCGTGGACGAGTCCGAGAAGGTCCCACACCGGCGGAAGAGGACGAGGCTGAGCAGGTCCCTGACCGGCGGACGAGCGGCGGCGCCGGGGCGAGGTCGATGCCGACGACATCGCACACGCCGACGCAGAGCGCGCGGCAACCTTCTAGCCGAGGCGCGCACCGACGCAGGCATCGGCGTTGGTGAGGCCACGAATGAAGAAAAGTTGTAGCACGTGGTGCGCACTCACAAGGGCGCCGACGACCGTAGCTTCCGGTCCTGAAAGTGCATGTGTTGCCCCATGCGTGGTTTTGGTAATTAATGACAATCCTTATGGACTAATGTTTGTATTGAGATATTCTTGTAGATCTTGTCCATAGGAAAAGATTGGAGTTCATGTGTTGGACTCTAGAAGATTATATTATGACCAAGGTTCTATCCAATGGGTTTATATGAAGAATGGTCATATAGAGTTGAGCTTATTGCAAGCATGGCTTAGAAAAGAAGATTGAGTGAACATTCATGTTTATCTCCAAGCCATCATCTATATCAAGAGAAAAGATAAAGTGCAAGTGGATACATGAAGACGGAGCTAAGCGAGACTCTCCCATAATGGGGTATGGGGGAGTATTTGGAGAAGTCTTCATCAAGCATGTGCTAGCAAGCATGATCAAGAAAGGTGTTACACTTGAAGAGATCAAGATCGTCATCATCTAGTTCAAGTGAAATGCGCAAGGCAAAGGTATGATCTTGATAGGGTTTCTATTTTATCGGTCTCATGTTGTTAGTGGGAGACCGGGTTATAGGATAGACGGCGTACTATCAAGAGGGGCTCTCAAGTGAGTAACTTGATCGCATCTTTGTGGAGAGCTCAAACCTTTGCATACTTGGCATCATCATCTTTCTTGGTTCTTATTTGGCTTTTATCCATGTGTGAATTTAGAGCTTGTGTTCATCTCCATACCAAGCTCTAGTTCATAAAAAACGGATTTCATTTGAATATCTTGTGGTGTTTTTGATGTTGGAGGTTTACCGGTTCGTCTCATGTAGAGAGGTCAAACTCTCCTCTTGTGTAATCCTCCTCACGTGATGAACTATGATGTGTATATGCATGATATTGTAAAGCTTGTGATTACCTTGGAAACAAGCCCAAGATCATAGAAAACGGAGTCCGGATGAAAAACTTGTTGGGTTCTTGATGTTGGAGGATTTATCGGTTGTTCTTTAATAGAGATGTTTTTACCTTTCTACATTTGGTTTTATCCTACCTTGTTGGACTATGATGTTTCTCTGCATAATCTTGAAGAGCTCTTCGTTGCGATTCCAACGAGCCCAAGATCATCGAATTCGGAGTCCGGATGCGAAAGTTATGTTCGTTTTCGTGTTGATGTTTCTGCAGTTTTTGTGTAGACCGGAATTTCCGGTGTAACACACCGGAATCTCCGGCCCGGACCAGAAATCGCGAATGGCGCACCTACTGGTGCCAGGCCAGAGGTAGGCCGGAAATTTAGTCCGGAAACTCCGGTCTAACTTGTTTCTGGGCCTAACGGGCAGATTTTTGGAGACCTATTTAAGGGGGTCTTCTTCCCCAATGTCCCCCATCTCTCAAGCACGAAAAAGCCCCCCATTGTTGACCTTCTTGAGCTTGGATTTCTCTCTATTCCTCCATGATTCTTGCCTCCAATTAGAGGGAAAAGAGAGAGGAGATCTAGATCTACCATTCCACCAATCAATCTCTCCTCTAAGTGAGGGGAAGCTTTTGGATCTAGATCTTGAGGGATTTGGTGTTCTTCCTTGTTCTTCCTCTCTTCTCCCCCATAAGCATTAGTTGCTTTTGGTGGGATTTGAGAGTGAAGGATTTGAGCACTTGTGCTCTTGCCATTGCTTCGTTGCATCGGTTTGTGCTCTCCACGAGGATTCGTGGAAGTTGAAAGCTTGTGAACTTGTTACTCTTGGGTCTTTGGACCCTAGACGCCCGTGTGGTGGTTGAGACCCTTGTGTGGTCACTTGTAGCTGTTCGGGAGCCCCCAATCCCGTTGTGGGTTGTGCCCCGGATCGTTGTTGAAAGGCTCCGGATTTCCGCCTCGAAGGATTCCGATAGTGGAAGGTGAACCAAACCTTTGTGGTGCGGTTCATCGGAGAAGAAGGTGAAACCTTTGTGGTTGTTGAACCATTGTGTTGGTTCACACCTCTCCAACGAGACGTACTCCCTTAACAAGGAGGAACTCGGGAATACATCCTCGTCTCCGCGTGCCTCGGTTATTTCTATACCCGAGCTTTTTACTTATGCACTTTACATTGTGATAGCCTTCGTGCTTGAAGTATTCTATATTGCTATCACCTTGTTGCTTGTCTTGCTTAGCATAAGTTGTTGGTGCACATAGGTGAGCCTAGTTTATTTAGGTTGTTGGCTTGTTAATTTAAACACATAGTTTTATTCCGCAATTATCAAGCCTAAACCGGAAAAGTTTTAATCGCCTATTCACCCCCCCTCTAGGCGACATCCTTGTCCTTTCAATTGGTATCAGAGCCTGGGCTCTCTTTTTGGGCTTTACCGCCTAGAGAGTAAAGATGTCGTTTAGAGAATTAGTGCACAATCCCACTTTTAAATTCGATGGCACAAATTATGATGTTTGGAAAATTCGCGTGCTTAACCTTCTTGGGACATAGACCCACATTTAAGAGAATTGTAGATATGGGTTTTTCTTCTCCAAAGGAGGATGAGGAAAACTCTTATCTCGATACTCTTGTATCTAATGTCTTATATGTGTTTTGAGCGATGTAGTTCTTGCATCAATCATGCCTTTTCGAACGCTCATGAGCTTTGGACCAAGCTTCAAGATAAATATGAAGTGTCCAATATTATTGAGGATGATTGTTCTCCCTCCACCTCCGGCCGTGATGAGTTCACATCTTCTTCCACTTCACCAACATGTGTTTTGACACAAGGTAATGATATGGTGAGTGGTGATAGAAATTGCTTTGTTGATGGTGAATATTCTATTGACTATACTTCATCTCTATCTCATTGCAATGATCTATCTTTGGACTTAAACACTTCTAGCACTCCAAATGTTTTACATGCTAGTGTTGCTAGTCCTTGCATATCATGTAATAGTTGTTTAACTAAATCTCATGATGATATGCTTCATGTCTTGTTGCCATGAAAATAATTCTTCCATATCCTCTATTTGTGTGGCTAACAATGTAGAGGAATCCAACATTTGTTGGAACAAGACATGGATCTCAATGGTGCTTCAAGTATTCTTCATCATCAACGTCCATTACCACTTTTGCCTTATGGCTAAGATTCAAAGGTATCTCCACCTTTGGAACCTCTACATCTTGTGATGATGTGGATGAGGATTCTCATGGAGCACTTATGGATGTTGAATCCATAACAAAGAAGGGTGAGATGGTATTTGGTGCTCTCCCCAAAGGTAGCAAAGCTATCCCTCCTCTAAGTGAAATCATTGTTTATGCTATTAAGAGTAGGGAAATCATTGAGGACTTGGAAACTCAATTTCTCGAGAAATGTCAAATTGAGAGAGAGGATGCCGATGAAAAGGCATCCTTAATGAATGCCCTTGAGGAAGAGCAAGAGCTTCGAGTGTCTCTTGAGGAGAAACTTGAATCTCTTGATGAATCAAATGATCTTATTATTGCTAAAATCATTAAGGAAAGAGATCATGCTATTGCTAAATATAAAGTGCTTAAAAAGGAAAAAGTTGAATTTGGTGTTGGCAATGCTAGACTAATTGAGGATATAGAGAGACTTGACAAAGCCCACAAGGCTTTAGAAAGTGAACACTCTCTCCTTATCAAGTCTCATGATCAACTCCAAACTCAACTATCTAAAATGATGAGCTTGCCAAGTTGTCTTCTTCCATTTCTAATGTTAATGATGCTTGTGCTACTAACTCCACTTCTTGTGAAGCATCTATTTTGAAGGAGAATGTTGAGCTAAGGGCTCAACTTGAGTTGCTAACTAGCAAGTATAGGAAATTGGAAGAAAGTCATGAAAAGCTATCTAGCTCTAATGATGATCTTCTAGCATCCTATGCTAGGCTAAAGTTAGCTCATGAGGCTATCATACAAAGGTAACATCTTGTGAGCCTCATGTGGACAAAGGCACAACTTCGACTAAAAATGCTTTATTGCCATGTGCTAGTCCTAGTAATTCATCCACTCACAATGTTGCTACATCTTGTGATGAATTACTTTCCATGCCTTGTTGCTCTAACAATGAAGCTCTACTTCCTCTAGTTTTGTGTTGATACTAACCATGTAGAGGAATTAAATGAGCTCAAGGCCCAAGTCACTTCTTTGAAGAAAGACTTGGAAAAGCGTCATGTTGGGGATTCTACACTTGACAATATGTTGAGTGTTCAAAGACGCCCCAATGACAAGAGTGGACTTGGATTCAACTCCAATATCAAGAACAAGTCCAAGTTCAACAAGAAGAAAAAGGGCCAAGAACAAGTTAAAGATTCGGCCAAGATTGTTTGCTTCAAGTGCAAAGTTGAAGGGCACCATGTTAGATCTTGCCCTTTGAAGAAGAAGGCTCTTAGTGAGAAGCAACAAGGGAAGAAGCCTCAAGTTCCTCAAGTTGAAGAACGGCCTCTTCCCAAGAAGAATCAAGCTACCCTCCTCAAGTCAAGACTCCAACTAAGAAGAGAGGAGGAAGTAGATGTTGCTACCTATGCCGTGAGAAGGGTCATGTTGCTTCTTCATGCACAAATGGTACCTTATCCAACCCCATTATTATTAATGATGATTATTCTCTTCGGAAGGATAAGGTTGGCAATGTGTTTGCCAAATATGTTGGTACTCAAAGTGGTGTCAAGAAAAGAACCATTTGGGTTGCCAAGCCTATTGTGACTAACCTCTTAGGACCCAACTTGGTTGGGGACCAACAAGCTAAAACTTGATCAATAGGTGTTGTTGGAGGGCATTGGAGACTTGGCTACATTATGAAGAATTAAGGGATCTTCATCAATTATATTTCTCAAGTCAAGTCATTTGGATTATATTGTTCTATCTCATATCCAATGTTCCTCCTTGCGGTAACTTTTATTTAAATCATATATACATTGAAAGTTGCTTGCACCCTTGCATGTGTTAGGTTTTGTACCTTGCTAGTGTTTGTATGTGTTGTGCTCTCTACTTACTTATCTTGAGTAATCAAGTATGTGTATGTTGGTTTGCACACCATTTACTTGTGTTGAGCCTTATTGCTTTTATTTGATATCTTATCTTGTTGGCTCTCTTTTTGAGAGATTAATGGACTATCCTATTTTGGGGGAGTGATATGCTTCGTGCACTTCACAATCCTAAAATTGTGTATACATGAGGAATACCACTTAGTGTTGACATATTAATATTATCTATTCTCTATGTGGTATGTCATGCTCATGAGAAATTCAAATTCTATAATGTCCATTAATTTCTCGAGTTGGTTTTGTTTGCCTCTTGTTTTAAAATAAATGGATTATCACATTATGGGGGAGTAATAAGCTATGTGCATATTACAAGCCTAGAAAATGTGAACATGTGAGGTATTGCCACCTAGAATTGATTTGTTATTAATCTTATTCCTATGTGGCATGTTGCTCAAACAAGTTCCATCTTGGTAAAATGATTTTGTTTAATCACTCTTTTGGATCTTGTTTGCGATGGACATTCTTGGTACGGTTTTCCCCAAATATGTTCGCATATCCTTTTGGGAAATCGATTGCTTCAAGCTACTCTTTGTAGTGGCTTTGCATGATCGCGTGAATACTTGAAGCTATCAAGAATATCTATCTATTTAAGCTTTGGCCTTTAAATCTTCTCTTTTGCCATATGCTTATTTGTTGTGAAATTGGTCTTCAATATCATTCCTATATACCACCGAGAAATATCTCTATATACTCCTTGTCCATGACAAGTGATACTCATATTGTGGTGAAATTTGTAGACCATCTTCACTTTGGCTTTTGCTTTGAATTGCCTTATTTTATTGCCAAGGATTTGTTTGATCTAAATCCTCTTGTCTTCCTTGTATCTTTTGGATCCTTTGTGCTCTACTCAAAATTTGTTTTATGTCTTCTTCTTTAGGAAAAGCAATGATCCAATCTTGTGCATTTACATTCAAAAGTCATACTTCTTGATAATGCACTATTCTTGGGAAGCTATCCTACATTGAGTAGAACATCATTCTTTAAATTGGTTTTGCATCTTATTGCTTTCCTTGAACATGACTAGTGTTTGAATAATATGTATGGAGAGTGATGATCCCATTTGTGTGCATTTTGTATTCAAATGCAAGATCATAAATAATGCACAAATCTTGGGGGAGCAATCCTATATGCTTTGAACATTAGTTGTCTTCAATTGGTTTTGATCCCGATGACGTGTCTCTTGGAAGACAAACATTTCTCGTCTTGGTACTTTGTGCCATCATGAGAAGTGTAGAGGGTTTGGTTTATTCCTTGATGATATTTTCATCAATTGGTATCTTACTTTCATTTGGCATCTTTTCAAAGTGGTATCTTCAATCATGTGTTGATTTGAGTCTTTGATATAATTTGGGCAATTTTTTTCTTGTCACACTTGGTGTGCTTTCTTGGTTTAATTGGTGTTTTGTCCAAATTGTATCTCATTTGGTTCTTGAAAGTCTTGTGCATGCATATTTACTATGTATATCTTATGGCATGCTTACTTTCGTTGATCCAATATATAGGATAAACTCCATCAAATCCTAAATGGCTAAGATGTGCATGAAATTCAATTTCATATCAATATGCACATATTTATGTGGAGTTTGTCCTATGTATTGTAGTTGCTCTAACTACTTTGGCCCAATAAGTTTGGGAACCATGTTGTACTTGAATTTGTTTTAGGTACATCGGAGGTGCATTGGAGCTTGTCTCATTTACAAGGAAGGTGTTATCACCATGTGCTTATTGGAGCCAAGCTCGGATGATCGTGAACTCTTATCTTCTACATCACCAATGCTATCTCGGTAACAAGTATCTACCTCATGCATACTCTCTAGCTTTCAACCTTGTGTAGGTTGTATCTTGGCATGAATTTCTCTTGTTGCAATTCATTTGGTTCTTGCAAAACAACTGTTGCAAATGCGGGCAAGCCGGGATGATTACATATCAAGGGGAATATATATAATCATTTTCATGATTCATCAATCCCATATATGTTAATCTAGCACTTTCTACTCTATGTCTCACATATGCAATATTGATGCTTTTCAAAATCATTTGCCTCTTGCGATACTTGTTATCTTTCTCGGAGCATCCCAACTATCTTTTTTCCCTTGTGGATATTTTTGATGCTATGATGAGATTGTGTTGGAAGTTCATCTATTTCCTTCTAAGATAAAATTTAGCTTTGTGCTATGCTTTTAAGCAATGATCTTATTGGTATATATATGACTTCCTCTTGGATATCATGTTCTTCACCGTAGTATCTACTTTGTGTGTGCATGTTTCTTTGTGGACTTATATCTCATGATTGATGTCTACTTAGAAACTTATACACATGAGAGTAGTTACATCTTTATTTGGTATTCCATTTTGTTAGTGACCACCTTTTATTGCTTTTGATTCTTTGGTGGTCTCTAAAAGGCACAAGCTTTGCTTTTCTTTTGGTATTCCTTTTTGGACCTTAATAAGCTTGTGGACCTATTTG
Source organism: Poa pratensis (assembly GCA_947311845.1). Taxonomy (NCBI): domain Eukaryota; kingdom Viridiplantae; phylum Streptophyta; class Magnoliopsida; order Poales; family Poaceae; genus Poa; species Poa pratensis. The sequence goes on from CAMZMU010000082.1 coordinate 23,400,397, forward strand.
CTCCAACTTTTGGGTTGTGTTTATGGAAAGACATGATATGCACTATGTGCCACTTATATTGAACGACTATGTTGATGCTACGCTCATCTTTGCATTAGTCTCCTAAAATGTCTCTCCTTATCACACCCATCTATTTTCAGTTGAGCAAGTCTTTATTTGTCGCTTCTTTCTCTTGTTGCTCAACATTTCCTTGTTGCAAGTTGTTTTGCTTCCTTTCTCTCTTTAAGCCTTCTTGCACTTGTTTGTGTTTCAAAATGATCTAAGAGGGAGTGAGGATTCCATGTTGTGCACACTATATTGAAATACAAATCCTTATTGTGCACGTACCTTGGGGAGTTCCCTCTTGATTGTTAGAACACTTGTTTGATCTAATCATAATATCTTCTCTTGTTCTATTGGTTTTTCGGATCTTTTGATTGGTTACTTCTTTTGTCGAAGTACCTTTCAATTTGATTTTCTTTTGCAATCTTTGGATTCTCAATATAGTTTGATCTCCTTCCCAACTATTCGTCATTGGATATGTGCATTTGATTTCACTCATATTATGAGAAACGCACACATTATGGGGGAGCTCTTACTATATTGGCCTTCTAAATTTTTCCTCCCATTTCGGCAATCGATGCCAATGGGGGAGAAGTTTAGAGGGTTTAAGGGAATTTGGTTTTATGCTTGAGTTTCGTTCTTAAGCATTTGCCTTTCATGCTCTTGCATCCTTGCTCTTTGTGTTGCATGGTTGCTTATTTCATTATATAAACCCTCGTAAAAGGGATTGTCATCAATTACCAAAATGGGGGAGATTGAAAGTGCATGTGTTGCCCCATGCGTGGTTTTGGTAATTAATGACAATCCTTATGGACTAATGTTTGCATTGAGATATTCTTGTAAATCTTGTCCATAGGAAAAGATTGGAGTTCATGTGTTGGACTCTAGAAGATTATATTATGACCAAGGTTCTATCCAATGGGTTTATATGAAGAATGGTCATATAGAGTTGAGCTTATTGCAAGCATGGCTTAGAAAAGAAGATTGAGTGAACATTCATGTTTATCTCCAAGCCATCATCTATATCAAGAGAAAAGATAAAGTGCAAGTGGATACATGAAGACGAGCTAAGCGAGACTCTCCCATAATGGGGTATGGGGGAGTATTTGGAGAAGTCTTCATCAAGCATGTGCTAGCAAGCATGATCAAGAAAGGTGTTACACTTGAAGAGATCAAGATCGTCATCATCTAGTTCAAGTGAAATGCGCAAGGCAAATGTATGATCTTGATAGGTTTCTATTTTATCGGTCTCATGTTGTTAGTGGGAGACCGGGTTATAGGATAGACGGCGTACTATCAAGAGGGGCTCTCAAGTGAGTAACTTGATCGCATCTTTGTGGAGAGCTCAAACCTTTGCATACTTGGCATCATCATCTTTCTTGGTTCTTATTTGGCTTTTATCCATGTGTGAATTTAGAGGTTGTGTTCATCTCCATACCAAGCTCTAGTTCATCAAAAACGGATTTCATTTGAATATCTTGTGATGTTTTTGATGTTGGAGGTTTACCGGTTCGTCTCATGTAGAGAGGTCAAACTCTCCTCTTGTGTAATCCTCCTCACGTGATGACTATGATGTGTATATGCATGATCTTGTAAAGCTTGTGATTACCTTGGAAACAAGCCCAAGATCATAGAAAACGGAGTCCGGATGAAAAACTTGTTGGGTTCTCGATGTTGGAGGATTTATCGGTTGTTCTTTAATAGAGATGTTTACCTTTCTACATTTGGTTTTATCCTACCTTGTTGGACTATGATGTTTCTCTGCATAATCTTGAAGAGCTCTTCGTTGCGATTCCAACGAGCCCAAGATCATCGAAATCGGAGTCCGGATGCGAAAGTTATGTTCGTTTTCGTGTTGATGTTTCTGCAGTTTTTGTGTAGACCGAATTTCGGTGTAACAAACCGGAATCTCCGGCCCGGACCAGAAATCGCGAATGGCGGCACCTACTGGTGCCAGGCCGGAGGTAGGCCGGAAATTTAGTCCGGAAACTCCGGTCTAACTTGTTTCTGGGCCTAACGGGCAGATTTTGGAGACCTATTTAAGGGGGTCTTCTTCCCCAATGTCCCCCATCTCTCAAGCACGAAAAAGCCCCCCATTGTTGACCTTCTTGAGGTTGGATTTCTCTCTATTCATCCATGATTCTTGCCTCCTATTAGAGGAAAAGAGAGAGGAGATCTAGATCTACCATTCCACCAATCAATCTCTCCTCTAAGTGAGGGGAAGCTTTTGGATCTAGATCTTGAGGGATTTGGTGTTCTTCCTTGTTCTTTCTCTCTTCCCCCCATAAGTATTAGTTGCTTTTGGTGAGATTTCAGAGTGAAGGATTTGAGCACTTGTGCTCTTGCCATTGCTTTCGTTGCATCGGTTTGTGCTCTTCACGAGGATTCGTGGAAGTTGAAAGCTTGTGAACTTGTTACTCTTGGGTCCTTGGACCCTAGACGCCCGTGTGGTGGTTGAGACCCTTGTGTGGTCACTTGTAGCTGTTCGGGAGCCCTCAATCCGTTGTAGGTTGTGCCCCGGATCGTTGTTGAAAGGCTCCGGATTTCCGCCTCGAAGGATTCCGATAGTGGAAGGTAAACCAAACCTTTATGGTGCGGTTCATCGGAGAAGAAGGTGAAACCTTTGTGGTTGTTGAACCATTGTGTTGGTTCACACCTCTCAACGAGACGTACTCCCTTAACAAGGAGGAACTCGGGAATACATCTCGTCTCCGCGTGCCTCGGTTATTTCTATACCCGAGCTTTTTACTTATGCACTTTACATTGTGATAGACTTCGTGCTTGAAGTATTCTATATTGCTATCACCTTGTTGCTTGTCTTGCTTAGCATAAGTTGTTGGTGCACATAGGTGAGCCTAGTTTATTTAGATTGTTGGCTTGTTAATTTAAACACATAGTTTTATTCCGCAATTATCAAGACTAAACCGGAAAAGTTTAAATCGCCTATTCATCCCCCTCTAGGCGACATCCTTGTCTTTTCAGGTCCGTATACCAGGAGGAGGACGAGCGGCGGATCAATGGCCAGTCCATCAGCCTCGACCTCGTGCTGAGCAACCTGGGGCTCCACGACACCGACCTAGAGGCCTCCCGCGCCGCGCTGCACAGGTCGGTAACACGTCCAGTAGCAGCATCTGGTACGAGCTGAGCCCGTAGTCTGTCAGCAGTCGTGGTGGAGGACTACGCCGCGACCGGCCGGAGCTTCTGTTCGACACCCGGGTTCGTCGCCGTCGCCCGAGTGCTGCCCGTCACGCCGGCCGATACCCGCACCTACCCCTCGGCGCTCCTCCCGACACCGCGGGGCTCAGCGGCGTGACCACGACGGCGGACCAGGCCCAACAGCAAGTGCTTGGCGCCGCATGCTCCCCGGCCGTGGCGCGCACCAGGCCGCGGGCGAAGGTCATGGAGGTCGCCGCCCCGCCATCTCAGCAGCAGCTCCGCGGCCTTCGACCGCCGGGATGCAGCAGCAGCTTCGTAGGTCCTGGAGGTCGCCAGGTCCAGCCTCGACGAGGTCGCGCCCGCGAGGCCTCATGGTCAACTCTGTGGTCCAGCTCCACCGCCCAGCCTACAAGGTGTTTGTGGAATTGTTTTTTGCTAATAACAAAGTATCCGGACACAATTTGGAGACTCCGAGTATGAACATGCACACCCTATAGAAACATTATGTCCGGAGGGCGTCCAAATGGCTCGTCCGGAAACGCTTTGGGCGGCCACTTGGGTGCCGCGAGTGGAGATGCTCTTAGTATTTCATCCGTCTTCCCGCTCCATTTCCATCCAGCTTGCCTTATCCTCTCTTGGTTCCTCTTCTTCCTCTTCCTACCATGGCCGCGGCCGCAGCCACGGGCATCGGCATCGGCACCGGCATGGCTCCCCTCCTCTCCCCCGCCGCCGCGGCTAACAGATTAATCATCCCCTCCGCCCTCACCTCTCCTTCTTCGCCGCCAGCCCCCACCCGCCGTTCTGGCCCACGCCCATGCCGCCGCCGCCTCCTATCTGCTCCGGCGGTGGCCCGCTCCGGTTCCGATGGGGCCCCGGCTCTCTCCTCGTCATCCGGAAACGGCAAGGGAGCCTCCGCCTCCGCCTCCGCGCTGACGTTCCAGCAGGCCATCCAGCGCCTCCAGGAGTACTGGGCTTCCGTCGGGTGCGCCGTCATGCAATGCAGCAACACCGAGGTACCACTCACCCACAAAATTCTCGATCGTTTGCCTCAACGGACATCAATGGCTGATTCCTCTGCTCAATCGATCAGGTCGGAGCCGGGACGATGAACCCCCTCACATTCCTAAGAGTGCTTGGCCCCGAGCCATGGAACGTCGCGTGAGTCCACACCTTGCATACACACAAATGCAATGCAAGAACATTTTCCTGCAAGAACATTTTGCCCCGATTCTGACTTTTTAACACTCTCTTCAAAGCTACGTGGAGCCAAGCGTGAGGCCGGACGACAGCCGCTACGGCGACAATCCTAACAGGCTTCAACGCCACACTCAGTTTCAGGTTCAGTACTACTCAGCCTCCCAAATGCCTCCATCCTGTTTATCCATTCTCCAACCATTACTGATTGCTGGTTATGCCTTCCGTTTCTCCCTATCATGCCTGACCAACAGGTCATTCTGAAGCCGGACCCAGGAAACTCGCAGGATCTCTTTCTGCATAGCCTTTCAGCATTAGGTATTTACCATTTCTAAATCTCACATGGCCTTAGCTCTGTCCAGCGTGCGTTATCGAACCAAGGAAGCAATTGGTTGCTTATAAGTGTTTCATCTCAGGTATCAATGTTCGTGAACATGACATCCGTTTTGTCGAAGATAACTGGGAGAGTCCAGTGAAGTTCTTCCCCTCTTTTCTCTTCTATTAATTCTTTCATGTCCATACTGACCATACTTACCAAGTAGTCTCCATTGTATTACTTATTGATTGACACGTCTTCCTGTTATCGACAGGTTCTTGGTGCTTGGGGATTGGGCTGGGAGGTTTGGATGGATGGCATGGAAATCACACAGTTCACATATTTTCAGCAGGTAAAACTAATTGGATATGTACAAATCATGTGCATTTCTTTAATGTTGCCGCATAAATCTCAATGGAAGTGCCTACATCCCTTCCATTCTTGGATTTTTATAAAGCTTAATGATATTTCATCACTGTAGTCAGGAAGCCTTCCCTTGTCGCCAGTTTCTGTCGAAATAACGTATGGACTTGAGCGTATCCTCATGTCACTTCAGGTAAGTCCAGTAGTTATTGTATAGTTTTTCTCTGTATGAGTCCTATGTGTAGAGGGTTTATTACAGTTCTACTTTTTTATGGATCATGCCTCGCATGTTTAGTACATGAAAATCCATTTTTTTGGGCATCATAAAAAATCTAATAGATCAATACTAATTTTTCCTTTAAGATAATTTCCACCATACTTAGGTCATATGCACATTGAAAGAGCTGACCTTACTTTGTTTTAGATGTTCTGACAGGGAGTTGATCATTTCAAAAAGATACAATACACTGAAGGAATCACGTATGGTGAACTATTCCTTGAGAATGAGTATGTTTCTTCTCCAGAGTTTTGGAAGCATGTGTACCTCTCTTTTTCTTTAGCATTTTACGTGCTATGCTTCATTATTTGGTTGTCATTTTTTCTCATATATTCATGATATAAATGGGTCATTGTTGTCCTTGTTGAATTAGATGAATTGGCAAACACCATTGCTCCAGTAGACCTATGCTTGGATTTCAAAACCTCATTTCTGGTTTCCTGATGCAGGAAAGAGATGAGTGCATATTATTTGGAGCAAGCAAATGTTGATCACATTCAAAAGCACTTTGACGATTTTGAAGCAGAGGCTCGCTCTTTATTATCATTTGGCTGCCAATTCCTGCGTATGCTTGACTGATATATCTTCTTTTTTTGCTTGTATACTTTCTGAAATTGTTGATTGATAATGCTGTCTTTGATTTGGAATGGATTAGGTATGACCAGGTTCTGAAGGCCTCTCATGCTTTTAATATTTTAGATTCTAGAGGCTTCGTTGGTGTAACTGAGCGTGCAAGATATTTTGGTCGCATGCGGAGGTCCGGAATTACTTTCCTTCTTTTCTCTTTCTATGTGTTTTCTCATCATTGAATCCTTGGAACTTTCAGTTCACCTCTTTGGCAGATGTGTGAACCAGCATTATGTGTCCTGTTCTGCTGCTATTCAGTGATGTGAATTGTATCTTCCAGTATACATTTCTTTCTTTGTACCATTTACCAATAATTAGAAGATGTCTACCGTTCCACATTTTAGTTTAAAGTTATATTTCTCGCTGCAAAAGAAAATTACGTAGTATTACCTAACCTCATTGATTTGCACCTTTTGAAGTTTCGAGTTAGTTGTATCCATGTTACATTTTCATTGTCCTAGTGTTTACCATTCATTATTCTTGGTTCATGTTTATCACTTTATCCAGAAATTTTCCTTCTTTTTTAGCTTTTGCATTTTAATCGAAATAAAGGTCTAATCCCGGTGACTCTTTTTGCAGTCTTGCTCGTCAATGTTCTCAGCTTTGGTTGAAAACACGAGAGGACATTGGTTATCCATTGGGCACTTACCAAGAGGCTAATCTTACCTACCCCCATGTCTCCGAAAAGCTTAGTAGAAAGGTATTTAGTTTACGTTGCTATGTATTGCAGATTGTGTTATTTTTTAACACACAGTGTTGTGAATGTACATGTCACAGTATCCGACAAACACACCTTTTGACCTTGGGGTTTCTGTCATTTAGGAAGTGCTGGGGCAGACACAGGCATTTGTTCTTGAAATAGGAACCGAAGAGTTGCCACCCCATGACGTGGTGGAAGCAACCGAACAAGTAAATCCAATGGCTCCGTATGATTCGATATTACCGAAAGAGATTTCTAGCCTACAATTGGTTCAATATGGTTTTTTATTCTCATAGAAACAACACGATGACACTTATTGAGTTATGATTTGACTTTCTTTCACCTTTGATCTTTCCCAGCTTGAGAAATCTCTAGTTCAAATACTAGGGAAGCGTAGACTGAGCCATGGGAAGGTGCACTCTTATGGGACACCACGGAGATTATCGGTATCACCATCATATTGACTTTTTTTATCTTACATCTAATTTCCCAACCAGCTTTAAGTGATTTGTTTATATATGATCATGTAAGACCCAGGGACACAGCTTTGATGCTTTGATACAGTAATAAACTGTGATCAAATCTGATATCCAGTGCAACGTGCACGAGGGAGAAACATTAAATTAGTCAGTACCATCCTTTATTAATAGGAACGGAACCATAGACAGAGTTTAGAATATATCTATATTACTTTTATTGTATCGAAATTAATATAAAATTAACATGCATTAGGAAGAAGGCATCTTTTAAAGAAGAGATATCGTGGTAGATATGTTTACTTATATTTTTTTAGGTAGAAGGCATTTCTGCCCGGCTTTAAATTAATAAAGCCCTGATGAGTTCGCTTAGATATGTTTACTTACTATGTTTGTTTTCTGAAGCTATAAGAGGTTCAGTTTTTATTTGCAGGTTGTTATTGAAAATCTTAGTATGAAGCAAATGGAGGAAGAGGTTGAGTTACGCGGGCCACCAGTTGCAAAGGCATTTGACAAAGAGGGAAAACCCAGTAAGGTTAGCTATCCAACTAGAAGCTGGACTTTCTCTGGTTACCTTTGCTGTTTTGAGTAATTCTCCATTCTATTGAGGCTGATAAGGAACATTTTGTTTGTAAGTCTTTCTCTCTGTTCTAGTTCAAGCGGAGGGATTTTATGCATATTTCTTTCTGTTCCTTTTCAGGCTGCTGAGGGGTTTTGTCGAAAGAATAATGTCCCCGTAGATTGCTTATATAAAAGAATAGATGGTATGCAAGTCACGCTTTATCCTTTAAAAAGCTGGCTGCTCACTTCTAGCTCTATGTTCTGTTTTCCTGAAAATTTTCATTGCTGTAGCATATTAGCCTTTGTGTGTAGCTTATTGGTGAGTAGTCTCCAGCGTCATCTCCTTTTCTTGTTTCTGCTTGCTGTTTAAACCACCATGCCATGTAGCGGCAAATCTACCTTAGAATTGATGATCTGAAGGTCCAGTGTTCTAATTTTGGATAGGACACAATGTTATGTTCGATTCTCAATCGCTTATTCTACATAAACTATTTCGTCGTGAACATCTGGGGTACTACTTTCCTTAGATTAACCCAAATCACCAACACAAATTGTAGACATTGTAACTATGGCCCTTCTCCACTTAATAGAATGATGCACAACACGCTTGTTTGCTTGTTCTCTAATAAAATAACCTGATAACTCTTGATTTCCTATATGGTTACCTTGAGACTCTCGCTGTACTATCTGTTTGTATTGTTCTTGTTCCATGTGTTAGAGTTATATTATGTTCCATGTATAGCCTGTATATATTCCCCGTTGTATGTGGGGTTTCCTGCATATTTACCACACCTGTACATGTATATATACTGGCCTTTGTCCCCCAGGGAATTCAAGTTGCCGTTTTCCTAACACCGTGAAGAGGTCTGAATTTTGTTGAGCTTATTCATTTTTCAGGTAAAACAGAATATATATATGCTCGTGTCAAAGAGTCTGCACGCTATGCTGACGAGGTTATTTCTTATGCTTTATATTCTTGATAGATGATTATATCAGGCACATTCAGTAAGTAGGACTTTGGTAAAAGCATATGATTCCTTGACATTTCCTTCATCAACATAATTTGCAAGAGAATTTTAAAGGAGTTCCTTGGGGGGTTAAATGAATGAGCTTTTGGGTAGTCGGAATGATAATGTTAAATATTTGCTGTATCAGCTAGCCTGTTATGTGGTACCTTGTCTGTGTTTCTTATCAATCAATTTAGCCAGATTATGTTTACTTGTTTAGCAACTCTTGGCAAACCCTGCATTAAGCAAATTATAGGTATTCCATCACTGGGTACTATTTAAGATAGGTCAAGGAACCAAACTACACAACTCACAATAAACTTTATTCTATGGCTTGTGCTGCCGCATTAGAGCAAATACAATAAGCTTATGTAAGCAGGCTATAAGGATTAAAATAACCTTTGTTGGATGACATGGAAAAGAGAGAAAAGGAGAGAGAAGGGGAGTGGGCTCTCATGCAAGAGCCAGCTCTAGCACGTGCTCCTAAGCACTTTGTGAGAGTGGGAGGTGGGCCACATCTTAATAAAGGAACACATTCTTATATCTAACTATTGTACATGTTGGCTATATGGCTGGCTATAGATGACATGACAATCTCTTATAGCCAGCTGTTGGCTGTACTATTGTACTTGCTCTTAGTATTTAGTAGAATGAGAAACTATAATTGGCTATTGACAATTGGTAATAATTTAAATCTCGTGCTCAGCACTGTGCCCATCCAGCATCTAGCACACGAGAATGGATATCGTAGTTCTTGGCAGTACTTCTATTTACTCTGTCTCTGTTTGACAATTTTAGCATGTGAATGGCAGGTCCTATCTGAAGATTTACCTACTATTATATCTGGTATTTCATTCCCCAAGTCTATGCGCTGGAACTCAAATGTGCGTGCTTCTAATTTCCTTCTTTACAGTTAAAATTTAAAACATCTACTACACAGCTTCTTGGGTGTCATTGCTACTGCTAATGTTACTATTCTTTTTTATATGGGTTATGGTGTTTTGATTTTCTTTTGCAAATAAAAGCAAAACATGGTCATTACTTTCTACAGTTCTTCAGACATGCAATAGGTAAAGCCCTATGAAAAATAGAATAACATTTATTTTTCTATCAAAATAAGAGTGCGGTTTGATCTATAACTTAGCTGTAGGCACTCTTTCTGTCACTGTGGTTTCGCAAAAACGACTATTTTACATTTCAACGAAGTTGTTTGTTGGGCGAACAATTACTTCTCAACAACAATTAGGTCTCATTTTTTGTTGAATAATGTGCTTTATAGATCATATTACAGGTTCAATTCATATTCACATGGTATTTAAGTTTCCATGCTGTAACACTTTTGGGTTGTTTAACTTGTAGATTGTATTTAGTCGCCCTGTACGCTGGATCTTGGCACTTCATGGAGATCGAGTTGTGCCATTTTCTTTCGCTGGCATCTCAAGGTAGCATTATAGCGTGTGATACACTCAAATATCTATTTTGCAGTACTACGATATGCAAAAAAAAAAACTACATCAATGGGAGAAAAGTTCTATGCCTTTTTTTCTACTTCTTTTCCTTACAAAAGTTTATAACCACCATGATTTGCAATTGGACAGCGGGAGCCAGTCATGTGGCCTTCGTAATTCCTCTTTGGCGAATTTTAAGGTACACATTGGACTATCATGTGTATTTTGTCTATTTTGTTGTCCTGTTATCACTTCTATTTTGAAATAAATATTGCCGAGTAGACTGACAAATATCACATCCAGTTATCCACATAAATACAGGCTTTAGTTCCATTTCCCTTTACAGGGTATAATATCTGTCCTGGCTTTTGCAGTGGACAAAAACTATGTTAATTAGAGCAGAATATTACCGGCTAGAATTTTTGACAGAATGCCTGTATTTTTAGAATGCTATCTTATTTTCTGTAGAGGGATTTCAATCCTTGGTGTGTGCCAGGCTGACAGCTGCAGTTGCTGTTTAGCCTTGAGAAAAACCAATCAGTTTCTGGCTCATGCATGTTCAGTTGATCACTTCCCATTTTAAAACCTGACGTACGCCTGATTCTGCATGATGTCATGGCTGCCAGTCTATGCTTCTTTAGGTTGACACATAATGCTTACACCAAGTTTTTTCTGTCTAAGATGGTTGTGAGTTGTGACTTGGTACAGTAGGAGTATCGTTTGGTAGAACATTATGAGCAAATATGTATCTCATTTGTCCTTCCTTTGTGGATTTTCTTCATACAGTAGGGAGATGATAGGAGTATATATTTCCATTGATCCAGCTATTCATAACTATCGAGGAAGCAAGTAATTCGAAGCTTTCTCCAATATTCAGGTGGAAACTGCAGAATCATATTTGCACACTGTGGGGAAGGCAGGGATCGTGATTGACATGGAGGTTAGATGAGCAGCTATAATATGTGATCCAATATCACATGTTCTTTTGGTAGATTATTGAACAAATGTCCTTTCGGGGGACTTCATAGCAAAAATATATAATTCTGTGCACAATCTATATCGCTTGAGAATATTGCTGTACTGGACTGACTTGTCTAGCCTGCAGAAAAGAGAGAAAATACGTAACTACCCTAAATGATTATTAGTTAATTCGTTGTGCCTCAGTTTTATATGACACTCCATTGCAGGAGCGCAAAGCAAAAATCATGGATGACTCTAGTATATTGGCTCAAGGAGTCGATGGGGGTTTCATTGCACCTGATAGCTTGCTGCAGGAGGTAGATGCTCTTTTCCTCCATGTTTAGCTTTGTTGCGTAAGTTTTTTTTTTGCTAAAATTTTAACTTATCCTGAGACATTCCAAACCACAATGCAGGTTGTGAATCTTGTGGAGGCGCCTGTGCCCATTCTTGGTCGATATGATGATTCCTTCTTAGAACTTCCAAAAGATGTATTAATAACGGTATGCTCACATTTTGATGGTGATGCCTATAAATCACACTTTTGGTTCTGATGTTTTAGTAACCAAATAATGTAAACAAAATTGGCCACCAATTGACAAGTCCATTGTCATGTTTTGTGGTTTCGTAAATTACTTGCTAACTGAAAGGACGTCTAGATGTTTTCTAATGAAAACCACCAACTGCAGGTTATGCAGAAACACCAGAAGTATTTCCCTGTAACCTCCAATTCCACAGGCGATCTACTACCATATTTTATTACTGTGAGATGGTTTCTGCACCTTTATATTACTTTGTGATGGGGGTAGTGATTACCGTCTTTGTTCTAATTTAGCATTTGTTGTTAGGTTGCTAATGGTTCTATTAGTGAAGAAGTGGTCCGTAAAGGCAATGAATCTGTTCTCAGGTTTGCAAAAGTCCAATGAAGATTTTGTGAATCGCAATGTTACCGTGTATAATTTCATGTTGGAGCCAAAGTTTTTGCATGAGCAAACAGGAGCATATTTAAGTTACTAGCATTGTTTTTGAACTTCTCTTTTCTTTCCCTCTTCTTTTTGTTCGGAAAGGACTTAAATCAACTGTACACTCTAAATTGTCATACAAATACAGGGCAAGGTATGAGGATGCTAAATTCTTTTATAAGATGGATACACAAAAGAATTTGTCTGAATTCCGAGGCCAACTCAGGAGCATTCTCTTCCATGTGAGTTTTACTGAATTTTCCTTACTTTCTTGTGTTCTGTTTATTCTTATTTTATCTACATCGCATTGAATAGGAAAAACTCGGTACAATGCTGGACAAAATGGCGCGTGTTGAAAATGTTGTTGCAGAGTTGACCATTGTTCTTGGGATAAATGAAAGGATGATCCCAGTTATCAAAGATGCAGCTGGATTGACTATGTCAGATCTTGCCACTTCCATTGTTACAGAATTTACTTCACTTGCTGGAATCATGGCACGCCATTACGCTTTAAGGGATGGTCTTCCAGAGCAGGTTGATTACATCTTTTGCCAACTCTTACTAGGAAAAGTTAAGCGTTTCCTCAATTTTGGCTCAGTAAATTTTCATATCAAAGATTGCAGAAGCACTATTTGAGATAATGCTGCCAAGATTCTCTGGTGACGTGCTTCCAAAAACAGATGCTGGTATCGTCCTTGCAGTTGCTGATAGGTACATCCTGCACATAGTGTCATTGCTAATCAAATGCTGAACTGAAAACATGAAATGTCGGTACATCCGGGGAACCTTGATTCTTCTGATGATCTTTTTCTTGTCACAGGTTGGATAGCCTAGTGGGTCTGTTTGGAGCTGGATGCCAGCCAAGTTCATCGAATGATCCGTTTGGGCTGAGAAGGGTCTCTTATGGACTGGTAAGGGAAGTTGAAACTGCCAATATCATTAAATATAAAATAATCTCATACTATATTTTCTGTAGGTCCAAATATTAGTCGAGAATAAAAAAAACTTTGACCTCATGAAGGCCTTGACCTTAGTAGCAGAGGTGCAGCCTATAAGAATAGACAGTGCTGTTATAAATGAGGTAAGTATATATTTCAGATCGTCACTATGGAGTATGTTTATGTATACAGAGTTTGTGACAACTCTGATCAAATTCTTCTTAGGTAGTACAATTTGTAACACGGAGACTGGAGCAACTTTTGGTATGTATCTCCTTGACCTTATAATAACAATACAGTTACAGATTGGTTCCAGCGGATGGCGTCTTTATTATCACATAACAACAAAGCGAAGATAAATTTGCATATATACTCGTATGGGAATAGTATGGGAGCATTGGGAGGACCAAAAATAAGACATACAGAGTAGCAGAGTAGAGAGTTCAATAGAAAAAGGATTCACACAGCATAAATGTGCATATAATCACTGTTTCATGCTTAATTTTGCTTATCCAGATAGCATTGGTGCCGATGATGCTCTTTTACTGCCGTCCTATTTGTTATGTAGTAATATTTAATTTCTTATGTGTATCTCAAGTATTGCACCTATATGTGAGTTTCATCAAAACATGTCTTGAAACAACTTGTTGTTTTTGTTTCCTTATTTCTATCAGGTGGATGAGGGAATTAACTATGAAATAGTACGGTCAGTGCTTGTGGAGCGTGCAAACTGCCCTTATTTAGCATCACAAACAGCAGCTGAAGTAAGAAATCATACAGTGCAAAACCCTTAAGATTCTTCATTTCCTTTGAATACTCTGTGGATTAGAAACTAGATTTAATTTCAAATATTGCATATTTGCAATCTGGAAATGCCGCATTATACAGTGTAAAAATCCCACGTTTAAGTTTATGCACTTGGTACCTTGGCTCAAATTTTACTGACGCGTCATGGGTTTTGTGGTGACGGTGTTGCTACGTGGACACTTGCAGATGGAAGCATTTTCAAGAACTGAAGATTTTCCAAAAATTGTCGAGGCATATTCAAGGCCAACTAGAATTATACGTGGAAAACAAGTAGAGTCTGTTTGGGAGGTATTGGCTGTTTTAGCTCAGTAACAAACCCAGATTGCAGCTTGAGTTACGGACTGCCCCTTTGAGGCAACATTTCTTCGCCTCACCGTGGGATGCAACATGCAGGTCGATGCAAGCGTATTCGAGAAAGATGAGGAGAAAGCCTTGTGGAGTGCCTACTTGGGGGTTGCTGATAAAATCCATCCCGGTACACAAGTCTACTTTCATTTCTTAAATTGACAAGTTTGAATATGCAGTTCACACTCTTAACCTGTACCATGTTTCATCACTCCGCAGGTGTCGATATTAAAACCTTCGCCGAGGCGTCTCTGCTCTTGATACAGCCCCTGGAAGATTTCTTCAACAACGTTTTCGTCATGGCGGTGAGCGTAGTAGATCACTGTTTTTAAGATACATACAGCTGGACCCCGCGACTCGATTTTGCCGGTGCGATTAATCTGGCATTTTTCTGGTGATGGTCCATGGACAGGAGGATGAGAAAGTCCGCAACAACCGGCTGGCACTGCTGAGGAAGATTGCGGGTTTGACCAAGGGGATAGCTGACTTCTCGGTTCTACCGGGGTTTTAATTAGCCGCCTTTAAGCAAGCAAGCAGGTGATGGAGCCGATCATGTTTTAAGCCCCATTTTTGTGCTGTTGTCCTGAAGTTGGAGCTAGTCTCTTTTACGATTGTTACTGACCATTCATTTTATGAATGGCTTGGAAGTGAGAATACAATGAGAATGTAACACGGTTCGTGAAAGCTTTGCGTATTGGTGCATTGATAGAAAAAGAGACGTACAAAACCAAAATGAAAAACCACACCCTGAACTAAGATGCTACATCCCTAAGAGCTAGACGCTGCCGGAGGAAGTGCCCCAAGATCCATCACACCCGCGGGCCGCAGACCCTTGGTTATGTTGAGTAGCCTTGCAAGATTGTGCTGCGTGCTATCAAAGATGACGGTGTCGTGTTGCCTCCAACTCCACCAAGCAGTGGGTGTGTCTAAGACACCAACTAAACACAAAGATTTATCTTTAAATGCGATAACATGCACACAAAAGCAATGATATCGACTGTTGTCATTCTTAGGGTCTCTTCCCTTTAAAAAGGATTTTTTATAGGAATGTTGCAGGATTGAAATCCTCACGAATTTTTCCTATGTTGGTTGCATTCGTAGGGCTGAATCTCTTAAAGTTCGTTTTGCGTCCATCCTTTTATTTCATTTGACAAAAATGAACTAAAAGGATGGTGATGCTAACAAATCAAGACATTTGCTGGAATTCAGTTGAAATGACATTCCTAATTCCCGGTGAGCTGCGGGACATGGTGTCATCACAACCCTCAGTGGCGCATGAGAACTTCACCCTGTTCTTCCGGCCCTGGACCAGGCTTGCTCAGGCGGAACGACGGGTGGCGCGTTCGAGAGTGCTGCTTGCTCTGGAAGGCATTCCGCCCCACGCCTGGGAGCGCGCCACGGTGGAGCATCTTCTGGACACGTCTTGCTCTGTGGAGGCGGTTGCGCCGGAGACGGCGAGCATGGCGGACCTGGGGACGTTCAGGTTGACGGGATGGACTGCAAACCCGGAGTCTATTCCACCGGAACGCGAACTGTGGGTGCCGGAGCCGGCGATCTTCGACATGGAGACGGCTGTGCCCCGGCCGCACGGCAGGGACAAGGAGCGGGGTCTCCTCAAGTACCGTGTCCTGATCCATCTTGCTCGGGTGGAGGAGTACAACCTGTTGGAGGATCAGGGGTTTGGATCAACCTCGTCGGGAAGCGGTCAGAGCGGCATCCCGGACCCCGGCAGCCTCGGCGGCGAAGGTGGCTACTGGTCGACGCGCAACCTGCATTGGTCGCCAGGGGTGCCGGACCGCCGTGGAGGAGCGTCGCCGGGCGGTGGTTCGAGTGAGCGCTGGCAGCGCGGTGCTGGTGCGAGGAGGGCCGGCGCCGCCACGGCGGTGCTGGACTCGAACTGGCAGCTCCCTCCGATCAGCGGACCGCTTTCCGGCGGTGTGGCTGACAGGGTGGGCCCACGTGCAGGAGCGATGGCGAGTCAAATAATGGAGACTTCTTTGCGACCGCAGCTGTCTGTGCCCGCGCTAGCAGCCAATCCGGGTACAGAGGCGCTAGAGCCAAGGATGAACAGGAGTCCTGATCCTGCACCGGTGGGGACATCGCAGGCGCTCGGCTGTCTGAGCCAAAAGGAGGCGGAGGGAGAGGTTGCACAGGTTACAGCCTCTGCAGAGCTGACACCTGGCGTGGAGCTGGCCGCTAACGGACAGCTTGAGCTGTCGTTGGGGAGCGCACGCGAGCAGAGGCCAATGCAGGAGCTGCCATTGGTTGGAGAGGTGACCCCGGTGTTGGGTGAGGGGACAAAAGAAGTGGCCGTGATCCCTACCGCTCTGCAAAAGGAAGCCGCAGCGAATCCCGAGGAAGTTGTGGTGGTGGAGCCATTGGCGGCGAGGGTTCCAGACCAGACCGCGCCATTTTCAAATGGGGCGGCGGCTTTGGTGGGGCCCAGGGTTGAGGGTTTCTTCTCTGTGTCCCTTTCGACCGATGTTGGGCCGCCAGCCCACCAAGTTGCAAGCACACAATGCGTGGTGGAAGAGGCTATGGACCGCGATGATGCCATCAGTGCGGGCGAGCTTTCGCCTGCGCGCTCGTTGGCTGGACCCGATAGCCAGATGCAGATGGTTCCTGCAGCCCATCTTGGTGATCAGGAGACGGGCATGTCGCAGAAGGAGGAAGCTGCTTTGCACAAGATCAAGACCTTCTGTGCGAGATTACTCAAGATGCTCGCCCCGCCGCTGCTTCGTGAAATCGAGTCGTCCCAGGCCCTGCGGGCGGAGGCGGAACCCTTCACGCCTAAAAGGGTTACAAGACGCTCGGGTTCGGCGTCGGCGTCCGGCAAGCCACCAAGGAAGGTGTCCGCAGCGGACACGGCGTTGCTAACTGCGCTTGGGATTGTGCCCAATGAGCTCAGTGCGAATATCGATGAAGCACACCTCGAGGATCTGCAGCAGTTGTTTGATTCGCCACTGAAAGAGCATCATTTGAAGGCGATCGCGGCCATCTACGGGAAGACCATGCCCGTGGACGGCGGCGCGGCGGAGAGCAGCAACCTGGCAGTGAGCGCGCATTAGGAGGCGCTGTTGGAGGGTGATTCCATTATTCCTAATGGATATAAACCCACAGTTGCTTGGGTGGAACATCCGCGGCCTGAATGATCAGGACAAGCGGGATGCTGTACGGGAGTTCACGGATTCGTTACGGGTTAATCTTGTATGCCTTCAGGAGACTAAGGTGGCTGTAATTGATCGCTACTTTGTAATGCAATGTTTGGGACCGTCGTTTGACGGTTTTGCGTACTTACCGGCGGATGGAACTAGAGGAGGGATCCTCCTGGCTTGGGTTTCTTCGCTGATCGAGGTGACCAACGTGGTGATCGACACTTATTCGATCACGGGAGAGGTACACACTAAGGATAGGAACAGATGGTGGTTGACAGCCGTGTATGGGCCTCAAAGCGAGGAGGACAAAATCCTCTTCCTGGAGGAGCTAGCGGAGCGCAGGACGCTCTGTCCGGGGCCCTGGGTTGTGCTTGGTGATTTCAATATGATAATGCACGCCCATGAGAAGAACAATACCAACCTGAACCGGAGGTTAATGGCGCGGTTCAGAGAGTTCGCGAACAGGCATGAGCTTCGAGACCTGTACCTGCACGGAGGAGGTTTACGTGGTCGAATGGGAGACAGGAGCCCACGATGACACGCATTGATCGCGCGCTCGTGTCCATTGACTGGGATCTGAACTACCCAGATAGCGTGCTGCAAGCGCTGTCTTCAAATGTTTCAGACCATGCGCCACTGCATCTTTCCCTTAGTGCTGCAGTCAGGCCAAAGCGGAGGTTCAAGTTTGAAGTGTTCTGGACCAAATTAGAGGGTTTCGAGGACGCGATCAAGGAGGGCTGGGTGTGCGATCCGAGAATTGTGGATCCCTTCTTGCGGCTGGATACATTGCTGCGCAACACGGCAGCGCACCTTCAGAGCTGGGGACAGCGCAAGGTCGGCAATGTTAAAATCAAGATCGCGATTGCGAACTCGGTGATTCTGAAGCTGGACAGAGCGCAGGAAAGGAGAAGCCTGTCCGCGGGAGAGGTGTGGCTGCGGAAATTGCTCAAGCACGCCATTCTCGGGCTTTCTTCGCTCGAGCGGACGATTGCGCGTCAGCGCTCTCGGGTTAGTTGGCTAAGGGAGGGGGATGCGAATACCAAGCTTTTCCACGCCGTCGCAAATGGCCGGCGGACAAAGAATTACATCCCCTCTGTCACGGTGAATGGGGAGATTATCACAGACCAGCAAAGGAAGGAGGAGGCCTTCTACGAGGCTTATCATGCGCTCCTGGGCTCGGTGCAAACCAGAGATCACACGATCGACTTGGATAATCTGGACCTGCCGCAGCCGGACTTACAGGAGCTCGAGGCCATGATCACAGAGGAGGAAGTCTGGGCAATCATCAAGGAGCTTCCCCCGGATAAAGCGCCGGGGCCGGATGGTTTTATTGGTCTGTTTTACCAGCGCGCTTGGCCCATCATTAAGCAGGATGTGATGGCGGCCTTTCTGAAGCTTTATGTGGGTGATGGCCGTGGATTTGGGAAGTTGAACAAGGCCCTGATCACGCTCATCCCAAAGAAACAGGAGGCCCTGCTGATTGGCGATTACCGGCCGATTAGCCTCGTACATAGCATCTCGAAGCTCTTTGCGAAGCTCTTGGCTAACAGAATCAGGCCCAGACTTGGGGAGCTCGTGAGCACGAATCAGTCGGCGTTCGTCAGAGGACGTAATCTGCATGACAACTTCCTGCTTGTGAGACAGGTGGCGAGGAAGATTAATGCGAGGAGGATCCCAGGGGTGCTTCTGAAATTGGATGTTTCGCGTGCCTTTGATTCCCTGTCCTGGTCTTTCCTCTTTGAGGTGCTGCGTAGAATGGGGTTCGGGGAGATGTTCCTGCGATGGATCGCTATCCTCTTGAGGACGGCGAGTACCAAGGTGTCTGTCAATGGTGTGCCGGGGAAGAAGATCTGCCACGCGCGTGGATTACGGCAGGGGGACCCGGTTTCCCCCACGCTCTTTGTGCTGGGCATGGAAGTTCTGACGGCGGTGATTAAACAGGCGGTGGAGGAGGAGCTGTTTCAGCCAATTACGGGAGTCAGTTCGCTGCAACGCCTCTCTATCTACGCTGACGACGTGGTGATGTTCGTGAGGCCGGTACTTGGTGATCTGCAGGCCATACAGGAGATCTTACATCTATTCGGAGAGGCATCGGGGCTACGGATCAATTATCTCAAATCGACAGCAACTATGATCAGAGGTACAGAGAACCAAGGAGAGATGGTGTCGGAGGCGCTGGGGTGCCGCCTAGTGCAGTTCCCGATAACCTACCTGGGGCTGCCCTTGGCGCTGCGACCACTGACCAAGGCGGAGTGGCAGCCGGTCCTAGACAAGGCGGTTGCTTTTGTGCCGGCGTGGCAGCGAGGCTTAATGCCTAGAGCAGGGCGGTTGACGCTTGTGAAATCGGTGCTCGCGGCGAGGCCGATTCACCAGCTGCTGGTGGCGGAGGCGCCGGTATGGATGTTGGAGGAGATCGCCAACTGGATGAGGTCTTTTTTCTGGGCGGGGAAAGAGCAAGCAAATGGCGGCAGTGCCTCGTCGCGTGGGAGAAGATCTGCACCCCAATTGGCTTCGGTGGCCTTGGTGTCAAGGACCTCCGCTTGCACGGGCTGGCCCTGCGTACGCGCTGGGAGTGGCTTCGTCGAACGGATCAAACCAGACCATGGCAAGGCCTCCCGGTTCTGAAGGATACAGATGCCTATGATGTGTTTCAGAGCTTGGTAAGAATTGAGGTGGGGGATGGAAAGCGCGTCCTATTTTGGAAGGACCGCTGGATTGCGGGACGGGCAGCTAAGGAAATTGCGCCTGCAATCGAGGCCTTGGTGAGCACCAGGAGGAAGAACAC
Organism: Poa pratensis; assembly: GCA_947311845.1. Classification (NCBI taxonomy): domain Eukaryota; kingdom Viridiplantae; phylum Streptophyta; class Magnoliopsida; order Poales; family Poaceae; genus Poa; species Poa pratensis. Next base: position 23,420,513 of record CAMZMU010000082.1, read on the forward strand.
GAGAACAGTGGAGGAAGGACTTGCTGAGAACACTTGGATCACGGATGTCAGTGATGTCCTGGATGGAGAAGCGGCAAGGCAGTTGCTGCTGCTTTGGGTGCAGCTGGCTGGGATGCACTGCCGGGTGGGGACTCCGGATGTTTTCAGCTGGCCATGGTCGAGCACTGGGAAGTACACGGCCAAGTCAACTTACCAAATGCTCTGTCAAGGAAGGACGAGGGTGGCAACTGCGGCATGTGTTTGGAAGAACAAGGCGCCTCTGAAATGCCGTGTTTTTGTATGGTTGGCCTTGCAACACCGGGTTTGGACGTCAGACAGGAGGAGAAGGCATGGGCTGCAAACGGATACATCGCCATGTTTTACATGCTTGCAGGAGGAGGATACGATTGAACATGTGCTAGTTCAGTGCGTCTATGCGCGTGAAACTTGGCATGGCTGCTTTCTACGTCTTCAGATCGACGCTGGGGTTCCTGAGCATACGGATCAGCTCGAACCTTGGTGGCTGGCTCAGAGGAGGAGATACGCGAAGCGGGAGAAGAAGCTGTTCGACACACTGGTGACGCTCGTCTGCTGGTCGCTCTGGAAGCAGAGGAATGCACGTGTGTTCAACAACGTCAATCAACAGTGTACGGTGCCGGTGCTGATTCTGAAGATCATCGACGAGTTCACGCTTTGGTTGAGAGTTAGGGTGGGAGTGGGTGTTATAAATAATGTAGCGAGAGAGTAGACTTTGTGGTTTGGCGTTGGTGTTGTTTTGCTAGGTCCTTGTTCGACAGGGAGCCTGGTATCTTGTAACTACTTTTCTGCCTTCTATATAAATTTAGTGCGCTCTTGGCGCACTCGCAAAAAAACATTCCTAATTCCATGATATCCAAACACGTTGGGTATGAAATCTCAGCCGAGTTCTATGATTCTTGCTTGAAATGTTGGTTACCAAATGAGTTCTACGTATTTTTCGAAGTATTTCTTTGTACTATATTTACAAGAAAAAATAGATCCACTCAAACCTCTTTGAAATAATCCGTTGCTTTCCATCTGATACCATCAAACAAACCAAATCGTGTATAGTTCAATGGTCTTTCTATTGCTCAGTCGAATGAGAATTGCCTTAATTCTCATTCACATGACGTCATCAATACTAGTTGCAAGTCAAGTTGCAACTCATGATTAGCACGAATCACGAATCAAATCAAATGGTCCGGAGCAGTTGTAAATCTACTTGCAACTCAGTCGAATGAGAATTAACTTAATTCTCATTCGCATGACGTCATCAAACCCAGTTACAAGTTGATTTGGAACTGATGCATGAATCACGAAACAAATCAAATGATCCGAATCAGTTGTAAGTCCACTTACAACTGATGACGTTATGCGAATGAGAACTAAGCTAATTCTCATTCGATTGAGAATTAGCAAAACCAATAATTCAAATAGATATGACATTGCAATTCTGCGGACGATCCGACTCTTTCCTCCCATGGCGACTAGTCCTCCCGGCGGCGGCGGTAAGAGCGCCACGACGTCGCCCGCGCGCGTCGTCACCGCTGCCGCGGCGTCCGCGCCGCCGGTCTTCGCTCTCGCCGCCGCGATCGACTGCTCTGCGCCGCTGCTCGCTCGCGTCGCAGACGCCGTCGCCGCGCTCTCCTGCGAGGCCGCACGCTGGGACGCCGCCGAGGCCTTCCACGGCGTTCCCGCCTCCAAGGACCATGCAGATGTCGCCGCCGACGTCAAGAAGCTTCTGCTCGGCTCCTCCAATCTGGCGGGGGGGCCGGGGGGCGGCGCCACCTTCGCGCCGGCCCTGTTCGCTCAGGTGCCCACCGTCCATGCGATTTTCCGCGCGGATGCGCGAGCCTTCCACGCGGAGGCGCAGACCAGGCTCAGCGCTCCCGCGAACGGCGACGGCGGCGAGGCAGAGGAGGAGGCTTTGATACTGCTGGCCACGCGCCTCGTAGGGTCGGCACATTCGATGTGCAAGCTGAGCGTCGCCCGGGCGAGGCTTTGCACAGGGAGCATTGCCGATGCAGAGCTCCGGGAGAAGCTTGCCGGCGGTGGAATTGACGCTAAAGATCTGAAGGTGATGCTCGATAGTGTCAAGGATGATTCGGATGCCGTGTCGGTATTGCGGGGAGTGTACGACTACTTGCTCAAGTTTAGGGAGGTGCTAGCGTGGGAGGCAGCTGTGGCCATGAGAGTGATTGAGATGGACAGTTCAATTCAGACCGAAAAAGATATTTACAATGCCATATGACGCCCTTGGGAAATCTGGGCCGTCCGTTTGATGGCCCAGATTTGCCGTTGATCGCGGACAAATCAACGGCGAATCTGGGCCGTCCGTCGGATGTCCGAAACGGATGGCCCAGATTTCCCAAGGACGCCATATGGCATTGTATTCAGATTCAGAAGGCACATCCTGGTGAGGAGAACAAAGCCGGCAGCTCAACAGAGAGCAAGAAGAAGAAGAAGATGCAGGGAAAGGGTACTTCTTACACGCTTACAAATGATGCTGCCGATGGAAAGGGCGATGTTCCTCGTGTGAGTTCAGCACTGGTTGCAGATTCTTCAACCGAGCTACCGTCGCCACAAGTTGGCTGGGAGAAATCGAAAGGTGACATAAAGAGCAAGAAGAAGAAAATGTTGGGGAAGGGGACTTCTTATGTACTAATGCTGCTTAGGGATCATGCCACCGACGGAAAGGACGTCCCTGGTGTGGATTCTGCACTTGTTACAGATTGGGGCACCAAGCTATCGCTGTTGTTTGATCCCAGGTGTCCTGAACTAGAGTCCCTTGTTCAGAAAGTGAAGGTTGCTATAGAGAGCAGTGAAGTGAGGAGGAGATTGCCCAAAATTCCCAAGGTAAGAAGTATTGCGCACGGTGTTGGTGCATTTGTATCTTCTTGTTTTGTCTTTCTGCTCAAATTGCCTATGTTGAGTATATTTCAGAAGCATCTTGAATAGCTATTCAATTTTGTGTCTTTTTTTATCTAAACGTTTATCCCTACTCTTGCTAGGGAACACGTGACTTTGGGAGAGAGAAAATGCCCATAAGGCGGCGTGCATTTTCAATAATAACAGATGTATTTAAGATGCACGGTTGTGTTGAACTTGACACACCTGTATTCGAGTTGAGAGAAACCCTTATGGGCAAATACGGTGAAGATTCTAAGTTGATATATGACCTTGCTGATCAGGTACAGTTCGATGTCTCTTCTTATAATTAAATGTTCGTGGAAGGGTTTGATTTCACATATAATCCCAATTTTTTGTTGATATATCATGTGCTGGTTCTTTCTATGAATTATTATTCCGACAAGGTTAATGTAGAATGGTTAGTGTTTGCGGCACTCGACAAATTGGTCATTCCTTGGTTGCATTAAATCCTCACAATGTGCTCTTTTATTAATGGCTTGAAGTCTTACCATCAAATAACCTGCAGGGTGGTGAACTTTGCTCTTTGCGGTATGATCTGACTGCCCCATTTGCCCGATATCTTGCCATGAATAACATAAGTGCATTGAAGAGATACCAGATAGCAAAAGTATACAGGAGAGATAACCCGTCAAAGGGAAGATATCGAGAATTCTATCAGTGTGACTTTGACATTGCTGGAGTATACGAGCAATGGAAGCAGATTTTGAGGTTATCAAAGTTTTGACTGAATTGCTAGATAAGCTAGATATTGGCACGTATGAGATAAAATTAAATCACAGAAAGTTGCTTGATGGAATGTTGGATATATGCGGAGTGCCTCCTGAGAAGTTCAGAACAGTTTGCTCGAGTATTGACAAGCTCGACAAACTTACATTCGAAGAGGTGAAAAAGGAACTGGTACGCTTCCTAACTCATTTTATTTGTTTTGTTCAGATGAGTGCTCTTATATGTTTTATGCGAACTTGATGTGGGTTTGTCTGTCATAGTCCTAAACTTCTCATTATGCTGACTTAGGTGGAAGAGAAGGGTGTATCAAGCGAAACCGCTGAAAAGATTGGCAATTTATTGAACACAAGAGGACCAGCGCTGGAAATTCTGCTAGAATTGAGAAAGGAGGGTAGCAAGTTTATGGAGAACGATGGGTCTGTTGTTGCATTAAATGAGCTGGAGATATTATTCAAAGCTCTAGAAAAAGCAAAGGCGATAGACAGAATAAGTTTTGATTTAAGCCTTGCTAGAGGCCTTGATTACTATACTGGTGTGATATATGAAGCTGTGTTCAAGGGTGCTACACAGGTTCGCATTTTTTATTCACACTCCGCCTTACCTTGTTAGCGCTTCCAATTACTCATATATATATATCTCACCATACAGTCATATTCCTTCTATATGGATCACTGAGTTATGTTTTCAGTGTTCCCATTATTCAATGTTCTAGACGGTCATTGCTTGATACCCTGGATTATGACATGTACCATCGTATTTATCACCTGAAAGCATATTCTATGTTTTCCTTTTCGGCCTTTTCTAATTGTACATGCATTTATTATTCCTAAATTTGTCATCTTATTTATCATTCAAATCACACCACCTATCATTTTTCTGTTCGTTTGGCTAATAACTCTGTTTCGCCATAGGTCGGCTCCATTGCGGCCATGGGTGGACCCAGCGTCCCGGCAGCCCGGGCGCTTGCCCGGGCTTCGCTGGCGTTTGCTTCCTACGCGAGAGCTATTTTCTCAAGCAAATGACGCGCCCGGGCTTCGCTGGCGTTTGCTTCCTACGCGAGAGCTATTTTCTCAAGCAAATGACATCAGATTAGGGGCAAAAAGATTGGTTAATTGGCTTGGTGGGCCTCTAAGCCATGGGCCTGTGTAGTTGTGTTGTGCCTCTCTGCCTCCTTCTGGAAACAAGACACAGCTAAGGCGAAAATCCACTAGCTAGTAGGGAATTGATTTTGGTTCCCCATTCCCCCAACCAGAGTTCAGTTGCTTTAGGTACCTCACCTCGCCTAAACTCCCTGACTTCATCCTCTCTAATTTACACAACCGTATTTTGATTTGAAATAAAATCTACACGAAATATATGTGTATCATGGAGTATATTTCATTCCCGTGATCAGTTTCGAGTTTCGTCAACTGTAATTTCTTAATTTTGCACCAGAGTTCGCACCATTTTTAGACAAATTTTGTCAATTTCGTCGCACTTTATCGACTGTTTGGAATTTCCTTCGACGAGTAGATCAATCTCGCTGTTTCACACAGCTTTCTTGTTGAAACTTTTTCGTTTCGACGGACATCCATCGTCGTAGTTTCGTTAGTCTCTTCGGAGTTCTTAATTTCTATGTATCTAATTTTAGCAAATATGATTATTTTAATGTGTTGTGAACTTGTGAATATTGGAACATGTTGTGAGCGTGTAATTTATTATATTCATGTTTTCGGACTAAAAGTATTTTGGACACAATATTTGCTCCATATTATCTACATTTGTCTGAAAAAAATTAGTTACACTGTAGCGCGCCCAGGCTTCGACAAATTCCTGGGTCCGCCACTGATTGCGGCTGGTGGCCGGTATGACGATCTTGTGGGTAGCATCATTGCTGGCAAGAAAGTCCCAGCTGTTGGCGTCAGCCTTGGAATAGAAAGAGTTTTGGAGATCATGGAGCAACAGGCAAAAGAAAAGGACCAGGTATTTCTCAATGCCCCCTGTCATTACTGAGCTGCAGCAGCATGTTTAAAACTGATCTTTGCTTCTCGAATGGCAGACGATACGTGCAACAGAGACGGAGGTTCTGCTGTCGATTCTCGGGAAGGACCTTATACTGGCAGCGGAGCTCATAAGTTACGCGAAGGATTCGAGCATCCCATGGATGGTGCTCGTTGGCGAGAAGGAGATGAGGGACGGAAAGGTGAAACTGAAGGACATTAGGGCTAGCCGGGAAGAGGAGGTCTCGAGAAAGGATTTTATTCAAGTGCTGAAGCAGAGACTAGGTAACTAATCCCTAAAGACGAAATGCCAGGGAGATGTCAAAGCATGTTTGTACATTGGTCTCGATTTCCTTAACATCCATTTGCCAGTGTTGAGATATATTACAAAATACAATGCTTTTCTGTTACTGATGCTGATTAAATATTTTGAACTGCATGTAAAGATGTAATAAAATCTTTAGAGCTGTTGGCAACATAACCTTCTTTACACTATACAACCTTTACATCAGAGGAAACCCATGATTATACAACTACACCAGTAACTTCAGCATGAAACTGATAAGCAGCTCCCATCAGATCACTACCAACACACGACAAAAAGCTTCCGACTTGAAAACTGCCAATTGCCTCCAAGAATCAGGAGGCGTAATGCATGTGTGAATTCCTGACAAGTCCACCTGGACATCCCTTGCCGACGCATTGACTGGACACTTCTCAGCGATAAAAGCTCGCCTTTGGGCACAGTTTCTCTACAGATCCATCTGGTGGCCCATCGATGGGGCGTAGCTTAATCTCATAAAGCGTTGGCCACAATTTGCCGGTCACTGTGAGCAGCGAAAGGGTTAATTGTAGGAGCCCGGTGATGAGAAGAACCTCGGAGGCTTTGATTTATAGGACGAAAATAGTGAACTGCAAGTGTGAACAACTCACCGAACAATCTCTGGTTTTCTTCATCCCAAGCTATACCATTTAGAACATCAATAGCCTGGAACATGGCACAGATTTAAAGTAGTGTTACATCGGATACTGGATTTGGATTATGTTTTGTGTGTGTAACTATGCAATTAGGCAACAAACGATAGACTGCTTACCCTATTGTCAGTATCCAACAAGTGTTGTCTGTAAAATTGCAAGGACCCAAGAATCAGTTATTATTTAAAATGCTGACACTATAGATGAAGAGAACTGTTTTTAACAGAAAACTGTAAAATAGAACAATTTATGAAGAAACTCAGAGGTAAGAAAATGGGTATTAAACAACAGTGGTAGTTTCTACTCAGGAAATACCTCAGCTCATGAAGAAAGATCCAGCTCACCACTTGGCCATCTTCATGAGAAACTCTAGCTATGCAATCTGTCTACACATCATAGCTTTGAATAATGAGTTGCAGTTCACAATATTCTAGCAAATCGGTACCCAGTTCACATTGTATTGTTAGATCATATATTACTTCAGTATGATCAGACTTTACATGGAAAATACAGCTAAAACACCAATGAATTAGCTAGTCATGCAAAGACCTGCTGAGATGCCTAATCGCTATGTCAAATTGAGCAAATTCTGTTCTAGGATATTAAAAAAATCCGGATCAATACATGAAAACAGTATGGTCAGACTAAGATACTGCATAATGACTCTAACCTGCCAGACATTTGCCCACACTTCACCATTTATATACTCCAGTTCATTGATATAGGAAACTTCATTTTCTTGATATTTCACAGTTACTGTCTTTGTCACTGCATCAAAGGAGATGTCAATAAAGAGAAATTTACTCTTAAAGCTAATAGAATATCTAGCATGTGAATAATTAAATGTACCTTCAAGTGATTCTGGATCCAGCTGGTATAACCTTGAGGTACCATCACTGCCAAATAGAACTTTTCCATCAGTAGCCAGCCCCCATCCATCACGCATTTTATGGGTAAAACTCTGACGCTGCAGGAGAGAACACATAATGAGTTATCTCATAGTACATCAGCAAGAAACCACGATAGGTGAAAAAGGAATAATCAAGATGGAAAATTTACTACAGTTCTGTGACTAAATAGAGCGTATATATTGCACAAATTTGTGCATCTGCTGCTCTCCCAGTGTGTAACAAAGAGTATGTCTCCAACTTTCCGGTTTATATTACATGTGTATAGCTCAGACCTAGAAGACAGCTAACCATGCACCATGTGAACCTAATCAAGAATGTATCACATACCAGAGACAAGATTTACAAATACCATTGGGCATTTTATTTGAAAGTAAACGACTGATAACAACTCTAAAACATGAACAGTAAATGCAGAGTGAAATGATCGTGAATACTACCTCCGATCCATAATAAGTGTCGCAGTTTGAACTGGGGTTAGTTCAAAACTGCACCACTTATTTTGGATCCGCGGGAGTACATATTTCAAAAGAAGAGTGGCAGCCAATAATCTATGATAGGTGGGAGTTCAGGATCATTAGCCGCAAGGTGAAACAAGAACATCAATATGTAACTGGAGTTCAACAGAAACAGGGGCAGCAACATTACTTTACTAAAGTTATGTCGGTCGTATATAAATCCATTACTCTTCAACCAAGTCACTTGAAACAATCTACAAAAGAGAGGTTTAAAACAAATAAAGTGAGATTTAGCTAGATCATAGAAGCAAATGAAGCCATTATATTCAGGAAGCAGTTGTACAGTCAGGTACAGTTGAGTTTTATCCACCTGTCACCAAGAAGTGTCAGACCTTCCCCAAACATACGCCCATCCATTTGGTGCTGAACTAAAACCTGAGATTTGACAATGCAATAACTAGTGATTTAGTGAAGGTGAACCGTTGCTGCTGATATGAACGTGGAATGACCACTATGAAAAGCAGGTATGTAACGCACTTTTCCAGTCTGAAGATCAACCTTCCGGACCGATGACTGTTCAGAAAAAAAAATTAGAAAGCATTTATAGCACATTAAAGAACTGGTTAAAACAAGCATACAAAAACAAATACAACTTGCTCACAGTAGTGATACTCAGTCTGCTCATTTCCACTAGGGAGCCATGAATACCAAGAATAATTCATGTGAAACTACAGGCTATTGATTGTGAAATCCATGGAAGTATCCTCCGAATGTCACGTTTGCATTAGGCAGGATGACACATACTTTACATAGCCTGATCTCACAAGGTCCAACGCAAAGGGCAAGCACACATTTTTTTGATCTTCAAGTTAAATTTGAGCAGTAGATTGTTGGGCTAGGCAATTGCGAGTCCTACTATGCAATAAGCGAAATCAACATTACCCTGCGATAAAGGCCAGTAGACTCGAAAAGAGTGTCATTTCCTCCATACAAGAGACCCTGTCAAAAGAAATCATGCAATTTGAGAAATTGGCGAAGAAGCTATTCACATTGGAGCGGATCAGATCAAGAAGGGAGCGAAGGTACCTGGGTGAAGGCGTCGGGATCGTGGGGGTACTCGCGGACCAGGTCGAAGGAGTAGAACCTGGTGGCGGCGGGCGTAGCAAGAGACGGGCGGCGGAGGAGCGCGGCCGGTAGGTAGTCAGGGCGCCAGATGGCGGCGGCTGCGGCGAGGAAGAGGAGCGCGGCAAGCACGGCGCTGGCTGCTGCGATGACCGGGCGGCGGAGGCGGCGCGGTGGCGGGGAAGCGCCGGGGGCGGATACGGACAGAGCGGTATGCGCCATGGATGCGGAGGAGCGACGGCGAGGCGGCGGGGGCCTCCGTCGGGAGCCGGCGGTCATTTATTTCGTTGGTTTTAGTCGCCGGAGGAGAAAGGTCAACTCTAATTCTCACTTTAGCATTTCTCTTCTGATTTAAGTTCATTTTGTAGTCTGAACTTTTGAATGTCTAGCTTCAAATCTTTCTGTAAATTGGAAATTTTGAACTACTAAAAACATGGTGTGTTTGATTTGATCTTACTTTTGAAAAAAAAACCAATGGAGGGACGAGAGAACGGATGAGGAGCTGACAGTGGAGGAGTGAAACACTCGTGTGCAAGAAAACAAAATGCTACTCACTTCGTTCACTAATATAAAACATTTTAACTTTTTTGTTAATTTGTATGTATTTAGACATATTTTAATATGTATGTTCACCATTTTATTATGTGGAGTCAACATAGAAGCACCTAAAATGTCTTAATTAGTGAACAGAGGGAGTACTCACTATTTGGATAGTGTAAATGAAATATACGACGTTAATTGCACTATGCACTAGCATTTTGCCCCTCAAACTTATGATAAGTGGTTAGTAATATAAATTACTCCCTCCGATCTATATTAGTGGGCATAGCTTTGTCTAAATTCATATGTATCTAGTTAAATATTTAGACTAGATACATGTATATCTAGACAAAGTTGTGCCCACTAATATGGATCGGAGGTAGTAAGTAAATTCGTGTGATGAGTGAATGATGTCTCTCTTACAAGATTGGGGTGAAGCTTAATGTCAAATTGTCGAGGGCAACAAGGTTGTGGCTTTCCTCGTGGGCAAAGAATTTCGTGACACATAAATCTCTAGCTCATTGTTGAGGCAATTTGTTTTTGTTTTAATTTTGAACAATACAACACATAGGCGGGAACATAGTAGGCTTTCCACGCGAAGACAACTCTTTCTCATTTCTCCCTCTCTCCTACATGAGTGCATTCCAGATTTTTTTGATTTAAACTTTCACTTTTTTTTTATCTCAACCACGTTTGACATTCCATTTTCACCATTGACATAGTCATGAACAAAACTAGATATCAAGTGGTTCGATAACTTGAGAACTTGCCTGTGGTAGGATGGTTAGGAGGGTGGTTGTACCCCTAGCCCATCAGAGTTCAAATCCCATATTTGACATTGGTGTTTCTCATTTAGGCGGAATATTCTTCAGTGGGAGACGACGTTCCCGTCGATAGCGAGTCGCCTGTGGTGACTTCGTCAATCTCAAGACCCGACCACCGGCTCAGTCTTTCGGAGGTGCTCATAGGGGTAGGGTGTGCGTGTGTGCGTTCATAGGGGTGAGTGTGTGCACGTGTATGTGAGCGTCTGCGTTGTACTGCGTTGTACAGTGATTCTCAGCACCTGTGGATCTCGTGGTCTGTATGATCGTTATATTTTATGCGTGTGACGCAAGAAGATCAATACGTGGAGAAAGGGAAGCCCACTTTTCGGCTCCGGTTTATTTGGGTAGGTTTTTCATAAATAAACCCGGTAAAGAAACATCCGTTCAGGTAGGGTAGGGGGACCGGGAGAGGGGGTCAGAACTCAGAACACGTGTTTATTTTCTTTTGTACAAAAAACTTGAATGCAGGAGTACCAAAAAAACCAGTGAGATGCTAAATAGTTTTTTTTTGCGAAACACAGTACAACGCTGATGCTAAAGTGTCACAAGTTTTAGTTGATTATGCACTAAACAAGTTTAGAAAACAAGATGGTTGGTTTGATGGATGTAAAAGTGTCCCAATCCTCTTCTTTGCAAGAGGACAAGACAAAGGTAGTAGCAAGTGAAAGCTCTCAAAGAGAGAAAGCCCAATCCTCTATGTAGCAAGAGGACAAACTCAAGTTTTCTAGGATGGTTGGAAATAAGGCCTAGGGATCATACTTTCACTAGTGGACACTCCCAACAATTGAATACATAGATATTTCCTCTTCACTTTGCTACTCTGAACTATTCTCCCGTTGGATAGAAATACCAATCTACTGCGTAGGGCTACAAGAGCACACCTTAAAGTCTGAGTGAACAAACACCACAATATCATAGAACACCAAGACCATCGTGTAGGGCTACAAAAGCACACCTTAAAGTCTGTCTTCCACATCTAGGGAACCCCAAGGTCACTATGAGTGCCCCAAAATAGTACTAAACAAACACCACAATTTTATAGTGACATCCAACACAAAGAATAACTCATGGTAAGTATTTCTGTAACCTTTAGCCTAAGAGTCACACACGGTGCGCACACTGTCAACTTCACACCATGGGACAAAGGTGACTCCGGAAATTACATTAATAAAACCACTTGAGTAGCACAAACAATGAAGGAGAAACATCCATGAATTCAATTAGATTACAAAGCTCATGATCACATAAAGATCACATCATGGGAGAGAGAGATGAACCACATAGCTACCGGTAGAGCCCTCAGCCCCGATGAAGAACTACTCCCTCCTCATCATGGGAGGCAGCAACGGCGATGAAGATGTTGATGATGAACACACCGGAGGGGGGTGGAGCCCTCCGGAGGCGATTCCGGCGGCGTTTCCCCCCTCCGATCTTCTCCGGCGGCAGCCTTCTGACTCTCTGTTTCGTGGTTCTGTGTTTCTCCGCCGCCTCCTTTCGCGAAACGCCAGGGACCTTTTTTATAGGCGTTTTTAGGTCAAGACGAGTCGGTGGACGAAAATCGACGGCCACGGAGCTCCGAGGTGGAAACGAGATGGCCCACGCGGCCATGTACTTTAGGCCGCGTGGGACCCTCCCATTTCCAGCCTGTTGGGCTTCTGGTCTTCAATTTAAGCCCATTGCGTTCGTCTCGAAAATTCTGAACCGTGCTCTTTGACCTTGCCCTTTTTGGAGTCCCGAAGCTCCCGGAAAGTCTGAAACACTAAAAAAGACGTTTTCTGGAAAAACAGGGTTAATTCCAAATAAATGGGAAAACTATGAAGTATTCCCAAAATCATTATAAAACATTGATATAACCCTTATATGATGCAAATATGATTGGAATATAAGCAATTAAAGTGCAAAGTTCATGTATGCATTTTACATGCATCAACATCCCCAAGCTTAATCCATGCTCGTCCTCGAGTATGAAGATGATAAAACTAACATGGACTTTGCAATTTAATACTTAACAATGAATATCAAAGATGATTACTATTGCTACATATAGTCAAATGATTCATTCTTCAAAGGAGTAGCAATATGCAAATAGTTTATGAAGTGATATCAAGTATTCAAGACAAGGATGTTCATTGATAGTTCACAAAGTGTAACATAGTAGCAAGTAATATGGAACACATGTATGCATAATGATAAGTAGAACATCCTACAATGGTCATAGAGTGTAGATGAAAATCTGAATATGATAGGTGTACACTTTGGAAAGATGTATATGTGAGTAGAGGTAAAGCATGCATAAGTTTCATCCAACTTCCAAACTCTTCTACTTAAGTTAATGATTGCAATAAGGTATTCATTGGTGTCAAGCTCTCATTGCCCCTATCATAGCATCTTGAATGATTAAGTTAAAGTGAAAGCAAATATGAGTAGTGTGCTTGATAAAGAATGGGTTGAATGTCTCATGCCCCTTGAATACAAGTACTTACACCATGTGTTACTCAACTTGGGAAACAAAGCAAGTTCAATTAAATATCATTGTAAGCATAATAGTATCATCAAGAGCGTCAACTGGGGTACCTCTTGTCCCAAGATATGGAACAAGCCCATATCAAAATGACAAGACAAACAAACAAAATGAACAATCTCAACACCCTTTTTATTTACCATTTGGAATAGTTTTTTATTGCAAGGTGTATCACAGAAGGTTCACCATAGTATGTAAGTAAATTTCCACCATGAATGATGCATGGCTTAGATTAGCGGCCCAGGCGTCTCTCTAACCATTTACACAAACTCATTTAAACTCACTCATTTCCACATTTATTTCAACATGATAAGCATCCATAGACAAAAGCACATGATATCAACTAAATGAGATGAAGAGCGTGTTGAAAGCTTGCCATGTGACAGCACATATGGGCTAACTTCCAACCCAAAACATTCATCAAGCCACAAACATCATAATCTTAATCACAATGGGTCAAGTTTTATTATGCAAATAAAAGAACATTGTGCATCAAGTTCGTGAGAGCTATATAACCAATTTTTTCCATTGCAATCAATAACATAAACATTTTCATTCAGAGGTAAGATAACACAAACAACATGTTAAACATACTCGGAATAGCATAAAGCCAATAGGTAGATATGGTGGACTCACTGGAATAACTTTGGTTGAAGGTGTTGGAAACAAGTTTTTGCTTGTTGGAGTTTTTGGGCTAGCAAAAGGGAGAAAGTTGACCATCTAGATGCATGCATGAGTGTCCATAGAACTAACTAATCCATGTTAAACCAAGTAAATAACAATCAGCACCAAAACATGAATAAGTGATAGCTCTACAAAAAGAATTTGCAAACTATTACTCATAAACAAGCTCATGAATCATGCAACTATATGTATCATTAAAAATCAAGTCAAACATCCCTTTTCCCAATCTTATAAAAGCATCCAACATATTTCAACCCATATTTCCAGTAGCTCTCTCATATATAATTGATAGTGTGGTGGTCTCTCAAGACTCAAACAAAAACAAAAAACGACGCTCCAAGTTTATGCGATAAAGTGTTTCGATCGAAAAACAGAAGTTGGACGTGTGCAAACCGAGAGTGTGTAGGTCCAGCGGGGTTGTCTTCACATCCCCAAGCTTATGGTCTTCACCATCCTTGGATAGCTCTTGGTGCATCTCCTCCAATCCCTGTGAAAAAACTTCAAAACACCGTTTCTCCCATCTCTTTTCTGTGGGGTGCATTAATAGTGATAAACAAATAGGTTCCTTGCTGCATATAATCCTTGAACAAAAATTCATATGAGATGTCCAGAAAGTGTATAATGTTGTATGCCTACTCATAAACTCAATTGGATCAAAAAGATTCAACTTAAAAGCTCAAAGCATGCATCAAACAAAATGGGACAGAATCTGTCCAGAAAAACAGCAGCAGCAAAACGTATTTTTCTACCCTACCAAACTTTCTCGAAAAATTCCGAAAAATTCATGCATACAGAGGATGAAAAGTTGCAACTACAGTTCAAATATGAGCTCATTCGGAGTTACAGAATAAGAATTAAAAATCATACCGTGCACTGACTCGTGCAGGAATAAAATCTCCGAACTCTATAAGCAACTTTTCAAGACCAAAATGGGTAAAACTTGGCACTTTATTAAAACTCCAGAAACTAAACTAGACACAAAGTCTCTTGTTACAGCAAGAGGACACAAAGAAAAATCACACACAAAAATAACCGGGTTGCCTCCCGCAAAGCGCTTTCTTTATAGCCATATAGCTAGGCTTGATAGTTTTAATGATGCTCCCATAGGAATAAGAGTTGAATATAAAAGAGCATCAAGAAGCAAATATCAAACACATTTAAGTCTAACCCACTTCCTATGCATTGGGATCTTGTAAGAAAATAAATCAATAAAGCACAAAGTGACTAGCATAGGAAGGCAAAGCAAGTGCAACTTCAAAATTTTCAACAAAAAGAGAGGAGACTTAATATTATTGAGATATATGAAACCGTGTCTCCCTCTCTCATAAGGACCAGTAGGTTTTAAAGTACCCAACAAATAAAAGCAAATCAAGAGAAAGGCCAAAACCTTCATCATAAAGAGGATAAATTTAGTAACGTGAAGATTTCTATAACCATACTTTCCTCTCTCAAAATAATTTTCAGCGGCATCATGAATAAAATCAACAATATAGCTATCACATAAAGCATTATTATCATGATCCATAAGCATAACAGTACTATTACTCTCCACACAAGTATAATCAATTTCATTAGTAATAGTGGGAGTAAAACTAGCACATCCATCATTGTAATCATCATAAATTGGAGGCATAGAATAATCATAGTGAATTTTATCCTCAATAGTAGATGGACTGAAAACATCATAATCATCATTGTAAACATCATATATAGGAGGCATATTATAATCAACATAAATTTTATCCTCAATAGTAGGTGGACTGAAAATATCACAATGATTATAATCATCATATATTGGAGGCATAGTATCATCAAAGAAAATTTTCTCCTCAAAACTTGGGGGACTAAAAATATCACATTCATCAACAGCCACTTCCCCAAGCTTAAACTTTTCCAGAGCAATAGCAATAATGGTGTTCAAAGAATTTATAGTGATAACATTGCTACCATCATGCAAATAATTTTCCATATGTTTTTTAATTTTCTCTTCAAACACATCATGTCCTAACTCAAGATAGATTTCATAAAGCTCTCTAATTTTTTTGTTGTTTTCCATTTTCTAATTTTTATGGGTTTTTGATATATAAAAAACTAATGAGAAACTCACAACCAAACAAGTTTAAAGGAACCTCCCCAAGCTTAGATGATTGCAAGATAAAGGAACCTCCCCAAGCTTAGTCTAGTGCACACAAGAATAGAAACTTAAGCGCTACGCTCCCCGGCAACGGCGCCAGAAAAGTACTTGATAACCCCCAAGAGCAAGGGATCACTGTAGCACCTCTCAATGTGGAAGTAAGGTATCGATCCGCAGGAGCAAGAAGGAAAAGTTATCTATTCCCTACAACTAAAGTGTCACAAGTTTTAGTTGATTATGCACTAAACAAGTTTAGAAACAAGATGGTTGGTTTGATGGATGTAAAAGTGTCCCAATCCTCTTCTTTGCAAGAGGACAAGACAAAGGTAGTAGCAAGTGAAAGCTCTCAAAGAGAGAAAGCCCAATCCTCTATGTAGCAAGAGGACAAGCTCAAGTTTTCTAGGATGGTTGGAAATAAGGCCTAGGGATCATACTTTCACTAGTGGACACTCCCAACAATTGAATACATAGATATTTCCTCTTCACTTTGCTACTCTGAACTATTCTCCCGTTGGATAGAAATACCAATCTACTGCGTAGGGCTACAAGAGCACACCTTAAAGTCTGAGTGAACAAACACCACAATATCATAGAACACCAAGACCATCGTGTAGGGCTACAAAAGCACACCTTAAAGTCTGTCTTCCACATCTAGGGAACCCCAAGGTCACTATGAGTGCCCCAAAATAGTACTAAACAAACACCACAATTTTATAGTGACATCCAACACAAAGAATAACTCATGGTAAGTATTTCTGTAACCTTTAGCCTAAGAGTCACACACGGTGCGCACACTGTCAACTTCACACCATGGGACAAAGGTGACTCCGGAAATTACATTAATAAAACCACTTGAGTAGCACAAACAATGAAGGAGAAACATCCATGAATTCAATTAGATTACAAAGCTCATGATCACATAAAGATCACATCATGGGAGAGAGAGATGAACCACATAGCTACCGGTAGAGCCCTCAGCCCCGATGAAGAACTACTCCCTCCTCATCAATGGAGGCAGCAACGGCGATGAAGATGTTGATGATGAACACGCCGGAGGGGGGTGGAGCCCTCCGGAGGCGATTCCGGCGGCGTTTCCCCCCTCCGATCTTCTCCGGCGGCAGCCTTCTGACTCTCTGTTTCGTGGTTCTGTGTTTCTCCGCCGCCTCCTTTCGCGAAACGCCAGGAGACCTTTTTTATAGGCGTTTTTAGGTCAAGACGAAGTCGGTGGACGAAAGATCGATGGCCACGGAGCTCCGAGGTGGAAACGAGATAGGCCCACACGGCCATGTACTTTAGGCCGCGTGGGACCCTCCCATTTCCAGCCTGTTGGGCTTCTGGTCTTCAATTTAAGCCCATTGTTCGTCTCGAAAATTCTGAACCGTGCTCTTTGACCTTGCCCTTTTTGGAGTCCCGAAGCTCCCGGAAAGTCTGAAACACTAAAAAAGACGTTTTCTGGAAAAACAGGGTTAATTCCAAATAAATGGGAAAACTATGAAGTATTCCCAAAATCATTATAAAACATTGATATAACCCTTATATGATGCAAATATGATTGGAATATAAGCAATTAAAGTGCAAAGTTCATGTATGCATTTTACATGCATCAGCAGGTTCTCCCTGTTTTAAGAAACACGAGCAGTCGCTGCTGGCAGGCATGCATCATTATGGTTTCAGGTGGGATGGGATTGGGACATCCCGTCCCTCGAAGGCTGCTGCTCCACTTCTCCCATTGCCCCACTACCCACATGTCCCATGAACAATTTTTTTCTAGGCTTTCACGGGATATCCCGCTTATCCCGTCAAAATCCCACCAAGGCGGTCGAAGATGGCGAACTCGTCGGCGAGCGCGGCATAGACGGGGACGGAGTCGGTGACGAAGCCAGACATGACGTTCTGCGGCATGCCGAGGCCCATGCCGCGCGCGTTCTGGGCGAATCCGGACATGGGGCCGCCGTGGCGGAGATGTCGGCGGAGCCGAAGATCTGCTCGCCGATGTCCTCGAAGCCGTGGCCGGGGTCGGAGTCGACGTAGCCAGCCCTGTCGGTGACGAAGATCTCGGGGAGGCCGGGTCGGAGAGGTTGAGGCGGTTGGACTCGGCGCCCGTGAGGCCGTCGATGTCGGGCCGGCCGGCGTGGAGCCAGCCGAGCACCACGACCACCGTCTTGACCGAGGAGTGGATCTCGTGCTTCCGACGGCGCCGCTTGCTTCAGGTTGCGGCTGCCGTGGTGCGCGTCCAGGCAGTGGTGCTCGAGATGACCAGGGCCAGGAGGAGCGCCCCCACGAGGAGGTGGTGGCGCCGCCCGCCCCTCGCGGCGCGCTCCGTGAGCATGGCGCCGGAGTCAGTCAGCAGCGTCGGCGGCGGCGGCGGTGGGATTCCGGTGGATCGGTGCGAATGGATGGAGCAGAGGGGATGGGAGGCGGCGGCGGTGGTCTGGCTGTGATCGAAGCTGCGGAGGGGATGGAGCGGAGGGGATCGACCGATCGAGCGAGTGGTGGGCCTCCGTTAGGCTTCCGGTGGGCTTGTTGGGTTTGATCCTGTTGAACCCGTACGGGATAAGTGGGACTATTAAGCGGGACGAACGGGTTATTTTTGGTGGGACGGGACGCGGGATTGCTGGGAAATCCCATCCCACCTGAAATCATATGCATCATACAGGGTTTGCCAACTCGATCGCTGCCGCGTACGTGCACCAATACTTATCAGCCAGGTACGGACTGAGATCCGGTGCCTCGCCAGAGGCAAGGCACGCTGTGCCTCGAGGCACAACATTCACTTCCGTTCGAATCCAACGGCAGCAAAACGATTCAGTGCCAAACGCACGCGGCCGTTCTCGTTCAAGGCCTCGTTGGCCTTCTCTGGCCGAGCTATGCCGGTCCGGCCGCTGCGGGAATGAAGCACCGCTGGCTGCAGCTCCGCTGCCGCTCTGGAAAGGATCAGCGCTGCCTGCACCTCCGCCGCTCTCTCCGCCCCGTCGGACGGACCCTCCAACGCCCCCGTCTTCCCCTTCAGCCGTCCCCTCCGACGGCCCATCGACGCCCATTTCTGACGCCCCTCCATTCCTTGACGCCCGCAATTGATTTCTGGCATCCATGATTTCCTTGCCGTAGTAGCCGCAGGAACATGAATATTTAGTTCAGAGACATGGACAGACTGTGAACACAAATCTGAACCAAAACGGCAGCAGATAACTGAACCAAAATCTGAACAATACATATTATTTGTACTAGAAAATGAATTGAACCTTAAACTGTTAGACATACATTACAAGTACATCGTTGCAGCTTGTAGCCAGGAACCAAAATCTGAACAATAAAAATGAATTGAACCTGAGACATACATTACAATTGCAGCAGCAAACGCACTAGAATTCAGCAAAAGGAAAAATCTAAGCCACACATTACAAGCAGGAGTGGCCGCAGAGCGTGCGGACGGAGTCGTCGGCGTGGGGCGTAGCGCGCCGTCACAGCGAGGCGGAGGAGCCCGTCGAAACGGGGCAGGGAGGAGGAGCCGTCGGACTGGGCCGAGAGGAGGAGCCCGTCTGAGGGGAGGCGCAGGGCTTGCAAGCGCTGCTTTCTCTGTTGGCTGCCGCTGGAGCTTGTGTTGAATCCGTAGGATCCCTAGGGTAGATCGATTCGAGTAGAAAATGAGATCGGGAGGAGGTTCTTTACCTTCTCCTTGTGCAGACGATCCCGATGCGCCGGTCATGGTGGACGGCGGCGATGACGGCAGTGGGCAGCAGTGGCGGCGGTGGTACTTCCTGTCAACTCAGCGCTAACCCTAGATCGGTAGGGATGTCGGTGGGGGGTCTAGCACAGCGTCGAACCTCGTAATCGGTGCCGCCGGGCCCTACCTCTCTTTATAGCAGCTAGTGACAGGGGCCCACCAACCAGTGTACGGTTGGACGCCCCCGATCAGGGCGCGGTCAAGGGTCCGGTGTGACCGTTGGGTCACACGGGAGGAGATCAACCTAACATTCTCCCCTTGATCTCAACTTTTACTTTTAACTATATACTTTTCGCTTTACTCGTTTCATCACAGATCGATACATAGAGCATGTTTCATCGTCACAACTCAATTGCCGATAGAATCAGACAGCTACAATATACGTCTCTGTTTTGAAATAGATTCTTTAATCTTTTGGGCCTCTTTATTGTCCGGAAATCATATAGACTATACCATAAACCCATGTCGACTATGTGTTCTCCAAAACACACTGGGCGGTAAGCCTTTAATTAGCAGATCTGCGAACACTTGTGTGTTTCTTTTATCTGTTCCTCTTATGCTCCAAGCATTTCAACATAATTTCGGACTTTCTCCTTTACAACGTATAACTCTGTGTCAATGTGTTTGGCACCACACTTGACTCGTTGTCTTAGGAGTGAATTACTTAATGGTTATTACTGTTGTCAACCATTATCGATTCCGGGTACAGGTTTCCTTAACCATTTTGCCTGTCCCTCGGCCTTATATCATGCTATAACATGTCTTTACATCACACTGATGTCAATCTTTTCATTCCCTGGAGATTTTCGACACAAAAACTCCAAATGTGAAATTTAGCGACAATTCTGGATTTCGCTATACATTTCACATATTCTTTCTTTGTACTCACAACCTTTTGAGAGCACATTTATAGATCTATCTTTATAATCACAACCTTTTGAGAGCACTCTGTTTCTTTTAGCATGAGGCTGATATCTTTGATTCCATTCCAGTGATCTATATCTGGATTGGACATTGCCAAAAACAACCCGGATACGTGAATTGTCAGGGTAATATTGGGTTTCCAACAGCTGAAGCATATGGTACTATATTTATTTGATCTGTTCTAAGTTATCTCTTGGAACACTAAAGTTCTCAATTCCATTACCCTTGACAATAAGAACAGGCGTAGAGTTTCTCGACATGCATGCTTTAGAGACTTCTTCTCAGCATGTCCATGCGATATTTCTAATACCCCTTTTCTTCTTTTCTTAGTAAATCTCGATACTTTTAACGACATACACTCTACCGGGAATACTCTTTTTGAGGACAAGAACTTCTTTTCTCTGCCGGTAGTAGATTGACATCACCACTAGCAAGTAGGATATCATCCACATACACAGGATTAGGGAATGAATTTCCCACTCTATAAGTTTAGAAAAGCGATTGTCCTCTCATTCTCTTTAACCCAAAATAACTTCTGATTCTAGAGACTTGCTTTAGTCCGTAAGATCCTTGTGTTCTTTACTTTCATCTGATGTAACTCAGATCATTATGTGCCATTATCACTCATTATAATCTGTTTATTCTCTTAGCGCAAATCTTTCGATTTAAAATCGCTTTTTACATATTTCCTTTGGAGTCACATTGGCGTTGTAGACCCTTTATAGCCTACTGTTTTGGCTCCGTTGGAAATTACTTATGAGTCCCAAACATCGTCGGGATTCACATAGTCTCTAATCATTAAGACAAGTAGACACTTGTCAAAATCGATTGAGCGCTGCTTATAATTTCTGTAAATGAGGTGGGATCAACCTTCATTTAAATTTCTCTGATATAGACTTTATAGTCATCTATTTTTCTCATATGGGGATGTTGTTGTTCTGTCATTGCCTAGAGGCAATTAATTCTGTATTCTTCTATTGCTATAGCTCTTACAAGGACCTAAATCAGAAGATCCATGTTTGCTTGTTCATCTCTATTATAAAGCAACAAGCTCCCCCAGATTACTCCATTTTCTTCAAAATGGTGTATCCTTAATCCTTTTTATTTGGGTTTATTCTGTTAACCTATCAATCTGTCTTCTTTATGGCAGTTTGAGTACCGTCCTTAGTCTCCTTTCGGAGCTGTAAAATATCCAAGAATACATCTATTTCTTTACTTTAGGGGTTGATGGCCCTTCACGTAGTTACCTGCGTGAAAAGTAAATGGGTTAGGCTGAGACTCCAAGTGCAGAGTGTGTAGTAAGTGGAAGACGTGTTTTCCCCACAAGGGGTGACTCGAGGGTTTAATATCGAACTCTCGGGGAATCAGTAGTGAAGATTTATCTTTCTTATCCTTCTTTTGGTTACCTACAAAACAAAGTAAATGTTTTGGTCCTCAACCTCACCTAGTGGTTGTCAAGCACAAGGTGTAAGAACGATATCAAGATAATATGCAATGCAAACAAGAAATAAATATGCAATGGTGGTAAATAAATATGCAAGGATGGTGGTAGCAATGATAAATGATATTTTTTGGGTTTTTTATGATGAATGCAAGATGGAAAAGTGTTTTTGTATTTTCGGATTTAATAATGGCAGAAAATGGTAAAGTGGTAAAAGTGGTTGGAAAGGTGTTTCTTATGATTAAAAATGGACCGGGGTTCATGGTTTCACAAATGCACTCTCTCTTTAATAAAGTGGTAGACAATGGAACACTAGAGTTGACATATGAGATTGCAACACAATAGTTTAATGACAAGTTATAATTATATGGGCATCACGTCCTAACATAGAGACCTTTTGGTTATTAGTCTCTCTTATACTCCACCAAGATGCGAACTAAATCATAACACCTCAGTAATTAAGATAACTCAGAGTATAGCAATAAGTATCATGACATGAAGTTAAAATAAGAACATGCTAGATCTAGTCATGGAGTAGTGACAATGGTCACACCCACATCTCCGGTAGCATGGTATTTCTTTTTATCCCTAGTGAGGCAACAAAGTAAGGTAGAGATACCCAAGTGGATCGCAGAACTTTCTCTCACGTTCACTGCACTAGCCACCCCCCGTTACTCCAACTAATGCACATGTTCCCCCTCACACGCTCTCATAAACATGCTTGATCATGACAAGTAAATAAGAACGGGGTACATAATATGCATCTACTTTCATAACTGAAACAAAACCATTGCAATCTCAAACATATATTAACTCATAAAAAGATCCACCACAAAGGTATTACATAGATGACCGTAATCATGTTCAGCAGCTCATACGGAACTAATTAGTGAAGCTCGAGAGAGAGAGATACATAAGTTACTTCCACAAACCCATAGTCCAGAGGTGGACTACTCCCTCTTCATCATGGAGACGGTGGAGAAGTCGTTGGAGAAGATGGAGACCACGCCGGCAGCGCCCCGCCGGAGTTTTCCCCCTCCAATCTGCAACTCAAGGTCTCTGTTTCGGTGTTTCTGTGTTTTTGCGGCGCTCCTTCCAGAGAACGTCGGGGGACTATTTTTATAGGCGGTTTTAGGTCAAAACGGAGTCGGTGGAGGAAAGATCGACGACAACGGAGCCTCGAGGACCAAAAGGGGGGGTCCCACGCGGCCCCTGTACCTGGCCGCATGGGCCCACTCATCTGGGCCCTCGGGCCTCCGCTTGTTTGCTTCCTTTGCTCCCAGGTCTTGTTCCTTCCAAAAACTGATGCTCGTAAATTTCCAGGTCATTTGGACGTCGTTTGGGTCCCTGAAACATTAAAAATATAGAAATAGGGTTTTCTGCCTGCGCAGGGTTAATTCCATAAAAAATAGGAAACATATCAAATATTCCCAAAATCATTATAAAACAGTGATATAACCCTTATATGATGCAAATATGACTGGAATATAAGTAAAATAGTGCAAAGTTCATGTATGCATTTTACATGCATCAGGGGTATCATTATTTTAACCGTCGTAGACCCCAGACGATCACAATTCATCATAGATCACTTAGATGCATTATATGCATCACATTATCTGAAGTATAGGGGAGTTTATTCTGTAACATTCTCTATCTCCCCCTCGAAATGTGGCAAGAACCTTTTTGCCACAATTTCGAAACTTTGATTATCTGCTTTATTCAATATGAAGTTATCTTTAACGTATGGGAGTACTTTTTCCTCATTCCCTTTTCAAAACTCACAAGAGTTCTTTCTCAATGGTACTGCAAGTCACACTTGCATAACATTTTTATCTTTAGGTTCATTTGTAACTTTATTCTCTTTTGACTCATTAAGTGCTTTATAACTATGATACACAATGTGTGCGGTCGATATAAAAACACATGAGTCATCACATCTTTCTCCTGTCATACAGAATAAGTCCTTTGTCAAAAATTTCTCCCGCCATGCGGGTATTTTCCCAGACTTTTCCCACCACGTGGGTATTATTATCGTCTTTTCCCGTCATGCGGGTAATTAAGAGACACAGATGCCACAATTGGCTCTTTAGACTGCATATTCAATCATCAAATTCAGAAATAAATCTGAATACTCTTTTATACACATGCTTAATCCAACGTTGGTCAAATTAAGCATTCATGTTGCTCGTTTAAAAAATTTCTTCATATAGAGTACATGAAAGAAATTCGTTAAACAAAACTCTGAATGATTTATTTGTTTTCTGCATGAAGAGTACATGAAAGACATTTGTCAAACAAGACTCTCGATGATCTATTTGTATTCTTGGATTAACATCCAAGAATTCTTTTTCTTTTGCAGTCATTCTTTAGAGAGAACATACTCTCTCACTTTATGACCTTTCTTGGTCATCTTTCGGGTTACAAGTAACCATCCTTTTGTTTTCACGAATGAAAACATGAGAATCTTTGTCTGAGAAAATATTCAATAATAATAAACAATAATGAGCATAAAAATAACCCTTCGTTGGTCTGGTTAAAGATATGCACCTTAAATCTTTAAAACTTTCTTCTATATTCTAAATCACCGTTGGGCAGAATTAGAATCAATGCATAAAACTCATAAACAATGTGATGATAATATTTCTATTGCAATAAAGAACTCTGTTTGGAAAATAACATTATCATCAACTCTATTTCAGCGGAAACATGAAATATACATATTTCTATAGTTCAAGAGCATTTCTTGATCTTTTATCTTTTCTCTGAAAATTGATCACTTTCATGCAAAAATATCAGAGATCTAGCCCTTTGACTATAGAACTCATATAATTATAGTACTGCTATCATCAACGTTGGTCAGAAAATAACAATACCATAATTAATTTGTTAAACAAGTATTTCTCTTTTTTTTTCTCCTCTCTAATTAAATTTTCCCGTTGGTTCCAATTTAATTAGAGGAGAGTCCTTTTACTTTACAGTAGAAACTATAAAATATTATCTGTATTTCACAAACATTGCACCGTTCAACATTTAACAAATCATGATTATGTTATTAACAACGTTGGTCATAAAATAACAGAATCATAATTGTTTCAATAATTTATTTAACATTCTCTTTAAAATTTAATTCTCACTTTAATTCTATTTTATCATGATCATGTCATTAACAACGTTGGTCATAAAATAACAGGACCATAATCACCGTTAATATTCACTTTATCACATCTTTAAAAAATTTAATTATCACTTTATTGCTTTTAAGCAATTACTTTTAACTATTTGCAGCGGAAAAAAGAATAAAATTTATGAACTTTATACTTTTCAGAAGCATTACTTTTACTTTTCTGTTTCCTATACAAAACTTTCATTGGATAATTTTGAATAGGAAAAATTGAATGAAATTTGCCCAAAAAATTGGACAAAACAAATAAAACAGCTTCTGGAAAAATTAACAGAACACTGTCCATTTTCGGCCGCAGTGAAAAACGCACGGCCCATTTTCTTTTCGTTATCTGTCACCTGAGCGTCGGGTACGCGGCCCATGGCCTGTTAGCGGGCGCGCTATCTGCCGCATGTGCGATGCCTTCTCCACCTTCGGCCCATCAGCCCGTCTGCGCGCTAGGTTTTCAATCCTGGCCGTCCATCACGATCGGACGGTCGTCCGTCCTTCTCGCTGGAACAAAACACCAGGAGAGCATCCCTACGCCGCATTCTATTCTTTCTCTCCTCTGTCCTGTTCTTTGCTCGTTTCTGTGCCGCGGCTGCGACGGTGTCGCCGGCCGCCGGCCGGCCGCCGCCGGCCACCGGAGCCCTTTTCCCCTTCCCCTCCGTTCCTTCCTCTGCGCCCCCTCTGCTCGCCCGCGAAACGACGATGCGAGCTTCACTGTGGAGCGGCGGCGCCCTCCCTGGTCCTCTGCGCGCGACTGCGCCATGCCAGGAGGAACGCCGGCGACCGGGCGCGCCTTTGCCCCCGAAGGGGTCACTCCCTTTCGGCTGTGGCGGAGGCGCCGAGCCCCCTCCACTGCCCATGTTCTTCGTCCAGTCCCTCGGCTTGCCGATGCGGACATGGATCGAGAGGAACTGGCGCGGCCTTGCGGCGGCGCTGCACTTTTGCGGTGAGGTTTCTTTGCCCTGATTAGGGTTAGGGTTTCTGTGGGAGGGGATTTCTTTTGCTTTTCTTTTTCTTTTCTTTTTCTTCTACTGAGATCGATCTAGTCACTAGAGCTCTGATACCAATGTTGAATCCGTAGGATCCCTAGGGTAGATCGATTCGAGTAGAAAACGAGATCGGGAGGAGGTTCTTTACCTTCTCCTTGTGCAGACGATCCCGATGCGCCGGTCATGGTGGACGGCGGCGATGACGGCAGTGGGCAGCAGTGGCGGCGGTGGTGGTACTTCCCGTCAGCTCAGCGCTAACCCAGATCGGTAGGGATGTCGGTGGGGGGGGGGGGGTCTGGCACAGCGTCGAACCTCGTAATCGGTGCCGCCGGCCCCCACCTCTCTTTATAGCAGCTGGTGACAGGGGTCCACCAACCAGTGTACGGTTGTACGCCCCCGATCAGGACGCGGTCAAGGGTCCGGTGTAACCGTTGGGTCACACGGGAGGAGATCAACCTAACAGCTTGCTCTCCTCCCTTTCCCACGACGGCGCCGGCGGCTGAGCTCTGACCGAGCGCCGGCGTGTTTGGGTGCGAAGGAAGTAGTTTCCTTGTGCTCTTGGACCTTGCTGTCCGTTGGATTCGAACGGACGATGGATGTTGTGCCTCGAGGCACAGCGTGCCTTGCCTCTGGCGAGGCACCGGATCAGTCCGCCAGGTACCATCGATAGGAAGGGACAAGAGAATCGGTGCGGCGATTCGGCCCTACCCACGCGTGCGGCGTCCCTACCGACGTGGCGGCGACACCCGGCGTGAGAGCGAACCATGCATGCATGGCGCGCTCGTATTTCACGCCATGGGCCAACGTTTCGCTGGATGCACTTATCCACCAGCAGGTCCACTTAGCACGGGCGGCATTATTCAGCTCATCCGCCCCTTGGCTCTCCTCCCGCTCACTATTCGGTCTAGTGAAACCCCGAAGACCACCGGCGATCGAGCATGGCCGCCGCCAACGCCATCGCCGGCACCGGCAGTGCGAGCATGGTCGTCGTCGCGCGCCCGCGCTCCACGGTGGCCACGATGAGGGTGATGTGCCCCTCGTCGTCGCCTCCTGGGCGGTGCGCCGTCGTCGGGACAGCGTCGCCCGCCGCGGAGACGGCGGCACGGAGGTCGGAGCAGCTGGCCGTGCCGCCTGGACTGGTGGACGAGCTCGTGGAGGAGGCGCTCGTCTGGTGCTCGCAGCACGGCCTCGTCGTCGGCGACAAGAACCACCCGGTGACGTGCTCGTGACCCTGCTAACTACCTACTTTAATTTATTTGATTATTTCACATGCATGGCCAACTCGTTCAGGTTTACTCATCACTCAATCTTGTTCTGGCTGTTGTGGTATCATGCGGGTAAAATGGGAAATCATGCGTGCATCTCCTTTTGCATGTTCGATCGGGCTAGCCTTCTACTGTAGTAGTGAACTAGTGATACAAGTTGGAGAAATCAGTTACCACTATTTTGTTTGTCAAAATCCAGTTTTCAGGAGGACAATAATTAAAATCACCGCAGTCTAGAGTTTGTTGGCTTCGTCATCTTGAAGAAACAATGCCGAGAAATCGTTGGAGATGTACTAGAGACTTTGTTCTAGCTCCGACAAGCTGAAACAAACCAGGCACAATCATTTTTTTTTAAACGCAAGGCAAACTTGTTGTTGAACACCTGGGCTTAGCTTTGTAGTATAGTGCAGTTTGAAACTCACTTGGAAAGAACTTGCCCAATATAGTATCATCGCTCACTATCCGTCGACGTATACTAGGACCATCTTTAGTATCACCCCTCCCAATATAGATGTCGCGTGCCTCGTTTTTTTAGAAAGGCAATTAGTACAGGCCACAAAAAGTGGTGCACGAACTGGTTCTTCTTTCGTCTGCAGATCCCCGTCCCCGTGTCGCTCCCGGGCAACCCCCAAACCCTAGCCGCCAGGCACCTGCCGGCCGTCCCTGCCGCCGTCGCCGCTCTCTCTGCGCGGTGGCGGCGACGCTCGTCTTCCAAAAGGAAGCGGGCACAGCGCCGGCCCCCTGAGCGGAGGAGGCCGCATTCTTCGGCGAGGGAACGCCGGGGCGGCGGCCCCGGAAATTGGTGCGGCGACAGTTCCCTTGCGTGGCGCGGGATCTGGCGCCGGCGATGATGTCTCGGCTGCTCGGGCGGCAGGCCAGCGGCGCGCACGGGGTGACGTGGATGCGGAGATCCTGCAGCCGGTCGGGCGGCCAGATCTGAGGGTGCTGCCGGCGGCGCCCTTCCGTGGGGCCTCCTCCGGCGCCCCTCCAGCGCACCTTCGGCGGCGGGGCCTGGCCTGGCTCGTCAGCTCCGACCTCGGACGGGGATGGTGCGGTCAAGGATCTGCTGGCCCGTTGGGGCTTCGCGCTCGTGGCCAACGGCAGGTTCTCCAAGGCTGTCTCGATTTGGTGCTCTGCTTGTGGAAAGAGGCTGGTGGGTGCCCCGGGTGAGAATCCAGCTTCTGGCATGCTCGGAGCCGATGATGGCGGCACCATGCGTGTCGTCCCCTTCCTGAAGGCATCATCGAGGGAAGCCCGCACCTCCTTCTGCCGCCTCCGGGGGAAACCCTAGATCCGTGTATCAGATGATGGCGGCGCTCCTTCGTCGCCCTTCCCCTTGGGGGCATCATTCTTGGAGGCGTGCACCAGTCGATGGGACCAGTGCTAGATTTGGTGGTGGTTGCGGTGTTCCACGTGGTGGCTTGCGCGGCAACGACGACGTCGACGAGCGATGGTTTGGTTGCGGCAAGATCTTGGTAGTCGGCTCTTGTTCCGGCGTGTCTGCGGCGACGATGACGTGCGCGGGGCAGTCGGGCTGTGGAGACCTTCGTCGGCGTGGATCCTGCCCATCTCCTCTTCGGAGGTCCTCTTCAGAATCGGAGCTGCCAGCCTTTGCGTGAGGGGTCATCTGTTTGGCATAGGCCGGTGTAGGCTTCGCGAGGCCGCTGCAGTGAGGTCTTCTTTGGTGGTCGTCTCTTCGATGAAGTCGGAGTCGCTCTCGGTGGAGTGATGACGATGACGCTGGTGGACAATCTCGACGACGACCTTCATTTTCAGTGGTGTGTGTGCGGTCTACGTTTGGTAGCCAGGGTGGTCGTGTGTGCCCTCGCGACGGTCGTGTTCCATGACGGTCGGCGAGGGTGTTTGTACCGGTTTTAGGCCGGTTTCCCGTTAATTAACCGGCCAATTCTCACTTCTTCTTAATTAATGAAAATGACAAGTCTTTTGCCTCGTTAAAAAAAAAATGGTGCACGAAGTGCATGAGGATGAGGTCGCTCGCGTCCCACTCAAAGCTCTACCAACTTCCCATATCATTTGTGTGACAGGGCCCACAACTAGGAAAGGAAAACTCCCCTTTCGCGACTAATTGTCACATAACTAAAATATAAGCGGGTATTTTCCATATGGGTAATTGTCCATAAAATTGATCAAAGTTAAACTATGTTGATTTTGACTAAAAATATACTCCTTACTTAAACAAACGGAGTAAGTATGTTATCCTGGTAAAACAAATGATTATTTTACACATATTGATCTTCATGTCCAAATTTTTAAACTTCTCCTCGGAGCCAAAATGCCACACCTAGACAATTTCCCGTCTATTCCAATCAACTTCGCATGTTAGGTAGATGAATTGTTATTAAATCCCTATGATCCTAAATATGTGACGCGAAAAGTGAGCTACATCCGTATAAATTTGTGCACATATCACGAAATAGTTAGTGACGCAACAACAACACGACACGCCATTGACACTTAAGGAAAAATATACCTACAAGAGCATATTGCTAAGAAGATATTACAATTTCCTGATACTATGAATGATAAGAAGGTTTTACAACAATTCTTAGAAATAGTAAACTATGCAAGGAATTATATAGATAACCTAGCAAAGCTTGATGTACCTTTATATGCTAAATTAAGAAAGAATGGTAAAAAATATTTCAATTCCGAAGACATAAAATTAGTTCAGGCCATAAAGGAAAAGGTTAAAAACTTGAAACCCTTAGAATTACCTCTAGAAGATAAATATTTTATAATTGAAACAGATGCATCCAAAGTAGGATGGGGTGCAATATTAAAGCAAAAACCTAATAAATATTCTGCTAAGACAGAAGAAAAAATATGAAGATATGCCTCAGGTAGCTATAAATTGAAAACAGTGAATAACATTGATAGAGAAATCCTTGCAGTTGTCCATGCCATAAACGCATTTAGGTGATACTTAGGATTTAAAGAATTTACAGTACGAACCGACTGTGAAGCAATATGTAGGTATTATAATCAGATAAATAGCAAGAAGAGCTCCACTAGATGGGTTTTATTTGAAGATATTATAGCTGGAAATGGATACAAAGTTATATTTGAGCCTATTAAAGGAAAGGATAATAATTTACCTCACATATTCTTTCGATCTCCTATCTTGCAGAAATGAAGCGTGGGAACTCTCCCACTTCATCATGGGAGAAAATGCAATTTGGATCTGAAAATTCTCTAACAATTTGGATCTGAAAATTCCCATGATGAAGTGGGAGAGTTCCCACGCTTCATTTCTGCAAGATAGGAGATCGAGAGAATATGTCAGGTAAATTATTATCCTTTCCTTTAATATGCTCAAATATAACTTTGTATCCATTTCCAGCTATAATATCTTCAAATAAAACCCATCTTCTAGTGGAGCTCTTCTTGCTATTTATCTGATTATAATACCTACATATTGCTTCACAGTCGGTTCGTACTGTAAATTCTTTAAATCCTAAGTATAACCTAAATGCGTTTATGGCATGGACAACTGCAAGGATTTCTCTATCAATGTTATTCACTGTTTTCAATTTATAGCTACCTGAGGCATATCTGCATATTTTTTCTTCTGCCTTAGCGGACTATTTATTAGGTTTTTTGCTTTAATATTGCACCTCATCCTACTTTGGATGCATCTGTTTCAATTATAAAATATTTATCTTCTAGAGGTAATTCTAAGGGTTTCAAGTTTTTAACCTTTTCCTTTATGGCCTGAACTAATTTTATGTCTTCAGAATTGAAATATTTTTTACCATTCTTTCTTAATTTAGCATATAAAGGTCCAGCAAGCTTTGCTAGGTTATCTATAATTCCTTGCATAGTTTACTATTCCTAAGAATTGTTGTAAAACCTTCTTATCATTCATAGTATCAGGAAATTTTAATATCTTCTTAGCAATATGCTCTTGTAGGTATATTTTTCCTTCTCCTATTTCATGTCCTAAGAAATTAATCTTTCTTTGCAGATTTCCATCTTCTTTTTCGATAATATCAGCCCATTCTGTTCTACCTTTCTAAAAAATACTTCAAGGTGAGCAATGTGTTCTTTATATGATTTTGAGAAAACTAATAAATCATCTACATAAACTAGTATAAATGATTGATTTTCATTATAAATATTTTGCATTTTTCTTTGAAATAATGCAGGAGCATTTTTTAATCCTAAAGGCATAACAAGCCATTCGTAATGGCCCTACGGACATGCAAACGCTGTCCAAGGGATCGACTCTTCTGCCATTTTTACTTGCCAAAATCCTGCTTTTAAATCAAATTTAGAAAAGAATTTACTCCCTTGTATCCTATTAATCCATTCTTGCTTATTGGGTATATTGTATGCATCATCTATGGTATTATCATTAAGTCTTTTATAATTAATGACCATTCTAGATTTGCCTCTTACTTCTTCAGCATGATTTCTAACTATAAAGGCTGTAGATCTATGAGGACTTCTGCTTTCTCTTATTGCTTTTAATTTTAACAATTCTTCAATATGCATTTTAAATTCTTCTATGTCTTTGGGAGTAGCTTCTATCGGGCCTGACTTTATTATGTAATCTGGGTTTATAATATTAATTTTGCAAACTATAGAATTCTTATCCCAATATTTCATTGGTATTTTTCCAATGATTTGTATGTCTTCTAGTCTTTGAACAATCTTGTTATATCTTTTTTGGATTTTATGTCTCGATACCAATTAGGTGAAAAGGATTGCAACCCTATACATTCTGTGCAAGTATTTTCTATATAAATCTCATCTAATATGTCACAAACTTCTTCTTTGCAGGTTTTAGGGTTTTCTGGCCTATGCTCATTGTCTAAATAGGATATTTCAATATTTTGTAAAGATTTCCTTTGTTTTCGCACTTCGGATATATATGGAACACTATCTTGATAAGGAATAAATGTAACTCCCTCTTCATGTATAATTGTGGTTTGTAAAGATTGTTGTAAAAACCTTAATCCTAAAATCATGTCATCATTTATAACAGATAAATCTCTAATTGTAATTTCATCTATTAGTATTTTGTTCCATTTATGTAGCTTTCAGTATTATAGGCCAATTGGTTATGAACTTTCTTTATTCCAGACATGTCTGTGGATACTTCAGCTTTACTATTTTCGATAGTCTTTACTATTTCAGGACATCTTGCAAAATATTTATCATGAATAATATTTTTCGTGCGACCTGTGTCTAATAAAGCTAAAATTTTATAGGAAATATTTGGTTTTAATATTATTTTTACTGGAATTCTTATTCCTAATACTTCCTTGAATGGTAGACGAACTATGTATCTATTTCCGAAACTTGTTATTGCATCTTTTAATTGGATTAACCTATCTCCTTTATTTTCTCTTATTGTTACCATCTGATCTTTTAATTCAGTGATTTTGTCTGTACTACCTTCTTGTTCTTTAATATTGCTGCCATTATTTTCTAACTTATATTTTAGCTCCTCTAACTCCGCTTCTAGCTTGTTTATCCTATTTTCTAGGATCCTAACTCTGCTAGGTAAGATTCGGTCTTCTGGCTCAATTTCTACTTCTTGTCTCCAAGCTTGGTTCCTAGCCTTTAAACATGAAGTGCAAGCTTGTTTTAAGCATAGGTTACATGTAAATCTATTATCCTGGCTTGGGTAATATGCAAAAAGCGCATTAATGTTATAATCACCTTTACCTCTAACCCAATCATGCTCGCATTCTAATTGATTCATCATTTCAACTTTTAAACTAGCTATTTGATCTATAAAATCTAATTCATCTTCACTTGATTCTTCTTCTAAAATCTCATCATCTAATTCATCAGTTTCTATAATTGAATATATTGAATCATCATCCTTTATTTCCTCATCACAAACCAAAATATTTTCATTAATACTATCGATAATTAGAACTCTTTCTTGTTCTTCATATTTACTAGAGTACCTTTTCTGATCTTTGTTAGGACAAGTTTTACTTAGGTGTTCAGGTGAATTGCATATAAAACACCTACATGT
The DNA here is from genome assembly GCA_947311845.1 of Poa pratensis. Taxonomy (NCBI): domain Eukaryota; kingdom Viridiplantae; phylum Streptophyta; class Magnoliopsida; order Poales; family Poaceae; genus Poa; species Poa pratensis. The sequence goes on from CAMZMU010000082.1 coordinate 23,453,840, forward strand.
CTTATCATAATTCTTCCTAGAATCATATCTTCTAACATTTCTTTTATGTAAGTAAGGGGCTCTATTATCGGACCTTCTTAGGAAATATCTTTTCTTTGTTCTAAAATTCCTATTATCTCTATTTTGGGGTTTATGATATTTTTGGTTTTTTACATCTTTCTTCCCCATATGTTAATGTATTTGAATAATGTTATTACAGAAATTATAATCGGACTTTTTCATAGATCTTTGTGCTTGTATATTGTACATACCTTTCTTAGATGTTTAAACACAAACGTTATGGCTTGAGAGATATTTACTATATTTCCATTTGATTCTTTCTTATAATCTTCAAATATTATAGACCCTAGAGGGTCAGGCAATTTGTTAAAGTATCTTTCAACAACCCCTTTATTGTATCCTTGCTTAGCTGTGGTAGCATTATATAAATAATGTTGAGAGAATTCTTTTACACCTCTCCAATTGGTTAGTGTTAATTTTCTATTTCTCTTAGCCTTTCTTCTTTTTTTTGAAATTTCTTAGCCTTTCATTTTGTAATGTTGTATATCCTATTTCTAGGTCTTCGGCTATAACCATATTTGATATCACATTAGCAAAATTATTAGGATTACTTCCAACCCTTTTTAAATTTTCATATAGATCCGGATAACTTTCTACCCAATTTTCCCATAAGACCTTGACAGACTCTCCTAAAAAGGTTTCAAGATATGTTAACATATCTTCAACCTTAGTACCTATATTGTGCTGATTTTGTATATATTTTTGAACTATTAGACCTTTCCAAATGCTAAGTATATTTGGCCAATCCACTGGGTCATGGGCTGCTAAATTTAAAATTGCACCATCATTCCTATAATTTTGAAACTGTACTGGTTTTTCAAAATCTCTCCTCTTGCTACCCATGTGCCTATATTGCCCCGGAATATATGTGGGTTGAAAATCACCAGTTTCTGGAGGCGGAGGCCAAACTCCAGCTCTTCTAGATGGTCTTTCTCTCTCTTCTCTTTTCATAGAGGTCTCGCCTCTTTTTATCTTAGCAGAGGTATCTACTTCCATGGCTTCCAATGCATTTTCTAAATTGTGCAAACCTACACATCATCGAGTGAATCTATAAATTCATTATATTGTTCTGCATTATCATAGTTTTCTTCTTCATACAATATTTCTTTCATTAATTCTTCTTCTTCTTCATAACTTTCTGTTAGAATTTTGTTATTTATATCCCATTGCTCTTCTTCACTTATGGCTCTATTTTATTATTTTGGTCATATTAATACTTTTGTTATTATTTTCTTCTTTTACTATGTTGGTACTTAGCAAATTTGAACCGCAGGTGGCTAACTTTTTCTCATTTTTTAATTTGTTTAATCTAGCCATTTCTCTAATGAAAAACAATTGTCTTTCTCTTATCTTTGGCCACTCTGTAGTCACAGAATTATTATATTCCTCTTCTATATGCTTTAATTTTATCTCGCAATGCTTAAGTTCATCTTCTAAATTTGCCATCTCCATGCACTCGGAAATTCCTTTATCCTTATTATCATTGAACTCAGAATCTGGCATGAGAGATTCTTCTTCCTCTATGGCTATAGATTTATAATTTGTAAATCTAATGCTACTACTTCCTTCGCAGTTTGGGTAGCTAATATAACTATTAGGCTGCTTTAATTCTTTCTTTTCTATAAGTTCACTTATATTCCATTCTTCTCCCGCTCTTTCTTCATAACTAATTTTTAGAGGACTCATAAATCTTATTCCCTTAGACTGCATACTTTCAATGACATCGTCTACATTTACTCGATATCTAGAATTACTTTGATTAGATAACCTTCCTATAAATTCTATGCTTATTAACAGATTTGTTCCTTTAAAATCTTCAGATCCTTTAGTCTGAAATCCAAAACTCATTTTTTCAATAAATTCTTTTACAGGCATCATTAGGTATGGGGCTATATAGGTTATTAACATATTTTCATTCATGTCTCCTTCCATGAATCCTAATGCCGCTTTATCTACTGATTCCCATCTTTTGTCTAATAATGTTATTAAAACTTTTGCTCCTAATTTCTTTCTTGTCATACCTTTAACGTCTATGATATACATGCCTTGATGAATGTATTTATACCCACGGAATTTAAGTTCATTCTCAATATTCTTGCTCACAATTCTTAATTCTACAAGGTGTGTTAACACACTTAATTCTACTTCTCTAGATATTTGTATAACCCAGTCCTTGTTTCAAATATACCCATATGATAAACTTGCTGAGGCTTAATTTTTCTCAGCGTATCTTTTTGATATCTTTCCATGTCTCTTTGCATGTCTATTACTTCTTCCAAACTATCAACGTCATCTATGTTGCTGCATGACATTCTATGCCTTATTGTTAGTGGCTTAGAATCTTCTCTTATTAATTGGAGGCTTCTGTCTCTTCTAGTTTTAGATATGTCCATTTTTCTGAATTAATATTTCTTGATGATGATAATATTTTGGATGAGGCTAACACAATTTCTTTGCTGCTTTCTAGATTTTTTAGTTTTTCTAATATCTGGATTAACAACTGCAATATTGTGTTATTCTAGCTTATTATTATTTTGAAATCTTCTTTTGGTGAGTCTTGATTAGAGAATCCTATAGAAGGTATTAAGTATTTTTCTGCCTCTTTTAATGCTTGGTTATATTTGTTCATGCAACTATGAGAGGATCAAAGATTTTACCTCAAGGACTAGCAATTTTATTTCAAGTAAATCTTGCCTCGTTTCTGGTCTTGAAGATGATTCTTTGCTTTTGTTCAGGTTATGGTTTATATGTTTTCCTATGGATAGGACTTCTTCTTTAATATAATCGTTATTCTTACAAATGGTATTTTGTCTTAACTTTGCTTCTTCTATTTGTGCAAAGCTAGGTCAAGTTTACTATTTAACCCAGAGCACCTTTATACTAGTTTTTGATATTCTTGAAATAAATTTGCAAATTTTTGATCTAAAATGTCTTGCCTCTTTCCCCAAGATATCAAGAGATCATATATTAGATCTACTACTAAATTTAACTAGATATTAGTAGTATGCCAAGTATGTTCTTCTGAGGAATTTATTCTGCACCTTATGTCAATATTGTCTGTAGTTTTTATTACTTTTCCTGTATTCACTTCCAAATTTAAATATTTTAATTTTTCAATGATTGAACATCCAAACCTCGCTCTGATACCAACTATATAAGGGTACAATAATTATTAGCGATGTACTTAACGAGCACGAGAGACAGCTCGTACAGATTCAAAATTCGAATTTTACTATTCACTTTTACTTTTACTATTCACTTTTACTTTTACTATTCACTTTTACTGTTTACTGTTCGCGTTTTTACAGTGAAAATTCACTTTTAATTCACTTTTAATTATTTTGCAGGATCTTGTAGGCTGGCGAGGCCAACGAGCTACAGACGGTGTTCGCAGAGATGTAAAAATCCTACTCAGTACTCGCCGTATGCTTAACTATATTGCTTCAGAAGTAGCTAAGTTTCTTTCCCTAGATGTTCTTAGACAGGTTTATAAGGGGCATTTTCTTAACGTCTTCCCAGGCAGTTCCACCCGAAGGGAACACTTCTCTACGGCTACACTGTTCTCATTTCAATGCCACACGGCTTAACAGAGAACTACACAGAGGTTTCTCCTATAGGATCCCTAGCATAAGAACCCAACCTATATAAACATGCTAACAAGATCAAGGAAAAAACAGAACTACTTCATTTCCACAATATAGAATACATACGGGTTTCCCTTCGGGAACGCCCGAAGGGTTTACACATAGAGAGGGAGATTACCTTACTACGGACTCCACTCTTCTACTACAACTTCTTGATTACAATGGATTTTATTACACTGGTGGAGTACTACACTACTACTGAGCAGCGAGTTCGCTGATGAACTCTCTGCTCGGGATGCTGGGTTGCTGGTGTTGTGCGCCGTTGTCCTCCATTCTGAAGCCTGGCTCCTCCTTATATAGGGGAAGAGGAAGCCTCTCCCACTGCCTGCGCGGCTCTTCTCGTGGCTTCATTTCAAGGACACTTCGTAGCACCAATAATGGACGGTTGGTGTCACAGTATCGGCCATATAATTGGTGTACTGCAGGACAGGTGTTCTGCATTGATGACAGTCTTCCAGGGCACACTTCCGGAGTTAGACACCTTAGTGCCTATACTCCTAGACTTCATATTATTGCCCTCTACATTCATCATTCATGCTTGAAATCTTTTGGTTGTCCATGAAACAACATCTTTTTGCATGCATACATGGTGGCATAAGTATGCGTACTCCAATGCTTAAATGGCTAAATCTTCATTTTTATTATATATTGCCTACCCCGCCCGGATACCAACTATATAAAGGTACAGTAATTATTAGCGCTGTACTTAACGAGCACAAGAGACAGTTCGTACAGATTCAAAATTCGAATTTTACTATTCAGTTTTATTCACTTTTACTTTTACTTTTACTATTCACTTTTACTATTCACTTTTCGCGTTTTTACAATGAAAATTCACTTTTTATTATTTTGCATGATCTTGTAGGCTGGCGAGGCCAACGAGCTACAGATGGTGTTCGCAGAGATGTAAAAATCCTACTCAGTACTCGTCGTATGCTTAACTATATTGCTTCAGAAGTAGCTAAGTTTCTTTCCCTAGATGTTCTTAGACAAGTTTACAAGGGGCATTTTCTTAACGTCCCGAAGGGAACACTTCTCTACGGCTACACTGTTCTCATTTCAACGCCACACGGCTTAACAGAGAACTACACGCAGATGTTTCTCCTATAGGATCCCTAGCATAAGAACCCAACCCATATATACATGCTAACAAGATCAAGGGAAAAACAGAACTACTTCATTTCCACAATATAGAATACATATGGGTTTCCCTTTCGGGAACCCCCGATGGGTTTACACACAGAGAGGGGATTACCTTACTACGGACTCCACTCTTCTACTACAACTTCTTGATTACAATGGATTTTATTACACTGGTGGGAGTACTACACTACTACTGAGCAGCAAGTTCGCTGATGAACTCTCTGCTCGGATGCTGGGTTACTGGTGTTGTGCGCCGTTGTCCTCCATTCTGAAGCCTGGCTCCTCCTTATATAGGGAAGAGGAAGCCTCTCCCACTGCCTGCGTGGCTCTTCTCGTGGCTTCATTTTAAGGACACTTCGTGGCACAATAATGGACGGTTGGTGTCACAGTATCGGCCATATAATTGGTGTACTGCAGGACAGGTGTCCTGCATTGATGACAGTCTTCCAGGGCACGCTTCCAGAGCAATATGCTCTGATACCAATTATATAAGGGTACATTAATTATTAGCGCTGTACTTAACGAGCACGAGAGACAGCTCGTACAGATTCAAAATTCGAATTCTACTATTCACTTTTACTTTTACTGTTCACTTTTATTCACTTTTACTTTTACTATTCACTTTTACTGTTTACTGTTCGCGTTTTTATAGTGAAAATTCACTTTTAATTATTTTGCAGGATCTTATAGGCTGGCGAGGCCAACGAGCTACAGACGGTGTTCGTAAAGATGTAAAAATCCTACTCAGTACTCGCCGTATGCTTAACTATATTGTTTCAGAAGTAGCTAAGTTTCTTTCCCTAGATGTTCTTAGACAGGTTTATAAGGGGCATTTTCTTAACGTCTTCCGAGACAGTTCCACCCGAAGGGAACACTTCTCTACGGCTACACTGTTCTCAACGCCACATAGCTTAACAGAGATCTACACGTAGAGGTTTCTCCTATAGGATCCCTAGCATAAGAACCCAACCCATATAAACATGCTAACAAGATCAAGGGAAAAACAGAACTACTTCATTTCTACAATATAGAATACATACGGTTTTCCCTTTCGGAAAACCCCGAAGGGTTTACACACAGAGAGGGGAGATTACCTTACTACGGACTCCACTCTTCTACTACAACTTCTTGATTACAATGGATTTTATTACACTGGTGGGAGTGCTACACTACTACTGAGCAGCGAGGTCGCTGATGAACTCTATGCTCAGGATGCACCTCGGTGGGCACGTGGGTCCCACATACTAGTGGTGTGAGGTACCTGTTCGCACACCACTGGTAACGAATAAAAGTGGCGTGTGTGGAACTGGCACGCCACTAGTAGCATGTCTATTATAATGGTTTTCCTACTAGTGATGGTCGAATCTTTTCATCATACAATTCCTTTGAGAAATTCTCCGATGTTTGCATCTCTAAAGGTTTGTCCTGCGTTCGGCTGCCAACGTGCAGAATCCTCCAATAGCCTCGGGATGGCGTCATCGTTGCCGCTGTTGGTGATGGCCATTGGTGTCACCAAGATCCACTTTCGCCGGCACCTTAGGGTACGTCGATTACGGCAATCGGTCGCGATTATCATGGGTTATGGCGCAAGTGGGTATGTCCTGCTGGTTCCAAGGAAAGAGAATCTCCAGGCTCATGTTGAGTGAGATCGCTAAGTGCTGGCAGCGGTGCGGATCAAGACGGATATAGGGAGCGTTCAGCACTTCAGGGCATTTGCAATAGTTCTCACCAGGCAGGGCTGACAATGGCTATCTCCATTTTTGGCGGTGCTCTTTGAGCTCCGTGTATCAGTTTTGGGGTGAAAACTCTAAGTCTGACTTTCGGTGGTTATACCTGGCAATGGTGACTCCCTAATCATTTCCTTGTTGGAGGCATTGTGTGGAGATTGAACCTTCACTAGGATGAAAACCCAGGGTTAGACCGGACGTCGAAGCTGTTGCGTGCTGTTGGAGGCTTCGTTTTGGATAAGCTATTTCAGAGACGAGGTGTCGTCGCCACTAGTGGTGCCATTGCTGCTACGAGAATCTGATTGTTTTGGAGTCTTTTTCTTTTTCTTCTTCTTTTGTTTTTCAGTTGTGGGCATCCTTTATGTCTAAACTTTTTCTAGTCATTATGTTATTTTAGAGCCTAGGTGTAATTGATATCATTTTGTTATTAACATATTCCCTTTATCGAAAATTGTGATCATGATCCTTAGAATTGCAGTTTTGACTTCGTTTTGTCACGAGCTACAGAGATCAGGAAAAGCGCCTGGGGTTGGTCTGCTCCATGCTCCATGCTCCATTTGCTCTTTTGTCTATGTCATTTCCAAAAGCCTATTGGGAGCAGGCGCTTGAGCTGGCTCCGCTTTTCAATGAGCTCGTTCACCGTGTGAGCCTGGATGGAGATTTCTTGCAACAGACTTTCGCAAGGTAACAAGGTTATTTTCTCATGGAATTGAACTGAAAAGCCTTATACGGTTCTTCGATTCGAATAATGTGAAAGTCAATGTTTCTTTTTCAGGACAAAAGAGGTGGATTCATTCACAAGGAGGCTTTTGGATATTCACTCAAAGATGATGGTACTAAACAAGAAGGAGGTAACTGTAGTACGTCTTATTTTAGGTTCCCTTAGGCAGTAAGAGTATATAAGGTTCCTGCTAATTCCATCTGAAATAATCCTATATTAACTTGGGTAACTGAGTGATGTTGCATTAATCTTTCAGGAAATTCAGTTTGGTCTGACTAGGTCGGATTACATGGTAGATGGGGCAACTGACAAGCTTCTTCAAGTCGAGCTTAACACTATCTCCACATCTTCCAATGGTCTTGCTTGCGGTGTATGTGAGCTTCACAGGTCAGATAACATATCAGAGTTCATTTTCTCACAATTGTCACATTCATATATACATTGCACAACTATATTTTAATATTTACGGGGATAATCTACGTGAGACGTTGATTCGCCTGCGGAAGGATGCAAGCCATGAAATTGCAGCATACATCCTAATGCAAAGGATATTTCCACCAGCATCCCCCAGCTATCTTGTTCGCGAGGGTACTTCTGTCAGGGACAATGCTGTTTCTGAGTTTGGAATGTTTGGAGCCTACCTGCGGTAATACAACGTCAACTGCTCTAATATTGCATATATATTCAACTCTCTAAATGTTTTGGTTCCTGGATTTAGGAATAAGGACAAGGTCATTTTAAATGACCAGTGTGGTTATTTGCTGAGGACCAAAGCGGCTTCACTAAATGAAGGCGGGGTGGTTGCTGGTTATGCATTCTTGAATAGTGTATTCCTTACATGACAAGGTAAATACATGCCGAACATCAATTTATTTTATCAAAGATGAAAACTATACTGTACTTTTTATACATTAAGGTGAATAAATGTCAAATATGTGTATGGTTGGTGTTGAGAAAGTAAATACACCAAAATGGTTTTCAGGACACATACCTCTATTGATCATGAAAGGTGTTTGTTTGCACTACTAGATTAAGTATTAATGTACTTGTAGTATCCATGAATTCTTGGATATTGTGCTTAGGGATAGTAATTTTTACTACCTCTTAAATTGTTCAGGATTTTCTACATGCAAATCAAGCAGAAGAAGGCAGTTGTACAGGTGATTGCAGAAGCAAAGAAGTTTAAGGTGTTGCGAATCCGTGTTCGCTGAAAAATCCTAAATCCATAAGGAGCCAATTTGTGGAGATTGTGATCTACCATATGTGTTATGAATCCAACAAACCATATGATAAATGAACGGACAACTTCCTAGAAAGACTGTCAAAATATAACGCGAAACGTGAAATATTAAAAACTCTCATGTCTCATCATTTCGTTTCATCAAATCGTTTTCCATGCTGGTCTGTCGTTACCAAATCTCATCATACTTGTGATTAATATGTTTGCTAAAAAAATCACTCAGTCACTATTTTCTTGTATTCGGCATTTCTGTCAGTACAACATTAAGCCAGACAAGCGAGTTCGGACCACGTTGTAAATCCACAGAAGAGGAGCATGCATTCATGTGTACCTATACTAGGAAAATTTGCGTGGCGACACCGCCGCGCCCGTGTGGTAAAATTAAAATTTGAAAATGTTCTTATTTAAAAAGTGGTTTGAAAGTCATTTTAAAATTTTGAAGTATGTAAATTCGAAACTTGAGTCGGAACTCTGAAGCATGTGGTTGTGTTTTTACATAAAATTGTACAAATGTTGGTTAATTTGAATTTGAATTATTCATACATGATTGCATTTTGTGAAAAAAAAAAATTAGTAGCATTCTGATATATTTTTCCAGTGGTTATTTGTGGGAATCTTTAAAAAAAAATTGTTAGGTGGGGAGCATTTAATAAATGTAAGTTCATATAAGTGGAGGAAGTACATTTGTATTTTTTTCTCGAATTTTTTATCAAATTGGAATATTCAAATATGCTTGTGTTTTGTTATAAATAGTTAGCATTCTAGGGACATTAGCGCGGCAAATGCCGCGCGTGTTTGGTGTAATTTGAATTTGAAAATGTTGATATTTAATAGTTGTGAAGATTTAAAATATTTTGGAACGCAAAGAAATTTTAGGGTTAAAATTTGTATTAACATTTATTAAATTTAAGTTGTTTTTATTGGAAATTAATTTATGTTTCTTCTAATGTGTATTTAATTAAGCATTATTGAAATTCAGGTACATAATTTGTGAGGGGTAAGGTAAATTTAAGCATTTGTTGAACTAAATTGCATAATTGTAGAGAATTCAGTCATATTATCTTTGAGTATTAACTTATTCTAATTTGATGTAATATATTTGTGTTTTGTTTAAGTATTTAATTTTATTCAACAATCAGAGCAAATATACTAAATTAGTATTTGTTCATTTTAATTTAAATTTAATCCTTAATTAGAGGGCATGAATTTGTATTCCCTCCAAATGTTTTTTCTAATTAAGTATTTTGATCCATCATTGCAATGATGTTTTATTGCAAACGAAAAGAGAAGCAAAAAAAATCGGAAGAAAGCAAATATGAAGTTTGAATTTCAATGTTTTTTTACAAAATATATTTCCAATTTTTTTAGCAATTTGATACGTGAGAATGGAATTTGATTATATGTCATAAGCATTTTGTTTTGTGATTATTTTTTTGATATTTTTTTTTCATTTTTTACCTCGGTGGATAGATTTAAAGTTTTTTGAATTTGTAACATTATTTATTTTCTGGTAATCTGTATAAGTCAGTAGGACCCACCTGTAAGCAATTTTTCATTTTTTGGATAAATGCATTTAGATTATCTCCAAATATTAACCAACTTAAAATATTCTGAAATATTTGTATTTTACCGTAAATAGATAGTATGTATTTTTCTGATTACTTTTATATTTTTTTCATATTTTTTCTGGTGGGTAGATTTACAGTAATTGATTTTGCAAATTTAAACATTTTCTGCTTAAAAAAAACTGACATGTGGGGCCGCAGATGACGTCGTGCTGACGTCATCCGCAACCTGCGCCCACGGCGGAGCACGGCGGCGCCGGCGACGCGTCCGCGCGTTCCGGGACGCGCGCGGGGGCGCGCCCGACGCACCTCGACGCGGGGAGCCGGTAGGTGGCGGCGCTGCCCCCTTTGGGTCGCCTGAGCGACGCCGGCGGCGTGCGGACGCGGCGAATGACGCCGGCCGCGGCGGCGCCGATTCTGGCGTGAGGGCGACGGTGCGGGACCAGATCCGCGGCGAGGAGGTTGAGGAGCGGACGCCGCACCTCGCCGTGGCCGTCGATTTGGACGGTGAGGAGCGGAGGGCGGCGCGCCACGACGGCGGCGGCGGCGACGGCGCGCTCGCACGCGGGAGAAAGAAGGGGAAGAGGGAGTTATGCCGGCGATTTTTCACGCTGGCCCCTGAATTTTCCCAAATTTGTGAATTCGTCCTTTGCGGGCATTTTTTTTAAAATGGCGCGCTGTAGCGCGACGTGGAGCTATTTTTCGGCTTGTGAGGGTTGTTTTTATAAAAACATCACGAAGGAGCTGTGCGATCCGTTGGATTAAGATCGTGCGGCGCGGAGGGTCGCACGCACTGTAGAAGCGCGAACTGTTCATGAACAGTGCCCGCGCGCGGCGTGTCTCAATCCTGACCGTCTGTTCCGCCGATCGGACGGCTCAGGAAAAGCGGGTGACGTGGCCGTTTCAGTGGGGAGTTGAAACGGAGAGGATTGATATATTGATAGATGTGGCATTGTATTATAAGAATTAGATTCCTACACTATTCGTATTACATGTCTTTGTAGGATCCAGTTAATCTAAAAAGACAACAATAAAGCCTCCGAAAGGAAGTCTCCATTTGTGTTGGGACTCCAATACTCCATCAACTATACCCAACTTATTTTGTGAGCTCTTATGAAAGCTTTGAATCAAGTTCAGGAAGCTTTATTCGCAGAAAATAAACAATCATGTACCATATGGGCACATATGTACATACCAACCGTCCAACTAGTCAATGCTAAAATCTTCCACCATTAAGTGCACTACTTAATTTCGTAGAAACCAGTGGCTCATAAGTTTCAAATTGACCGTAATCCAGCTCTCCGAGCTGATTCCTATCCACTTGCAAATACTCCTCAATTCAAACCGAGTACTAATTCATAAATGCATTGTTGATACGAAGAACTAGAAAGTATTCTTATTTGCTGGCTAAAATTGGTACTCCTACTCCCTCTGGTCCATATTAACTGTCGTAGATGTAGTTACTAAATCTGTGACAATTAATATGGATCGGAAGGAGTACAATTTTCTCGCAGAGTACTCGGGTGAAATTTAGAGGGTCTTAAGATTAACACAAAACAATACTTCATATGTCCTTTGCATCGTAGGTGTCAAACACCATCGTAGTTTTACAGCTCGTCGCTCCCACGGCTCGGGTGAAACCCAGCTCCCCCGTGTCGCTCCGAGCTGGGGCGGAGCCAGGATTTGGACATGAGGGGGGCAAAGAAAAAAATATGTGTGAGGGGATAATAAATCCCGTATATCAAGTTTATATACCAAGATCAAGCCATATCAGCTGAAATATTTAGCAGTATGAAAGAAAATCAAATTTCCAATTGATGAAATTTTGGACATAATTGGCTTGTATAAAAACATATTATTTATGATGTGTTCGCTTTCCTCCCTGAGATAATAGGGATACATAACAGATAAGAGAAACGAAGCCAACTAGTAAATAAATCTATCATCACGCAGTAAGAATAACTAAATCATCGTCTTGTGTGCAAAGCACATACCAGACTAAGAGCATCTCTAGCAGTGACCGTAAACGCGCCCAAACTGAAAAATAACCGCCGCTTTCGGTTTGCGCGACGAAAAAACTGCCGGAACAGCGACTGTAAACCTAACCGAACTGAAAAACTTTTTTCGGGCCACCAAAAAATTTCCCCTCCAAACCGATGCTTCTCCGTTTCCGCGGCTGAACCGAGGGTGCCCTGAAAAGCTAGGAAATAGTTGGCGGGAGGGACATTTCAGCCACGCGACTTCCCGCCCCCTTCCGCCGGCGCCGCCGGTTTCCCTTCTGCCGCTCCGGCCGACCTTGCCGCGCCCTTTCAGCGCCACCATGGACGCCTCCCAGCCCTCGATAGTCACCGTCCCCGTCGCGGCGGCGCCATCGGCCGAGCAACCACGCCAGGCAGATCTGGCGGTTGGCTCACTTGCCGCCACCACAGCTCCCGTGCCGGAGACCTCCACCACCTTGAAGCGCAAGCGGCTGGACAGTATCGGCGATGTTGCAGCCGCCCACGCAGCCGCTGCCGCTGCCGCTGCTACCAACCCGCTTGCCGCCCTAGCTACCGCTGCTACTGCGCCGAAGCCAACGAAGAAGAGGGCGGATGTGCACAAACGGAAGAAGTCGCCGACTGCGACCGCCCCGATGGCTCCTCCGCCCGCCTACCCCGCCGTCGCCTCCCAAGTGTTCGACGAAACGCATGCTCCGGCCACCAACACCGCCGGTGCCGTGTGGTATGAATCCCTTTTCCATTTCGTTTCAATTTTTAGTTGTGTTTGTTGTGGTTCGGTTGGATTCGTGTTAATTGTGGTTCGGTTAGGTTGCATTGTATGAAATTGTGGTTGGGTTGTGTTAATTGTGGTTCGGTTGAATTTATAGCTAGAATTTTTATGAAGTACCTACTTCTTCATACATGAACATGTTGAATGAGGGCGCGGTGGACATCGATCAAACCCCACTCGGTCACTATGGCTACAACGAGACCGAAGGTGGCGTTGATGGTGGTGGTGAGGAACATGAAGAGGAGATGGAGGAGGTTGATGGAGGTGGTGTGTTCGATTCATCGCAAGGTAACAGACGACCGAGGGCGATGAACTACACCACTTTGGAAGATGAGAACTTGATCAAGGCTTGGGAGAGCATTACTCTCGATTCCATTCACGGTGTTGACCAAAGCAGAAAGTGGTATTGGCAAAGGGTGGAAGACATGTTCTTTCAATTGATGCCTCGCAATGGTACCACAGTCCCATGCACATATCGATCACTCCAAGGTTGTTGGGATGCGATCAAAACAGCGTGTAGCCGTTGGTTTTGATGTTTGCAGCAAGTGTGGAATGCACCTCCTAGCGGTACCAATCAGTCCGATTGGGTGAGATGTTCTTGCATTGCTTGATATTGGTTGCATTGTTTGATATTGTTGCACATTGACATGATTTTCTTTTTTGTAGGACCGAATTGCAAGAGAAAGGTACATGGACATGCCGGCTTCCAAGAACAAGCCATTCTTGCTAGATCATTGTTGGAAATTTCTCAAAAAAGGGTGAAGCCACCAAAATAGATGATGATGCCTCGCAAGGAGTAAGAAACAAGAACAAGCCGACGGCAACAAGAAGGTCAAGGAGAAGCTCAAGACACAAGCTGAGTCATCAAGTTTGAGAGAGAATATAGATCACATGGTCAAATCCAATGAGACGATGGTGGCCAAGACATTGTAAGCAAAGGCGATCTTAGCCGAGAAGAAAGCTCAAGAGAAGCAAGAAAGGTGGCAATTACTCCAGGAGGAGCGGACACGCAAGGCGGCCATTGAAGAGATAAGAGCCAAGGCCGAGAAGAAGAAGTCTGTGGCCAAGCTCCTTGTCGAAGAGAACAAGATAATGATGATGGACCGAAGTGAGATGGATGACTTAACCAAAGAGTGGCATGACATAGCAAGGAAGGAGATCTGGAGCGAAGAAAGCGAGGGATGGCAAGTGGTGGTGGTGACGGTTCGGCAAGTGGTGGTGGTAGTGGCGGCGGTGATTGATTTCATTGGATTTAGTGGGCATATGGATGACATATATTGGGCATGTGGTACAAAACTATGTTAATTGTTGTCCTTAGGTAGTTTAAACTATGTTAATTCGCATACTTATGTCGAAATTGTGATGAATTTGACAGTATTGTGGTGAAAATATTATGTTTTGCGGAAGAACAAAAAATCGTAAAGCCGAGCGGTAAAACAGTACCCTTAAAAAACGTTTCGCGTGGTTTTTAGTTCCACAATTTACCGTCACTGCTAGAGATGCTATAACAGGTTGTATTCCACAAGAAGCTACTAGTATGTGTATCAGTGTATGAGAACCTCCGTTCAGATCTGAGTGTGGTTTTCTCCATGGATTTGATGGCGCGACCGCGTCCGGATGCTGTCTTGCACGGGGACATGGCGGCGCCGCGGCGCCGGCCGTAGCATCTTCATCTCATTTCGACGGAGATGTAATTGGCGAGTGAAGACAGGCGCCCTAGGCCAATAGATCAATCAGCGGCGGCGGTTTGAGGACGCTATGTGTGAGCAAACTACGCATGGGAACTTCACTGATCGATATTTTTCAGGTTTAACCATCCACGATGGCTTAATGGGCTGTTTTCTTGGGCTTAGATGAATTCGTAGCTAGTTATATGGATACCAAACTTGGGCTCTAAGACTAATTACGTGATTACCTGCTGTAATTGGTCGTACACTCCTACATATACATATGGGGGGCCGATCGTTGGGGGTGTCTACTGTCTAGCCCCTGCTCGCCCCCTTGGCTCCGAGCCTCCGAGGGGCGGCGGCTCGGGTGAAACCCTAGCCACTGTCGCCTCCACCTCATCTCCCCGTCGCCGCCGGAGGAAGCAGACAGACAAAGCCCCTCCCGACGGATGGCGGGATATCATCTCCTGGTTTGTTATTGCGACGGGAGAGCTCCGGCCAAATCACAGCGGCGGCCCTGAACGTTGGTTGCGTGCGTGGTGTACTTCGGATTCCGTGGCGGCGGCCCCGGGATTGTGGTGGCCGGTCTTTCGGTGGCTGTGTAGGGCAGCCTGCGAAGGCCGGGCGTGCTCTGCTGGTAATGATGCGCGAATATGATGTGGTTTGGGATGGCAAGATGACCGACGAAAGTTGGTGCTCTTTTAAGGTGGTGTATTCCCGGTTGGAGCGGGTAACCACGGGATATCTTTACCCTACATTGATAAAGGCATAATTCGGATCAGTCCTCCATCACGTTAAGTATCTTATTTGTCATGAATGACTATGTAATTTGTCTATTCTTTTTTTTTCTAAACTTTGTTTGCGTTTGTGTGCATCCTATTTATGAGGAGACCAAATAAAAAATTCATACTTATATTACCTTGACGTGAATTTTGAGTTTAATAAAAACGTTGTTTGTCGAAAAAAATCTTGGCTGCCTGCATAGGCCGTGGATGTAACCTTCTTTTCAAAAGACTATCATTTTTTACTTTGGAGTTTTGACCACTTCTTTCTAGTTCAGTCAGTTTTTTTTTTTTTTGCGAGGAAACAAGGTATTACAGAAAGGAACTCCACAAACTTCGAAATTACAAACCAGTCCTCCTGTAGATCGACGCCAGCGAAGAGGAGAGAAATGTGCCGATGGCGCGCCGCCGCTCCTTCTCCACTGACCTTGGATGGGAGAAGATCCCCGAGCGGACGGGAAGTCTTCGGGCCTCGAACTCCGGAGAGCCTCCGCCTCGCTCCGTCGCCAACGTCGCCTCGGTTGACCTCTAGCTGCTTCGATGGTGTCGACCAGATCCGCCGCGGCGGATCTGGAAGGGGAAGAGCGCACACGGCGACCCGGAGGGCCGCGAGCACGCGCAAGGTGGCACTCGGCCGCGACGCTCCAACGAGCACCGAGCCGGAGAGGAAGAGCCCACCTGCAAAACGAACAAACGTCATCCGCCGCGCCACCACCTCCTTGACGCCGCCGACGACGACCCTAGCAACGCCTACGCTATGTACACGCCGGGGCCCGAGGTTCCCCCCACCTCCCGCCGCCGAAGCGGCCGACGGAGGAGAGGGAAACCGGCTAGCCGCCGGCGGCGAGGTGGAGTTGACGGGGAAGCTCAGAAATTCGCCCTCTCGGTCGCGGGAGAGGATAAGGGTCCAAGGCTCAGTCAGTTTTCTTAACTGTAAAGTGAACATTCCGCTGTATAAATTGAAATCTCTTGTCACAAAACTTCGCCTTGGATCTTCTTCTAAAAAAATCACAGAATATTCAGCGTGCCTTGCACCAACTTGCTTTTGCCCTGTAGTGTGAGGGGGTTTGTCTATTTTTGGCATTTTTATTGTACTTGAGTGAGTACAGAAGCAATTCATGGATACGTAGTAATGGTAGTATGGCTGTCGGCCTGTCGCTGTTGTGTGTACGTTTGTTGCGTTGCCACGAACCATGCATGCATCTACGTACGTGTGACTTTCTTAAATACTTATCAGTTGCTTCCTTGCTGAATATAGACAATTTCCACGCTGTTGGCGTGCACAGATTAATTTGATAATATTTAATCAATCAATCTAGTGCAACTTGCACTACCTTTGTTTTTTTGACAATCAACTTGCACTAGCTTTGGTTAACCTGCCTAGCTAGATTGTCGTTAGTATAAGAATATGAGTACTCACTTATATAAAAAAAGTGAGTACTACGGTTCTGGACATTTTTATTAGAAAAAAATTCAGTTGCAATTTGCAAAC
>CAMZMU010000082.1:24074913-24232982 GCA_947311845.1 Poa pratensis
GCTGCACAGTACTATCATGTACCTGTAATGCAACCGTGAACTTTTGCATGTTCCTGTATAATTTGCATAGTCGGCAACAGACTAACAGTTATATGAGAAGTTCTATTGCCAGCCTCTGCAGTACGAGATCTAATCCACAATACCTATATCTTTCTCCCATCAGCTGCTTGTATGATGGTGCAGTGCTTGGACTTGCCATACTGTATACTACTCCCTCCGTTTTTTAATATAAGATGTTTAAGGTGTTACACATGTTGTCTATATGCATACTAAAATGAGTGAACATACAAACTAAAATGTGTCTACATACATTTGTGTGCATGTGAATGTGGACAAAAGCTAAAACATCTTATATTAAAAACGGAGGGAGTAGCTAATAAGAGAATCATAGATGATGGGAACCACTTGTTCTGCTGTTTGTTACTGCCACATGCCGCTTGATTTACTTGAGGAATGCAACTAGCGATTGTGATACTGACGCTACTCTTGATTTGCACCATGTATGTGATATTGGATTGCCCTAGATTATAAGGATTTCAGAGCCAGGATGTCAAATTTTAGCCGTTTGTGTGTATTTTTGTTTCTTCGATGTCATTTAAAGCCATCTGTAGAGTTATTCTTCGATTAGTGTACCTTAGTTGCATTAGCTTACTGCTGTGTGCAAGCATTCCTGTTTCACTGCGTGTATTCGTCAGAGACCAACGTCCAACTGACTGCATAGTACTATCATGTACCTCTAGTGCAACTGTAACTTTTGCCTTCCAGTTTCATGCTGCTTAACTTGGTTACGTCTTGTAGGTGTTGATGCCGGGTTCGTCACTGCCATTGCCCCAGCAGAAGAGGCGGTGCTCGTGACCACTCCCGACATCACGGCTCTCCGTGATGCCGACCGCGTCGCGGGGTTGCTGGAGTGCGATGGCATCAAGGACATCAAGATCATCGTGAACCGAGTGCGGCCGGACCTGGTGAGGGGGGAGGACATGATGTCTGCGCTCGATGTGCAAGAGATGCTCGGGTTGCCCCTGCTGGGCGTGGTGCCGGAGGACTCGGAGGTGATCCGCAGCACGAACCGGGGCATGCCGCTGGTGCTGACAGACCCGCCGACGCCAGCGGGCCTCGCCCTGGAGCGGGCGACGTGGCGGCTGGTGGAGCGCGACGCGATGACGGCTGTCATGGTCGAGGAGCAGGAGCGTCCCAAGAAGAAGCGTGGCTTCTTCTCGTTCTTTGGTGTGTGAAACTTTAGTCTAGTTGAGTTGCTGGCAGTGTGTATAGAGTAGCGATTTGGAGGAGATACTGGCTGTTTTTGTTGTTGTTTTGCTTTTGTTCTAGCATAGCACGTTCCATTCATTGTGCTTTCGATTCAATGAAGAGACTCATTGTTTCATTAATGTATGTAGCTTGTGCGCTGGTTTCTTCTTACTGCTGCAGCCCCATCGTGTTATTCATGACTTAATGTTGATTTGTTTGACTGAGATGGTGGTATATTCATGCTCGCATCGGCCACTTCGGATCAAAGAACCAATCAACCCTGAAGATACACTTTTTTTAACACAAGAAAAATAAAAATGGTCATGAAAGGGACACGCTGGATACAGAGTGAACTTCTCTGCCTGGACATTGTCCAGCCTGCATCTGAACATCAGCAGTGAATGGCTACAGATCTAGACCGAATTCTTAAAGCTAGTTGTGCTAGATGATGAGCTTTACAATACTACTCCTGTTGATTTGTGAGATGTATCTGCGTTTGAAGGCCCGGCTTGGATCTGAGCAAAAAGTGGCCTGTTTTCCCAATGACCTGGAGCAAAGAAGATATTTGCCGCCACTGTCGCAAACACTCGCGCTGAACAATCAGTGTAAAAATCGGTATCCTACTATCCTGGACATGAACAACATCCGCCAACTTGGTTGCAAGCTGCTGACCAAATGCCTCGGCCTGAAGCGGTATAGAAAACCGGTTGAGACATTGCCGAGATATGCTGCCGCTGAAAGTGTTGGTTGTTCCAAACTTGTATGTAGACACCAAAACCCGCTTGTTTCGTGGATGGGTTCAGTTGAAATTCCCAAGCTGCATCACAGAAGATTGTGTTGCCTGTGAAAAAGTCAGGGTTCTGCATCACCGACCCAGTGGGTGATCCCCAGTTCGAGCGATACTGTGATCTTCAGTGGGGGCCACACCAGCTAATATACCAAGGGGAGCTACGAACTCAGTTTTAACAAACCGAGGGGAGCAGAACCATGAAGCTTTAGATAAACGGCAAAGGAAAAGCATATGCATTTCATCTTCAGGTACTGCTACACCTTGAGCAGTTTCCATGAACGTGTTTAGAGAATTTAGTCACCGTCTTACCAGTAAGAAGAGCATTCATAAGAAGCCTTCAAGCGGAAGTCTGAACTAGTGGCGCCATTTGTTTGTCCTGCCAAACCCCCACTGAGTAGGGAAATGGTTTGGGGAGAAAGTATCTCCGGACGCTGCCTCGGTGGACGTTGCAGGTTGTTGAAACAGTGCCTGTATGCGCTTTTGGGAGAGCAATCACGTGGAACTGCTAATGTGGTGGATCTCTAGGGTTATCTGCAGAGTTGTGTTGACTGGTGATGATCAAGTTTGAGACCATGACATGGTTGCTTATCTGATTTATTTCTATTTTGTCCCAAATTGCTATTCATTTGTTCATTTCTTCTTCAAAATCCTACCACAATGCTGCCCAAAATTTCAGTTAGGACTGTGGTACAGCAATGGTGTCATTTATACACAAACATTCAGTTAAAAATCACTCATATTTAGATCATACATACATGGAACACGGTACTTCTTTATTTAGTACATTCCAATAACATTTCAGTTGCTACACATAACCATTCCATAATACATAGCAAAAGCAACAGGAAAAAACCAAATCATAAACATAGGGCATCCACCATGAATTCAGCTAGTACACAAACAATCCCCACCTTATCCTGCTTTCTCTGTTTCTCCTGGAGCTGCAAAATCTCTTCTTGGAGCCTTTGATTCTCTTCGAGGAGCCTTTACTATTTGAATTCTTTCAGATGTTCACTGGTCACGTTGACATGGAAAATAAGCGTTTATGGTGTCTCAAATTATTTATTTGCGGCTGTGCAGCAGTGTCTTGGAAAATGTTTGTGTATTAGCTGAATTCACTGAGCGCTTGGGACAGCAATTAGCTTGTTGCCTTTGTATTGATAAAATGGTTTAAACTGAACTATCAACCAAAGTTCATTGTCTTTTATACCTCTTGCTTCTGATTGATTTCTGATTAGACTAGATAGAAATGGTAGCAAGAGTTTAGCCGAGCAAAGTGCCTCTTTTTCTCATGGCAATGGAGTCGTTGTGCTGCTCGGAGACTGATATCCTTATATTGACCAACGGGCGAAGGATCCCTCCCTTGGCTATACGTTGTTAGATAGATGAGACCTCTCCAGACGATTTTTGATCACGGATAGCACCCCTGCTTACTCCGAGCTCTTCAACGGCGACTCGAACTCGGGTGGGCTGGGTGCATACTTGCAGCCACTGCCACTGAGCCAGCGCTCTCCACAGTTAGCTGGCCACTTCTATATATGGGGGACATTTCTTTTCTCTCTCTCTTTGTTTAGTTGTTAGTCATCTCTGCGTTCACCTGCTGTATTCTTTTGGATAGAAGGTGCCTTTGCTTGATTTGTTTCTGGTTACGTTAATTGATGTTCAGATAATGTGCTGCTTGTTATCTTCTCTCCTTTTTTGTGTATGTATTTTATACTTCGGATTCACTGTTTGTTTGTTCCATTTTGCTACCTGCAAATTGAACTTCTATTTACTCGCTGGCCCTTCTCTGGGAAAACGAATTTAAGTGAGCCTGTTTTCTTGGTTTGTGGTTATTGATTGTTGTGTCTGATTTGTAATTAGTGTAGATGTAGTGAGAATTTAGACGAGCAAATTAAGTCGCAGGCCACTTTCCTTGGGGCTGGTGAGCGATGCCGGTGAAAACAATTTTGTTAGTTAAATTGGTCAGTTGGCTACTCGGAGATCCATTACTCCTGGTTCGGTGGCCACATTCCTTGGGGCTGGCGAGTGATTCCGGGTGAACATAATTTTGTTTGTTAAATTGGTCAGTTGGCCTGCACTTTCTGTGTTGATATATTGCTGGGTTAGCCCAAAGTTATGAATGCATTGCTTCTTAGATAGCAATCTGGAGCTTTAATTGCCGCTTGTTTTGAGTTTGATCAAATCACTTGTACAGCTCAGTTATATTCACATGCTTAACGTGTGCACATCCATCTTAGGAAATAAATGGTGGAAATCCAAAAATCTACGATTTAGCAAGGCGCAAAAAAAGTATTTATATGTCATTCAAGAACACTGAACTAGCAAGACAAGAAAGCAAACATAAGGTTCTCACTCATATATCACCAAACACAGGCAACATCAGAGAAAGCAAACATAAACGATCATGTATCCTTCACCCGGTTGCTTTGACGATAGCAACCACCAAGGGCACAGGGCTAAGCAACTTGAAGGTCCAACAATAACAGTTGCTGAGCTTCACGAACCACCAAATGCGTGACCTTCAAGAAAAAAAAGGGAGGAAAGGCACGGCATTAGCTAAGGATCATTTCAGTTGATATCATGTAACAGCAGACGTACTGTAATCCCTTACCTCATATATTTATGGTGTGCCTTCAATTCCTCAAGCAAGGATAGATTATCTTTAACCATCTTTCTAGCTGCATATGTATCTTCTGGCGAACCTCTTCCCTGATCACCCAATTGAATGGTGAGAAGAAACAAGCTGAGATGATAAGGAACGGGTGAGGAGGAAAAACAGCTACTAATGCTTGTTATCTCTGTCGGCCTAGCTAGCTCAGGGAAGAAGTAAATTCAGAGTTCGACGTGAACTGTCACAGCTTTTCTGTTTCATTCATCTCCTTTCATTCTACTAGTTACAGAGGTCGTGGTGATCCCCATGATCCGGTATCCTCGCGCCATACCACGAGCGGATCGTGGCTACAACAGACTCGCTCAGTTTGTTACAGAAATAACAACTCATCCTGACGACTAAGTCATAGACTGAAACCCTGACAGAAAAACAAGTGCAAGACCTGAAACCTGAACCTACTGAAGGAAACACGGAACCTACTGAATGTGCAGGGTTTATGCCAACAATCTTCAATACTATCACAAGTCTCGAGAGGATGTGATGGAGCCACAAATCATGTCATGCCCAGATTATAACTGGCTGTTGAAACTTTGAAAGCAATCAGGAAAGCGATTATATATGCGCATCGAAAAACCAGCACAGATTGCCGGAACTGAACTTAGTTGCCAATGATGCAAAGACTGCACCAAATTCAACGGGGTGAATCGATGAAGCTTATATGTCAATTTTAAGTATACATGGCAGACTTTGTAGGCAAGAAAGAGAAAAGAGACCCAAAGACATGAACTAACGCAATCGCTAATTGATAGATTGGACAATAGCTGGGAGAGCAGCGCAGATAAAGAAAGAAAGCTCTGGGTAGTGATTCGTTGAGTTTGAGCGGCAGCGAGGGAACGACGGACCTGGCTGGTGTAGTACAACCTCGTTGGGCGGGTGCCGGCCGCAGGAGGCGAGACACGGGGTACACGGAGAGCAGCCGCGGCGGCGGCCGGGTTCCGCATCCTCGTTGCCAGGTTGCGCAGCGCCATGGAATCACTCGCCGTACGTACGGCTAGGGTTTCGAAATTTCGTGCCCTCGCGGCGGGAGGCTATGATCTACAGACACCCAAAGCCAACACCACCGCACGTATGTAGGTCAAAGCCGTAACGAAAAATCTCATATTTCCATGGATGCGTTCTGTTTTTGGGCTGCATGGGCATGGCCCATGGATGAGTTGGAACTGGGGAACATACTGATAGACACAACGTTAACTCAAGACCGGCATCTTCAGTTCCGAAAAAAAAGACCGGCATCTTGGAGTATCAAGATTGGCCCCTCTTGGAGCTTCTCTCTAGTTGCCAGATTTATTAAAAGTAAAAATGAAATGTCGCTTCTACTTCCCAAAGTTCAGATTTCAGACACATCTATGTTGGATTGCTGCTCCCCCCTAAGAGCCAGCCTAAGTTTGGATCTGCAGGGTGTTGCTGGCGCCGTTGTCTCAGCAACCTTCTGAAGATCGAAAAAGGGTGTTGCTGGTGCCGTTGTATCAGCAACCTCACGAGGTGCACAAGCAGAGAGTATCAGCCGCCAGTGGAGCCAGCCATGGCCGGTCAGTCCCCACTGTTCCACAATGTGTTTCCTGTGCCATTTTCATCTTATGCCGAAATGTTATTGCCCGAATCAAAGTCACGAGCCTCTCTATTTGGTATCATCACTATGATTAAGCACTTACGAGTGACATCTTTGTATTTCTGGCATTTATTTGTGCAATCTGTATTTTAATGCCACATCTCTGCAGTTTGTGCATAGTTTGTTCCTATTACTCGCTTGTGGAACAAAATCATAGACTTCTTGCAACTCCTAGCAATCTGCCTCTAGATTACTTGGTTTGCCCTAATCTGTAGTTCCAATAATAAAGATAAAATCTAGTCCAATATTAGATAAATTGGATTTGGCATTCATCAAGCCGTGACCAAATTCCGTAGGCAATCAGTCTTGGGTAAACAGGCCTAAGTAAGAAGGCATGTGTAAGCAGTCTGAGGTAAGCATGCATGAGTAGACAAACTTGGGTAAGCGGGCTTGGGTGATAGGTTTTGTTGTTACCTTTCCATTAAAACTAGTTCATCTTAATTGGAGTTCGGATGAGAAAGTTATAGCATTTCCGGTTTGACTTTTCTGTTGTTAGAAAAATGTCTGGAGGCTCCGCTGCATCAGTCTAGAAACTCCACTAACACCGTAGACTTCGGGGTCTGATCACCCGGAGACTCCGGCATTATTATTCCTAGACTAGACTCAGAGCTGCGCAAAGTGGTGTGACGGTCTGGACTCTTGAGCCATTCCGGAGCAGGGGCGAAATCTTAGACCAGAGACTCCATGAGTCACCTACCATGTCGGAGTTTCTGGTCCCTTGGGACCAAAGATTCCGGGCCAGGCTAGAGACTCCAGACTAAGTTTCCTGAAGCTGCTCTCCGACTCGTAGATTTCGTGGAAACCGATTTAACGTGCCTTCTTTCCCAAATTATTCCCAACTCTTGAGCACGGTTTTGACCTCAATTGTTGACCTCTTGTAGCTTGTCTTTTCTCTATTCCTCCATAGAGAGAGAGAGAGAGAGAGGAGATCTAGCTCTACTACTCCACCAGTCCATCTCCCCTCTTAGTGAGGGGAATCATTTGGATCTTGATCGTGGAGAGATTTGGTATTCTCCTCCTTTGTTCGTCCTCTCTTGTTTCTCCATAGTATTACTTGTTTTGGTGTGATTTGAGAGTGAAGAATTTGATCACTTCTTGTGCTCTAGGTTGTATCGGTTTGAGTTCTGTATGGTGATTCGTGGAAGTGAAAGTTGAGAAGCTTATTGCTCTTATGTTTGGGTTCTCTAGAGCTTGTTACAAGACATAGATGGTCGTTGTTGTCCTCGTAGCTTTCGGAGCTTCCGGGATATTGTTGGGAGGCTCCAATTAAGTTGTGGAGATTGCCCCAACCTTTTACTGATTTGGTGAACGCCCTCAACGGTCTCATCATGGATCATGGCACTTTGCATTGGTGGAGGCACGAGCAAAATAAGTTGAGCCTTGGGGTTATTGGGGATCATTGTGACTCCACCTCTCCAACGAGACTAGCTTCCATTGGCAACTGAACTTTGGGGATAAATCATCGTCTCCGTGTTACTTGATTATTTCTATACCTGAGCTAGGTCCTTACTTATGCAACTACATTAGTGATAACCTGCGTGCTTGAAGTTATATATCTTACTATCACATAGTTGTATACAAGTGCCTGTGTTTTTTCAAGCTTTCTCCAACATGAGCTTCGCTACGCCAGAGGCCAAGAGACGGCATCGAGCTTTGCTCACAGCGCGACGTCGAGCGAGGGATGCAGAAAGAAGATGGTGCTGAACTTTTCAAGAACTTGTGTTTTATTTCTATTTTTTGTAAGGATATTCTTGTAAGGGCTGGTTTCAGATAATATATAGCCTTAAGCCTTTTCCGCAAAAAATTAAAAATAAACTTAAACCATCGTTCATATATTTCGACGGTATGTCATTCGAGTCAGTCCGACGATTCCGATATGGCATTTGATACTTGTGGTAAACACTGTTTGGTGCATGTGACCTCAATAGGACTTTGATATTGTAAAGCTTCTATAAAATGGTAAGGATTTTTCAAACACATTCTATAGAGCGTCTACTCAATAACTTCCAACTTCATATCATTTGCATCATTTCGACGATGTGGAAAAGTTGTGGAAAAAATACCTTCGTTGTTCTTTATTAGATGTGGGTTTTAGTGTTTTTAAAATTATTTTTGAACCTTAGGACATTTGCAAAAACTTATATACAATTTTTTTATGGAAATTCAATACCTTTCCGACGAAACATATATCATTTACCTCATTTCCGCAAAAGGTTTAGAAAGATTTTTTTTTGAAAATTTATATAAAAAAAGTAGTGTAATTTCATTAGCTTTCCAAGGGTCTATAATTTGCGCAATTCCAACAAAATAAGTACATCACACTTAGTATACATGGTAAAAGTTGTTTGCCAATGTCACCTACACATGTTGATCATCAAGTTATCGACAAATGGCCATGGCCATACATAGTCCACTCTACTTGTCGTTGAGATTTCATACGGAAGTGGTTAATTAAGTTAGTTCACTGGGCATGAGCTTAGCTATGTTTCTGCAACTCAGTTTGTGTGAGTTTTTCTGTGAGTGAGATATAACAAGTATGTATCGAATCAGCTTTCATTTAAGAATATATAGTAATGATGATTATATATATACTTGAAGAGTTGTCCAGGTGAAAAAGGCAGATGATGTTATTCCAGTAGCAGATAGAAACATGCAAATGTCAGCTTGATTCCTCTCAATAATTAAGAGAATCAATCAAATTCTTGCCTGGTAATAATGTATCTCTGAAGGGCGTCTTATAGAGTTTTCTATTCTTGTCAAGGAATGACCAGAGACACCAAAGCATGAAAGATTGCTTGCCTATCTCTCAAATCGTAATGTACACATATGTACCCGGATTGAATCGGATCAGGTCTGATTCGATCATAGGAGAAACGAGACTAGGGCGTCGAATATGCTCCATTTCCTTGGTCTGTTGGTGGTCTCGCGCTGCAGCTCGTCGAGCCGCCCATCCAGCAGATTCCTCTGCAATTCATTCATCCACAATCAGAAATTCAGAATTCACCGTGTATATATGGAGCAATGTGTTATGAAGAAGAAGAAGAAGCTGAATTACCTTTGCAGCTTCTCGGAGGGGTCCCCAGCACTCGATCCGGTTGTACTTCCTGGCGGAGGAGTGGAAGTGCACCCACACCTTGGCCTCCATGAGCTCCGGCCGATCGGCGAAGAGCGCGCCGTCGCCGTGCAGCACCGCCTTGAGCACCAGCGGCAGCTCCTTGGAGAAGACGTAGTACCGGAACCCCGCCGCCAGCTCCTGCAGCGGGTTCGGCCCGCTCACGTGGCAGTGCAGGTGCAGGGTCATCTCGCCGCTGCCGGAGCTCGTCATCTCCTTCCACTCGGCGAAGACGTCGTCCCGCTGCCACCGCCGGAGCTGCTCACTGGTGATGGTCTCCGACACCGCCAGCGTCAGGTTGGCCGTGAAGTCGCAGTGGCTCAGGGTGTATGCACGCGGGAAGCCCGGCCGGCGAGGGTCCTCCCCCGCGAACTGCACCGTCAGCTTCGCCGGGTCGAATGTCGTCGCCGCGCCCAGAACCTTGGCTGCCTGCAGGCCATCAACACTGATTCTGTCAGGTACCACTCTGTTGGAGAAGAGAAGGCGAAGAAGCTAAGCGACGTAAGTGGACTTACCAATTGACGCCTCCGTCCCTTGCCGCCGCCGGCCGTGGTTGTGGTGATGGCGGCGGAGAAGCAGAGCGCCATTGGGAATCTCGCATCAACAAGAAGCTACAGCTCGCCGTGGCATCCTGCAGGCGCTTCCTCCCGCTTGCTGGTTCAAGCTCCTCCGGTGGATCCCTGGTGGCGAAAAAAAGGAGAAATAGATGTGCGTGTCTGCTGCTTGGGCTCAGGAGCGAGAGCTGGATTGGGTGGGCAGAAATGAGCTAGCTGCTGGGCTCCTGCTAGCTTTTTCTTATGGCTGTGGACGCGGCAGCAGTGGGCTCCAGTTTAAGAACACACGTGGCATGCTCCCACTCGCTGCCGTGCACACACCTGGATAAGGTAACACACCATACCCTCGCTGACATCTAGGACCCACCACACCATCAGATTGATATAAACATAGCAAAGAAACGACCAAGTGCGAAACGATCAAACCAAACCAATGGGGATATGAGATTTTAACGTGAAAAACCCCTCCAACAATGGAGAAGAAAAAAACACGGGCGCCAGCCAGCAATATTTCACTATATCGGGTGAGGTTACAAACGCCGTGGGTTTACAATGTATGGCTTACCCCAACCGGCGGCTTACAAGATGTATATATGGTGGCATAAAACCCTAGGTCGGCTGCAGTCCGACCCGGAAACGATCCGTACCGTACCACGGGGGGCTGCCGCCCCCCGCACCCCCTCCGTGCATCCCGGATGGGCCAGCTCTCCTTCGTCACAAGTTGGCCTTCATCAGTATAAACGAATTTGGATCACCACAAAATAAAACACTCCACCTTGACACAAATTCCATCTTGTAGCATGAACGAGAACTTCATTCTGAAACAACAAAGAAAACACTTTCGGCGCCAAATAGCCTCTTGGGCTAGACAGTGATACCAACTAAGCCCGAGCAAAGCTCGAACTTAGTAACAGGAACTGGCTTTGTCATCATATCAGCAGGATTATCATGAGTAGTTATCTTGCATACCTTCAGCTTACCTTTTGCAACAACATCACGCACATAATGGTATTTGATGTCAATGTGCTTTGTTCTCTCTTGGAACATCTGATCCTTAGTAAGGTAAATAGCACTTTGACTGTCACAAAACAGGTTAATGCAAGTATCATCTCCACAAAGCTCCGCAAACAAACCTTTCAGCCAAACCGATTCTTTACATGCTTCAGCAATAGCCATGTACTCCGCTTCAGTGGTAGACTGGGCAACAACAGATTGCAACGTTGCCCTCCAACTCACGGCACAACCACCAAGCGCAAACACATAACCTGTGAGGGATCTCCTCTTATCCAAATCGGCAGCAAAATCTGAATCCACATAGCCCGCGAGTCCCTCATCAGTCTTGCCGAACTTGAGGCAAGCATTGGATGTGCCACGAAGGTACCTGAAAATCCACTGAACAGCCTTCCAATGTTCTTTACCAGGATTAGTCATATATCTACTAACCAAACTCATAGCATATGATAAATCTGGACGTGAGCAGACCATGGCATACATTAAAGAACCAACAGCACTAGAATATGGAACTCTAGACATGTACTCAAAATCCTCATCCGTACTAGGACATTGTTCAGCTGACAATTTAAAGTGAGGAGCAATAGGAGTACTAACAGACTTTGCATCATGCATGTTAAAACGATGAAGAACTTTCTTAATGTAATTTTGCTGACTAAGAAACAACAAAACAGAATTTCTGTCACGGGTAATCTCCATACCTAGAATTTTCTTAGCAGCACCAAGATCTTTCATCTCAAACTCGCTACTCAACTGTGACTTGAGAGCAGCGATATCTTTCTTGCTCTTGGCAGCAATCAACATATCATCAACATATAATAACAGGTATATAGGTGATCCATTAACAAACTTAATGTACACACAGCTATCAAATTCAGACCTCTTAAAGCCATGTGACAACATAAAAGAATCAAACCTTTTATACCACTGACGAGGAGATTGTTTCAAACCGTATAAGGACCTTTTCAACTTACAAACAAGATCCTCCTTACCAGGCACTATGAACCCTTCTGGCTGGTCCATGTATATCTCCTCCTCCAACTCTCCATGCAGAAACGCAGTCTTTACATCTAACTGCTCAAGCTCAAGATCACGCATAGCAACAATACCGAAAAATGTACAAATTGAACTATGCTTTACAACTGGAGAGAAAACATCATTATAATCAACACCTGTAATTTGACTGAAGCCTTTTGCAACTAACCTTGCCTTAAACCTCGGAGGCTCGCTAGGAGATAAACCCTCCTTTCTCTTGAAGATCCACTTACAGCGGACTGCCTTCTTTTTCTTAGACAAGCGCACAACATCCCATGTGCCATTTTTCTCGAGCGACTACATCTCTTCTTGCATAGCAGCAATCCACTTCTCGCGGTCACCCGAACCAACAGCTTCAGTATACGTGGACGGCTCATGTCCATGCTCCACCTGTTCTGCACAACTCAGAGCATAATCAACAATGTTACACTCTTCAATTAAACGTGGTCGAGGACCACAATTTCTCCTGTGTCTACGAGCAGCAATAGACTGATTTTGTGGCTGCAAAACAAGGGGTGAGTTCTGAACATTATCATTTTCAGAATCAGAAGAATCAGCTGAATCAGAATCATCTGTAGTAGCACCATCATTGTCAACAGTGACATTTTTCTTTTCAACAGAGTGCTCCACCTCGACACGAACCTGTTCTTCCTCATCATAACTATCTCGCAAAACATCTGAGGAAGACTTATCAAAGTACATAACAGATTCATTGAAAACAACACTCCTGCTCATAAATGCCTTGTTAGTTTCGGGATTCCATAACTTGTATCCTTTTACACCCGAACCATAACCAATGATCACACACTTAATAGCTCTCGGCTCTAACTTTCCATTGTCAACATGAGCATAAGCAGTGCAACCGAAAACTTTAAGCTGTGAATAATCAGCAGGAGTACCTGACCATACCTCGATTGGAGTTTTCTTGTCAAGGGGAATAGATGGTGACCTGTTTATCAAGTAGCAGGCGGTGGCAGCTGTCGTGGGTTTGTCACGTCAGGTGTCATAGATGACTTCGTAGGTGTGGGATTACGTGAGTCAAGCATCTCCGAGCTTGGGATCGCAGGAAAAAGATCGACACAGATTTACCCAGGTTCGGCCCCCTCAATGTGAGGTAAAAGACCTACTTCCTGCCTATCCTAGATTGGTATTGATATGATAATCGAGGTGTTACAATGGAGGCGATCCGATCTGGTACTCGCCGTATGAGCTAGGGTTTAAGGGCTTCACCCTCTAGTCCTGCGAGTCCTCTTTATATATACAGAGGCTCGTCAGGTTACAAGAGTTCTACACGAAGCCTGATTATCTTTCTTGTCTTCCAAGGCAAGTTTGCACCGACCTTCTGGAGCTTTCCTTTATCGAGTCACGATGCGAGATTGGCCCATCTTTCTCGAGGCCCAATAATGATACGCAGCCTTAAGTCGCTGTTTATTAAATTCGAATAAGTCGCGGGTTAATCATTCCCCCGACATTAGCCCCCAAGCGTGGCCTGAACTTCATAGGATTTCTTGATCTTGAATGTTAGGCCGCGCTTTTCCTTATTTCGCGACTTATAATTGTGTGGATTGGCCTTGACTCGCACCTGGAAGATCATCTGACTTCGTGAGCTTCTTTGTTAGAGTAGCCTGATAGCTTCAAAACTTGATGACGATCCATCTTCAAATTTTTGATGATAATATGATGTAGCCCCCAAGGATTGAGAGGATGTAACGTGATAATCATCTCAATTCTTCTCAGAGAGTTTTGAAGGTCGTCACCTGTAACTTGATATCATGAATAAAACAATTGTTAAGATACAAGTAATTGTAATTGGTGTTGCCGTACTATAAGCAGTACATCGACCTCTCGTTAGGCCATCTGAATCCTTAAGTGGGCACTCGCGACTCAGTATTTCCTAGGAACATGTGTGTTCAGGGTCGAGAGCGGCCATGATAGGCAATCAAGCTCGATTGACGCCACACCCCAGTACTTTGGCCACATAATGCGAGTAGCAATCCAACTTAAGGTAAATTTGATAATTGCCAATAAATTGGCTGTTTCAGGGTAACAAAGACCCCAAGAAACATAATGATATGGCCATGATAGGCTAAGCTATGATAAGCTTTGATTATGATGACACATAAGGTCGCGCCTTGGTGGCAACCGAGTGTTATACATAGGGTTGGATCGCGCGTAGGTGGCGATCCATGGTGATACATGGGGTCGGTCGCGCCTAGGTGGCGACCAGAAATGATACGGCCGCGCCTAGGTGGCAGCCGGTTTCTGATACAAGGGTCGATCGCGCCTGGGTGGCGATCAGATGTTGCATAGGTCGCGCCTAGGTGGCGACCAAAGTTGAAGTTCTAGCCCTGAGTGGCTGTGATGATACTCAGCTATAAAGCTGGAAAGGATGATGCTTGGCTCTAATTAGCCTTTTCTTATGTATAGTACGGTCGCAGGTGTGCGACGTTCCAAGGGCGAGGTGCCTCGAGACGATCCTCGAAATCATGGCGTTCGCTGCTTTCTTCCCTTACATCCAGCAGATAACGACCCATTGTTTAGCTTCTTGCTGATGATGTAGGGTCCTTCCCATGGAGAGGACAGCTTATGCATTCCCTTGTGATCTTGTTTAAGTCGCAGTACTAGGTCGCCTTCTTGAAAGGTGCGGGTTTTGATGCGTCTGGCATGATAGCGTCGCAAGTCTTGTTGATATACGCTGACCTTGATGCTGCCAAGTCTCTAACCTCGTCTAATGTGTCCACCGAGTCTTGCCGAGCTATCTCATTATCTGTCTCGATGTAAGCCGCAACTCTTGGTGAATCATGTATGATGTCGCTGGGCATGACTGCTTCTGCTCCATAGACCATAAATATGGTGTAAACCTGTGGATCTGTTAGGGGTTGTTCTTAAGCTCCACAGTACTGCTGGCAATTCTTCCACCCAACATCCTGGAGATGCTTCGACCTTTTCAATAAGGCGCGGCTTAATTCCATGGAGAATTTCCTGGTTAGCTCGCTCAGCTTGTCCATTGCTCTGCGGGTGTGCTACTGACGTGAGGTCCAATCTTATCCCATTGTTTGCGCAAAATATCTGTGTAGCTCCTTCAGAGGTGTTGCTCCCATTGTCTGTAATGATACTATGGGGGTACCCAAAGCGGAATATGACCTTCTTCAAGAACTTGACTGCTGTTTCAGCCTCGCAATCTCCCACAGGTTCTGCTTCTATCCACTTTGTGAATTTGTCCACCATGACCAGGAGGTGAGTTTTTCCATTTGAAGACCGTCTGAAGGGCCCTACCATGTCAAAACCCCATACGGCAAAAGGCCATGTGATGGGTATTGTGCGAAGTGCTTGAGCTGGCATATGATCTTGCCTAGCGTATCTTTGACATCCATCGCACACTCTGACAATTTGCTCTGCATCTGCTAATGCTGTTAACCAGAAGAATCCATGTCGGAACGCCTTTGCCACCAAAGATCTTGACGAAGCATGATGGCCACAATCGCCTGAATGAATTTCGTGCAAGATTTTTCGTCCCTCTTCTGGTGAGACACATCTTTGGAATGCTCCTGACACGCTGCGCTTGTATAATTCGTTGTTGATGATTGTATAGGCCTTTGATCGCCGTATGATTTTGCGCGCCTCAATCTCATCGTCTGGCAGCACTCCGCGACTTAAATATGCCATGTATGGCTCTGTCCATCCTGGCTGTTCATGCAGGGCTGCGACTAAAGTTGAATCGTCCTCTGGCTCTGCAATGTCAATCTCTGCTGGAGGTTTGACTGATGGATTGTGCAGTTCATCCAGGAAAACATTGGGTGGGACTGACTGTCTATTGGATCCAAGCGAGACAGGGCATCTGCAGCTTCGTTTTGTCTCCGATCAATATGTTCAACTTGGTATCCAGTGAAATGTCCAGCAATTCTGTCCACCTCTCTTCTGTATGCAGCCATATTCGCATCCTTGCTGTCCCACGTTCCAGAGACCTGCTGTGCCACCAAGTCTGAATCGCCAAAACAGCGTATGCGACTGATGTTCATCTCTTTGCTATACGTAGACCATGAAGCAGTGCCTCATACTCTCCACGTTATTTGTGCAGTTGAAGTGTATCTGTAGCACATACCGCAGCTTGTCTCCCTTGGGGATGTTAGAACAACTCCAGCCCCCGAGCCTTGCAACTGTCTTGACCCATCAAAATGCATGGTCCAGTATTTGGTTTCTGCCATGCTAGGAGCGACTTGGATTTCTGTCCAATCGTTAATAAAATCTGCGAGGGCTTGCGACTTAATTGATGTGCGCGGCTCGTAGCTGATGTGATGTGGTCCCAACTCGATCGCCCACTTAGCGACTCTTCCAGTAGCTTCTCGATTACGGATGATATCTGATGGTGCTGAACTAACCACAGTTATTGGATGTTCTTGGAAGTAGTGCTTCAGCTTGCGACTCGCCATGAACACTCCAAAACCAACTTCTGCCACTGTGGGTAACGCTGTTTGGAAGCTGTGAGGACTTCGCTCACGTAATATACTGGTCTCTGGACAGGGTATTCCTTTCCGGTTCTTGTCTCTCCACAACCATGACAGCGCTCACAGCACGGGAATTTGCCGCTATGTATAGTAGCATGGGCTCTTTATCCTTTGGAGCCGCCAGAACTGGAGCATTTGTCAATTGATGTTTCAAGGCTGTTAGAGCTTCGTCGGCCTCTGCATCCCAAACGAAGGTGTCTGATTTTTTCAACAATCTGTACAAAGGTAGTGCTTTCTCTCCCAATCTTGATATAAAGCGACTCAAAGCTGCGACGCAACCAGTAAGTCGCTGCACATCTTTTATCTTTTCTGGTTTTTGGAGATCCATCACGGCCTTTATCTTGTCAGGGTTGGCCTCAATGCCTCTTTCTGATACTATGAACCCAATAGCTTTCCTGCTGGTACTCCAAAGACGCACTTTGTGGGGTTGAGCCTCATGTTGTATTTTCTGAGATTTGTGAATGTCTCTGCCAGGTCACTAATAAGATCCTGGCCAACTTGCGACTTAACCACAATATCATCCACGTAGGCGTGAACGTTGCGACCTATTTGCTCATGTAGACAATTCTGAATGCATCTTTGGTAAGTCGCACCTGCATTCTTCAACCCAAAGGGCATGCTGACATAACAAAAAGCTCCAAAGGGTGTGATGAAGGATGTCTTTTCTTGGTCCTCCCTCTTCATCTTGATTTGATGGTAGCCTGAATAGGCATCCAAAAAGCATAACAGATCGCATCCAGCAGTTGAATCAATCACTTGGTCGATTCGCGGCAAAGCAAACGGATCCTTTGGACAGGCTTTGTTAAGACTGGTGTAATCAACGCACATTCGCCACGTACCGTTCTTTTTCATAACCAAGACTGGGTTTGCCACCCTGTAACATCCCAAATTTTGGAACTAAGAAAAACTTAGTTTTACAAGGCCAAAATTCAGAACCAACAAAAACTTTTTGAAATATTTTACTGATGATTGTGTTTTCCATCCCATTGCTATGTTGAACCTAGTGTGACTTGTTGTTTAAATTGTTTGACTGGTAAAAATAAGACTCAACCAATATAAAAATATATTTAACTTTGGTGATCATATCATGACAAGAAAAATATTCCATGTATCTTTTCCATTCTTATTTTGGCCAACTCCATTTCAATGATACTTGGTTTGTCAACAACCAAAATCAATACCCATTATTTGAGAAAGTAAAAGTATTTCCAAAACTATGTGTTCCCAAAAATATGGAGATCTATATGCTATCTCCTATCCATCTTTTAACCTTGATCTTTTGCATGTGTATGCAACTCCCATTTTATAAACTCTTATTTTCACTCCATTTGAAAATAACACTAGTGGGAAATATATCACCCACATATTTCCTTTTTCAAATCTTTATGAAAACTATTAAGTTATGAGTGGAGATATTTCCTAAACATCATCTTGTCATAATTAAGTGTGATCATTGTTATAAGATAGCATTGTGGAAATGGTGGTATGATTGAATCTTGTGGTTTGAATTGTGTGGTCATGATTGTGATGTGGATCTTGAGG
The DNA here is from genome assembly GCA_947311845.1 of Poa pratensis. NCBI lineage: Eukaryota > Viridiplantae > Streptophyta > Magnoliopsida > Poales > Poaceae > Poa > Poa pratensis. The sequence goes on from CAMZMU010000082.1 coordinate 24,092,994, forward strand.
TGTTTGTTGCTTGTGAGGATAATTCCTCAGCAGTGCCTAACACTAAAATAAAACCCACTGGTCACAAATTTGGAATGTGACTTGAAAACCAAAACAAGACCCCTATGGTTACTCACCACCCTCAAAATAAAATCATGATTAAAATAAAGGATCTTATTTAATTTCCCTCTCTACCTATTCACTATTTTGTTATAACAATTATTTTATCTTATAAAATCCAGGAAAGAGATGATAACCATCTCATTATCATATTGCTCTCTCCTCAAAGTATCCAATCTCCAATTACAAAGGTATTTCAATTTGTCAAATTAGAATTACCAAAACAAACATATTTAAACTCTATGAACAAATATAGTTCAAAACATTTTATTTTGGCACACCAATTTTTGTGGAGCCTCTACATGTATTGGGGAGGCTACATGAATATTTCCAGATTTTTGTAAAATGTTTTAGTACCTCAAATAAATCCCTAAAAAGCTACTGTTTTAAAAAGGGAATTAAAGAGAAATTAAATCAGAGGAATACAGGGAGGTGTAGGGGGTTTTCTGCAAAAGCTTCGTAGCCATAGCCTCCCTGTAGCGCGACAGTGCTGCGCACCGCCGTGTCGTCGTCCTGCGTCGCGCCGCCCGGACCCCCCCTTGCTCTCCTCTCCCCTGCGACAAGGATAAGAGAGCACCGCGCCCCTCTGCTCTCCTTACTTCCCCAAAATATCTAGCTCTCCCTCTCTCTGTTTCTTCCCGAACCCTGGCCGTGGCCGAGCCGAGCGCGCCATCGCGCGTCGCCGTCGACTGAGAGCTCCCCGAGCCAAGCCAGGACCGCCGAAAGCTCCGCCTCGTCCACCTCTTCTTCTCCGTGCAAAGAATCGAGCCGGGGCGTCGTCGCTGCGGAGATTGACGCCATCTTCTCCTCTTCCGGCCGCCAACCTTCGAGCAAGCTCACCGTTGATTCCGACCACCTCTGCACCACCCGAGCACACTCAGGCGTCTAGGGTGAGCACGCCTTGCTTCTGGACATCTCCCTCTCCTTCTTCTCGTTCTAGGTCGTTGTGTAGGAGTAGCTCGCCGTTAGGCCGTAGACCGCCGCCGCCGGAGCTCACCACCGTCGCCTTCTCCGGTGACCATATGGACCAAGGCTCCGCCACGGAGTAGCCCGCACCAGTACGCGACGTTTACATATATTAGTTGGTCTCCGCACGCCGTAGATCATCGATCCAGTGCGCGTCGCCGCCGGTGGTCACCGCGGCCGTGCGCGTCGTCGCTGTGCACGGTCCTCAACTCAAAACGATGCGCGCACGTATCCTAGCACCAGCACGCACCCAGCCCAGTGGCAACGGCCACGATCGAGCCAGCGCGGCGTCGCGAGTTCGACTCCCCGCGGACGCAAAGGCGCACCCATTTTTTTCATTTTATTTCCACTCGCTGACAGGCGGGCCCCACTGGTCGGATACCGTGGCGGCCAGCGCAGCAACACACGCCCAGTCAGCGCCAGCATGGCGCACGGGCCCGTTGGTCAGTGACTGTGGCTAGCACAGCCTGTGTGCAGAAAGTTTCGGTTAAATTCTGGGAAATATTTAGGGTCATTTAATGGATTGCCCCTACCAGCCTTGTTGGACTCATTTTTGCCCCTTGTTGCGAATCGTCCTCAGTTTTGCCCCTAGTTCATTCGCAGCTACAATGGTTTGCCCTAAACGGCAAGTTTCTAGTCTATTCCGTGTGATGGCGTTACTGACAGTGGGTCCGCAACTTACAGGTGGACCGCCTGGGTGCAGGGCTTAGAGGTGGGACCGCCCAACGGCCTGATGCCCCAATCTGTCCATGCGCGCCTGCTCCCGACCGGCCGTTGTGCGCCGCCGCCACCACCACCTGCGCCGCCACGGCCGTCCCGCGTCACCACCAGATCCACCACCACCAGCAGATCCGCCGCCACCGTCCTGCGACGACACGGGTGGGGCGCTCGTTCCGCCACTGCGGCCGCCACCTGCTCGACCCGCGGCGGGGCTCCTTCCGTGCGCCCGGCCGGAGCGCTGATAGGTGAGGGGCTGGTGCACCCCACCAGGTCGTTGGCGGCGAAATGGCGAGCGGCAGCGACCCCGGAGTAGCTGGCGAGGCAGGCGTCGGGCCGGAGACCCGCCGCGTCCACGACTGGGTTCCCCAGGGGTAGGGCTTCCTCCAATTTAGCTTGTTTGTGCATTTCAACAGTCGATCGACATAGGACGCTATTTATTTCTGCAATTGGACATAGCTTGGTTGTGCATTTGAGGTTAATTCTGCAATTGCGTCTCTGTTTTTCTGCAATTGGAAAATGGGTTCCCGAGCTTGCTTGTGCTGATTGCGTCTCTGTTTTTCGTGGGTTAGGATGGAGTTGCGGTTTGCTTTCTTGGTGAGCATTAGAAGGGAACGGTACATCCTGGATGAAGACACCCAGAAGAAGAAATTCCAGGGAGGTTTCGATTATTCAGTGCCAATGGATTGCAATTGGAGTTTCAGGCAATTTGGGGAGGTCCTTTGCAGCCCATATCCTTGGGGTTTGCATGACGAAGTGGAATTCAAATACTACGATGGGGGGAAAAATTGGGTGAAAGTTAGCAATGATGCAGAACTCGCTACCATGTTTGCTAAGCAGAAGGAGAAAGATAAATTCAATGTGAGGCTGCAAATTGATGTGGTTGTGCCGGAAGTTGGACCTAGGGTGACGGGTTCATCTTCTCGGACAGAACCATCTCGTCGTAAAGCCAATTCTAGCCAGAATAGTTCAGTTCATCCAAAGCGACGTGGTGGCTCGACAAGCGTGGGCACCGGCAGAAGGGTACCTGTTGAAGTGGAGTCTGATGCTGACATATCTGGGGATGATGAAGAGAGGCTATATTCTGATGTTGTTCAGAATTTACGACGGACATCTCGTGCTGCTGAATCTCGTGCTGCTGAAATCCCAGATGAGGCTGACAGTGAGCAAGAAGATGAGGAGGAAGACCTTCCAGCTGTTGAATGGGACCCTGAGAACCCTCATATGGCAGAAGGTACCATTTTTTCATCCATGAGTGAGTGTAGAAATGCACTTGTGACGTACTGCATCAAGGCAGAACGTGCATTCGTTGTTGACAAGAGCGATAAACAACGTTACACAGTGCATTGTGTGACTGAGGGTTGTCCATGGAGGATGCACGCATCTAAAATGCGAAAAAGCACGAATATTCAGGTCAAAGTGAACCCTTTTAGCCACACATGCCAAGAATCAACTCTCAGGAAGGAAACAATCAGTAGAGCCAAGTCAAAATGGGTGGCAGATGAAGTAAAGAAGTGGGTGGCAGAAAACCATCAAGTGGGTACAAAGGAATTGCAGAAAAACATCAAAGACAAGTTCAAGATAGATTTACCATACATGAGGGTCTTCAATGGTAAACAAAAAGCTATGGAATCTATCTATGGTAACTGGCATGAAAGTTTTGAATTGTTGTATTCATTCAAAGCTGAAGTGGAGAGGACAAGCCCAGGTAGTATTGTTGAAATTGATCACCACTCAGTGGAGTACAGACTGAAGGGAGTGACAAGGACCAAGGAATGCTTTAGAAGGGTTTTTGTGTGCTTTGAGGCTTGTCGCCTGGGTTTTTTGGCAGGCTGCAGGCCATATTTGGCTATTGATGCTACTTTTCTCACAGGCAGGTTTAAAGGACAGTTAGTAGCAGCTTGTGCAGTAGATGCACACAATTTTGTATTTCCAGTTGCATACGGTGTGCTGGAGACAGAGTCTGAGGAGAGCTGGACTTGGTTTTTGCAGAATCTGCGCCGGGCTATTGAACATCCCAATGGGTTGGTAATTCATACAGATGCCTGCAAGGGTTTAGAAGTGGCTGTGGACAATGTGTTCCCTGGAGTAGAGCATAGAGAATGCATGCGTCACCTTGCTGCAAATTTTGTGAAGAAATTCAAAGGAAAGATATATACTGACAATTTATGGCCAGCATCTTTGACTTGCAGTGTGAGGAAGCATAACTACCACATGAGGCAGTTATACATGAATGCCAAAGTGAAGGAATACTTGGAAACACACCACTCCAAGTTATGGGCCAGAAGCCAATTCAGTGAACTGAGCAAAGTTGAGTATGTGCACAATAATCTTGCAGAGTCTTTCAACTCAACGATCCGGAAACTAAAGGATCTTTATTTGGTGGATTTGCTTGACAAGATAAGGATAGAATACGCGCAGAAGTTTCATTTTCGTGATGGAATAGCTGAGGCAAAATTCATGGGCCACATTATCATCCCTTCCGTGATGACTGAACTGAAGAAGAAAACAGAAGGCTTGGAAATGAACATGATTTTATTGTCGGATACCACTGCAGAGGTATCAGTATTGGATAAAGAGCAGAGAGCCTGGAGATATCCAGTGGATTTAGAAGCTAGAACTTGCAGTTGTAGGAAATGGCAGATAACTGGGTTGCCATGCATTCATGCTTTGTTTTTCATCACTTCTCTCTCAGGTCCAGCAGGGAACATACAACAGTATGTTCATGAGTACTACTCTGTTGCAAAGTTCAAAGCCACATATGCACATGCCTTGCCTGCTTTGGAGGGAAAACAACAATGGGACAGAGTGGACCCTGGATTCAAGCTTTGCGCTCCAGTTCTGAAGAGAGCAGCAGGTAGACCGAGGAAGAGTCGGTTCAGGCGTCGCAGCGAAGGAGCTGGACTTGGAGCAAGGAAGCGTAAGTGCACAAGGTGTGGTGGGTCTGGTCATTTCGGTAAGTATTGTGATAATGCAGTAGATCCAGCGTTCGGAGAGAGTTCCGATGAAAATCCTGGTCAGCAGCCGGATGCAACAGATGATGATGCTCCAAATGATGATTCAGATGATGATGCTCCAAATGATGATTCAGATGATGATGCTCCAAATGATGAGTTTGATGATCATGCTGCAAATAATTATTTTGATGATGATGCTCCAAATAATTATTTTGACGATCATGATGCAAATGTTGAGCCAAAAGATGCTCCAGATGTTGAACCAAAATCCAGATGCTGAAAATGATTTCACTCCCCTTGCTGTGGTTCTGCCTTCTGCTAGGTATGTAAATCTTGCCAATATTGGTGTTTTCGAATTTGTTGTACATTTATCACTTTATGTTCTGCTCCAAATGATGCTTCGAATTTATCACTTTGTACAGCTCTGTGGTCTGTTCGAAGAAGACAGTTAAGGTACCGACACCCAAGAGGAGAAGAGAAGAAGCAATGAGCACAGTGATCACAAGGAGCACAAGGAGCAAAATGATGGCAAGTAGCACAAGGATCACAAGGAGCAAAGTGGTGCCAAAAAGCACCAAGATTCTATGAAACATTATGAATGATGTTGTATTTCTATGAAACAACCCTTATGAATGCTGTTGTATTTCTGTTGAATGATGTGGGATGTATGTTAGAACTATTTTTGTTGTATTTCTGTTGAGTAATGTCAAAATCCGAGACCTTTTGGGAAGTAAACTCACATTCATGAAAAATGTGCTAGAAAAGAGCTCCGAAGGTAGGGTAAACGGCCTCATTTGTAAGCAAGATTTTTTTCGACCTTGTCTAAATCAGCCAAATAACTTACCTAGACATCTATTCTATATATGAAGACTATGTGCGCAGGTTTTTCTGTTTTTTGAATTTATTATGATTATTTTAAAATTGGTCAAACCTAAGGTTTGACCAACATTTAAACAAGTTCAAAACATGAAAATGAAAAATTAAGCCTGCATTCTTCTTATTCACTCCAAAATGAGCTTTGGTGAGTTTAAAAAAAAATTATGTTGCAAATGCAAAGCCACTTCTCTTCAACTTTAGATTTCGTAGTTTGAGATTTGAGATATGACACCACATCCATGCATGGATCGTTTGAATGTACCTACACCTTGTTTATCAACTAGAGTCGTCAGTATATGACATATGAAGACTATGTGCGCAGGTTTTTCTATTTTTTGATTTTTTTTGAATTTATTATGAATATTTTAAAATTGGTCAAACCTAAGTTTGACCAACATTTAAACAAGTTTAAAACATGAAAATGAAAAAATAAGCCCGGATCCTTCTTAGTTACTCTAAAATGAAGCTTTGGTGAGTTTTTTCAAAATTTCATGTTACACATCCAAAACCACTTCTACTCAACATTGGACTTCATAGTTTGAGTTTCGATATATCATGCATTCATTTCGTTGAAATGTATGTACACAATGTTTATTGATTTGAGACGTTAGTATATGTCATAAGGAGACAATGTGCGCGAGTTTTTTCATTTTTTGGATTTTTTTTGTATTTTTTATGCTCAAGTCAAATCTTGGTCAAACCTTCTAGAAGGCACCGTCGATCCAACCCAAGCCTACTGCACCCGTCCGATCCAACCGCGATCCGCGAGATGCCTCCTTCTGCAACCTGATTGGCTGGAGGAATGTTTTTTTAAAACGGAGAGGGCACGCACGATGAACCGTTGGGCCGGGCCGTGCTGCACCGCGCTCGTCTCAGCCTTTCCAAGGCGGCGCTCGTCTCAGCGTTTGCAGGCCTCGTTCGTCTCAGCAGTGCAGGCCGTCGGTCGTCTCAGCAGTGCATGCCGTCGGTCGTCTCAGCAGTGCATGCGCCGTCGGTCGTCTCAGCGTCTGCATGCACGCGCGGGAGACCACGCCATTTGCATGCATGCGCGCCGCGCCTCGTTCACTCGCCACGCAGAAGCTGATGCACCGCTTGATACAGAGCCATTAAACACCACGCGTGATACAGATGCGGCAGTGTTTCAGTTACGACGCATATGGATCGACACGCCTCGTTTGAACGCATACAGATGCGGTGCTCTATCCCTACTTAAACCACCCAACCCTCCGTCTATTCTCCACACCTTCCATCTGCGCCGCCCTTCTCTCTTCTTCACCCAACTCCAAAGCACTCTCGAAGCGAAGCGAGGATGCAGTTCAACGCCCCCACCTTCCGCTTGCCAACCACCGTGCCGGAGGGGCGGTACCCACCCGGAGTCATCGTCGAGAACGAACTCCGCGTGTGGGCGATCTCACCCTGGAGGGGTGCTCGTGACCTTGCCGAGGGGTTCCTCCGTGCGGGCTTTCACCACCTCCCGGCGGGCTCTCCGAGGATGTTCCGCCTCGAGGAACTGCGTCCCCACGCCGGCGCGACGACGACAGGCTACCGCGCCATCTTCACCAACCGCTTCGATGCCTACTACCTGCTCGGCCAGGTGTTTTTTGGTGGGCAGGAGTTCATCGCTTTCACCACGTACAACTTCTTCACCGACGTGGCGAGCATCTTCCCCAACTGCAACATCCACAGCCTCCCGTACTATCTCGGAGAGAACGGCCAGGAGGAGGAGCAGGAGTGAAGACGGTGCTAAAGGCATGCATCAAGCCGGTTGTCGTGAAGATGGAGTTGCCCTAGTGTGTTAGGGCTTTTAATTTCTACTACTATGTTGATGTTGTGTCGTTTGTTAACTTTTTATCTATCTAGGGCTTTTATGTTTGTCGTGTTATATGTAAGAGCTTTTATTTATATATCTATGTTATGGTCGTGTATATGTGTTTTCCTATGTACTCGTTTGCATCTATCAAGTCATTATATGTGTCAAAAAAGTTCGTGCCCTAAGGTTTTCATAGAGCAAGTGGTTACGCAAAAAAAAAGAGTTGTTTCAAAAAACACATGCCCAAATATCAAACTAAACGTGCCCAAATATCAAATTAATAAAGAAAGACTTGTTTCAAAAAACTATGTGTGTTCAAAGATTGAAGTACACATGTGGTCAACCAACCTGCCCAAATATCAAACTAAACATACCCAAATATCAAACTAAACGTGCCCAAATATCAAATTAATAAAGAAAGAGTTGTTTCAAAAAACAATGTGTGTTGAAAGATTAAACTACACATGTGGTCAAGCAACCTGCCCAAATATCAAACTAAACGTGCCCAAATCTCAAATTTATGTGTGCCCAAAGATAGAACTACACAAGTGGTTAAGCAACGTGACAAAAAAATCAGTACAAAAATGCGTAGTCAAATCCAAAACCAAGTCATATACTAACTATACATAGCTTCGTTCCCTCTACTTTTCAATATCTCTTCATCTCTCCCACCGGTTACCAGCGCAGCCCTTCAGGCAACCAACCCAAGCGGTCGTGGGTTCGAGTCCCAGCCACACCATTTTTGTTCATTTTCTACCCTTCTCACCTTTTTTTTCCAGAGAATCCCATTTGCCCACTACGAATGGGCCTAATTGGATGCAGTTGGCCCATTAGTCTGTTCTCACTTTTTTTTGACAGAATCCTATTTTGTCTTTTAAGGATTATCAGTATTCAGAGCTGCATTTCATTGATAAATGTTCTGAATTTCAAACATTTCATACAATTTCAAACTTACAAATTGCTCCCAACATCATGTCGTGGGTTCGAGTCCCAGCCACACCATTTTTGTTCATTTTCTACCCTTCTCACCTTTTTTTTTCCAGAGAATCCCATTTGCCCACTACGAATGGGCCTAATTGGATGCAGTTGGCCCATTAGTCTGTTCTCACTTTTTTTTGACAGAATCCTATTTTGTCTTTTAAGGATTATCAGTATTCAGAGCTGCATTTCATTGATAAATGTTCTGAATTTCAAACATTTCATACAATTTCAAACTTACAAATTGCTCCCAACATCATGCCTTTCCATACAATTTCAACATTTCACCTAGTGCGATTACCACACCTACAAATGCCCAAATGTAATTGCAAAGGGGAATTTGTGCTTGATCTTCGAGCTTCTTAATCTTCTGGTTCAACCTCCTAAGCTCAACAGCATCAATCCGTGCTCCACCCTCCGTCTCTTCTTCCGGAGCTCGCGCTACGGCCGCTGCCTTTTGTGGCACGATGGGCAACCATTCTTCGTGCTCGTCTAGCAGTTCAATCATCAGCGTCTTGGCCAGAACATCGACCCAGAGAAAGAAACATTTTATCTGCAATAACGCCAAACACATCAATTTAGTGAAATTGCTCCGATTCTTACCCCATTCTCGCAGCACTAAAATAGTGAAATTGCTCCGATTCTTACCCCATTCTGCCCGCACACATAGAACGGACGATTAGTGTTGTTCGCTGTGCGCGAAATCCTCCGAACAACGTCCGCCCGGCACCGTGGACAGAGGAAGATCGGCATCTCCATGCGCGCCGGAATCTCGATCCGCGAGGTGGCGCGGGAGCTAGAAGAAGACATCGAGCTCGATTCGCGACCGCCCGGAGCCGAAGGGGATCTCAAAGCCTACGCGCACGGCCCCTGTAGCTGTACCAGACGGCCGCGCCCTCCACGGCAATCTTCGCACCGTCGGCGGCGCTACCCGTGGACGCCGCCTTCTCCGTCGCCCGCGCCCGGCTCCTTCCTACCAACAAGGGTCGCCGCCCACCTCTGCGCGTGGCCGCTCTCCCGCTCGGCTGATTTTTGTGCTCACCGCTGCGAGCTCCGGGGTCGCGCTCCGCCGCTTTTACAGCACACGCCGCCGCCAGTAAACGGTCAACAACTGGGTCCCACAAGCCACGCCAACGGTTCTATTCTGGGTCCCACAAACCGCGGCCAACGGTTGTCTTCTGGGTCCCACATGTCAGCAAGCCTAACGGAGACGGCAAGAGTCACGGAATGAGTCCTTGTGCACAGACTAGGGGCAAAACTGAGCACGATTTGAGACTGAGGGCAAAACTGAAGTCATAGACACAACTGAGGACAGCCTGATAATTAACCCAATATTTAAAACTGGCAGAAATTTGATTAAACTTGTAAATTCTATATCTTTTTAAAGACTTGTCCAAAAATTACAAATGAGGTATCAAAATGTTCAGAAAAATAAAGTCTGTAAGATGGCGTAACTCACACATCCAACTAATTTAGTTTAGTGGCTGTTTTTATTAAAAAAAATGAAGAGGGCAGAATAGAAACGGATTTTGTAAAATCCATCAATAAATTAGTATTAATCCAAATATTGTCAAACCAATTTTGTTAGCTTAGTACTGTGATCACTTAGCTCCCATAATTTTGGTGGAATTAATTATTCATTATTAATTAATTGGCACTAGATTAAAGGTTAGAAAACCTTTCTGGACCAGAACAATTATAGGAAAATAATGGTTAACCCAATTGAGTTAGGACAAATTTTGTTAGATCACATTTAATCAATGTTAGTTACCCCTAAAAGGATTTAATTTTTGAATAACATTAACTTGAGTTGTAGCAAAAAACTTGATTATTAACTCACTGGATTAAAACAATTATGTAGGGAGTTTAATAACTCCAAATGAATTAAATCCAATTGTATTGCCTTCTACACATCAGTAGCTTTCTGTAGAAATTTAGTTTGTATTTTTGTGACCAACAGAACTCAAGTTATGCAATTAAACTTGTTCAACAAGTTTCTGCCATAATTTTAGACTTAATTAACTAATGTTTAATTCAATTAATTTGAAACCAACTTGTATTGTTTGATGTGTGCAGTAGCTATTTGTGATGCTTATGATTGTTATGTTGTGATGATTGCTTGAGTAGTTTAGTGATTGTTTGTATTGCTTGTTTGACGTTTAGACGAGAACGTTGCCGGAGTCTACGAGGAGGGGGAATACTTTGATCAACAAGCACAAGAACCCGAGAACTTTGCCGAGCAAGGCAAGCTACTTCACTGAGCTTGCATTTATATACATCTATTTTGGTTCACAGGTTTTACTTATAAAGAGCATAAGTGATTTATGTGGTGTTGCTACAAAGGCTACGATTTTGAAAACCCTTTTTCCAAAATATAAGTATATTATTTTGACACCCTCTATGGAGATATTAGCTGGAATTCCTTTCCAAACTATAGGATGGGAAAAATATTGTTTACTCAAAACTCCTTTGGAAGTACTTGGATAAATGTGGAATGTCGTGATATCGGTGTTGAAGTGGAGAAAAGGTGATGGTTATGAAAAATGCACATTGTGTCCTTGTACTTACAGAACAACCAATACCCTGTGCGACCACATTTACCCACCTATGGGAAAGGGCGTAGTCATATAATTTGCTCATATTAGTATGGGATGCCTCAACAACGAGGATGACCTCGTTCCATGAGGGGATGGTAATGGCGACCTACCCCCTGACCTGGGTCCTGGCATCTGAGGATGGGGGATTGAAGGGTTCGCTCGCCGGGCAGAACTACGAGTCCTCACACTTAGATTTCCCGACGGGGAATCTGGACTGGGTGTCGATGGAAAGGATGATAATTTCGTAGCGGTAGGGTCCTATACTAGCATGAGCAAAGGAGAGGCTATGGTCGGTGGCTCAACTTCGCATACACCTTGTATGGCGGGACGTGGCTGACACTATGAGTTACCGGATGGGTGTGGGCAAAAAGCGTGCTACCTCTGCAGAGGGTTAAAACTATTCGAATAGCCGAGTCCTCGGATATGGACAGTTGGAAAGAACTGCTCGGTCGTATGTGCAAGTTTTGAAAAGATTTGAGTTTAAAAGGGAAATGAAGTGGAGAAAGTGTTCCACAACTATACCAATGAGTTGGTATGATGTTGTGGAGATAATTGGACCTATGGCGAGCCATGGTCAGAAAAGGAGGAGTTTTGGAGAAATAGATAAAATGGTGATTTTACGAGAAAAATGTTTATAAAAGAGACTTCTTACCTTTTTCAACAAAGATGTATTTACGGGAGAAAGTTTTAAAAGAGACTTCTTACAAAGACAGATTTATGGGAAAAGTTCTAAAAGCCTTCTTTTCTTTTTCAATAAAGATATAGAGATTTCAAAACAAAGTGTTATTAAACAAAAGTCCATCCTACTCTTTTCAACAAGGATATGGAGTTTTCAAAGTAAACGAAGTTTTATTTAAACAATAAAAGAGTAGTGCATGCTCATTCCGGGGGTAGTTTGCGAGTACATTCAAATGTACTCATATTGGTTTCGTCCCTGGCTATTGTCTTAGCCAGATTCTGAAGAGGAGCAGTTCGAAGAAGAAGTGGTTAATGACGTCAATGCGAACTAGGGCGCTTCCCAGTCAGCCGCCTGTAGGGTTAAGGCAAATGACTTGGGCTCCACGCTGTTTGATGATTTCCGCTGCAAGTACCTGTTGAAGTTATGATTTCAATCAAGTAAGTATATTTATCCGGTATTTACGGGTGTTCTGTGATGCCAATTCGAGTTATGTGCAACAACAGACTGATCATGGGATTGTTGCAGGAAACATAACGAGTATCTTGGATGGTATACCTCCGTGATGAATCCTGCAGCCAGTAGGCGAGCTATTTCCTCCCCTATTGCCTTTCTTCTATCATCGTGGAAACGCCGTAGTGTCTGCTTTACTGGTTTAGCCGTAGGGTTCACTTTGAGACTATGTTCTGCTAATTCTCTTGGTACCCTGGCATATCTGACGGTTTCCATGCGAAGATGTCCTTATTCTCCTGGAGGAAAGCGACGAGAGCTTTCTCCTGCTCTTCTTCCATGTGTGCTCCAATGCTAGTTTGCTTGGATGAGTCGCCAGGAACGAGATTTATCTGCTTGGTGTCCTGGGCCGCTTTGAATTTCATTGGTGGCTCGGTGGACGGCGTGGTAACTACACTCATGTCATTTGGGTCCACCTGCGACTTATAACCTTTTAGATCTTCCGCGGCACAGGCAGATTCTGCGAAGGCCGCATCTCCTTCTTCACATTCTATCGCTTTTTCTCTATCCCCGTACATTGTGATGACTCCTTTTGGTCCTGGTATCTTCAACTGTAAGTACACGTAGCATGGCCTGGCCATAAACTTAGCAAAAGATCTTCTTCCAAACAAGGCGTGATACGGGCTTTGGAATTTTACCACTTCGAAACATAGGAACTCGCTTCTGAAGTTCTCTTCTGTCCCAAAAGTTACCCCTAGGGTTATTTTTCCCGCTGGCTGTGCGGACCTTCCTGGGACAATGCCATGAAACACGGTTGACGTGGGCTGCAGGCTGGAATCCTTGAGTCCTAGACGCTGGAACGTATCGTAGTACAAGATATTAATGCTGCTTCCTCCATCCATAAGCACTTTGGTCAGCTTGTATCTTGCTACGTACGGTGCCACAACTAGTGCCAACTTGCCAGGTTCTCGTACTTGTGGCGGGTGATCGTCACGACTCCAAGTTACTGTGTGCTCGGACCACCTTAGCCAATTGGGCGTTGCCGGTATCACGGCGTTCACCTGTTGACTCCTGCGACTTGCTCCTGCTGCCTCTGTGCGACCCCCGATATGTTTTCTGGTGGCCTGCTTTGGACGCTTCTTTCTACCGCAATCCTGTGATTGGCTGGCACAAGGGGCAGCTGTGCTTCGGCTTCCGCCCTATTGGCTTGTTGCAGGACTGCTGTACTTAGCATCTGAATCGCGCGCCGCGCCTCAGCGTTGACCGGGTCATCGCCTGTTGGTACCATCTTAGTCAAGATATTAGCCGCAGCATACATATTATCGACAGGGTTTTGGTAATGGCCCTGCGGGGTGTGAAACCTCCTTGGTTGTTGCTGGGTCTCTTGATTTGTTGGTCCCCATCCTTCCGCAACTGTCTGGATTCCCGCTCCCACGGCTGGAGTAAGCGGGATTTCTACTGTTGGTTGAGTCGCACACAGTTGTGTTTGCGAGTCAACCTGTCGTTGAGTCGCAGCAAGCGCGGCTACTCTTTGCCGCTCCTGTTGGATTCCTTGGTTTATCTGATCGAGCCTGCGGCGCTCTTCTTTCATCCTTCGAACCTCATACAGGAGCTCGGCCCTGGCGGCCTCAATTTCTGTTGCACGGAGGGCAGCGTTTGTGGCTGACACAGGGACAAGAAGTGGATTGCTCGGGGGTGCCGATGCCTCGGCTTCTCCAGCAGTTCCTGATGCTCTAGCTCCTCTGGTCGTGTAAACCGCGACTTGCGCCGTCTCTCGATCTGGTGATAATGCGATTTCTGGTGGGTAACCCCAGCAGCTTTCTTCAAAGGCAGGTATAATGGACCCAAACTCTCGCGAGTCCATGCTTTCTATAGATTCTTCCCCATCATCGGCGGCCTCCTCTACCGAGTCGTCTTCTTGGACCGAGCTGATGGACCTGCCACCGATGAAGCCAATGAAGACGTTGATGGATCCAAACGGGATGACGTGGCCAGTCTCCAAGTAATCTGCTTCCGGCCCCCAGCTTGAATCGTCAATGAGAGGTGTGCCATCAACCGTAATGATACGGCCAATGGCGAGATCTTCAGCTCCTTTCATGGATCCTGCGCGGAACGTGACGCTCTTGACCGCAGGCCCCAAGGTGGGCGCCAACTGTCGTGGGTTTGTCACGTCAGGTGTCATAGATGACTTCGTAGGTGTGGGATTACGTGAGTCAAGCATCTCCGAGCTTGGGATCGCAGGAACAAAGATCGACACAGATTTACCCAGGTTCGGCCCCCTCAATGTGAGGTAAAAGACCTACTTCCTGCCTACCCTAGATTGGTATTGATATGATAATCGAGGTGTTACAATGGAGGCGATCCGATCTGGTACTCGCCGTATGAGCTAGGGTTTAAGGGCTTCACACCTCTAGGTCCTGCGAGTCCTCTTTATATATACAGAGGCTCGTCAGGTTACAAGAGTTCTACACGAAGCCTGATTATCTTTCTTGTCTTCCAAGGCAAGTTTGCACCGACCTTCTGGAGCTTTCCTTTATCGAGTCACGATGCGAGATTGGCCCATCTTTCTCGAGGCCCAATAATGATAACGCAGCCTTAAGTCGCTGTTTATTAAATTCGAATAAGTCGCGGGTTAATCATTCCCCCGACAGCAGCCGCCTCAGCCCAAAAACGCTGTAGCGCCCCGACCGCAGAACTATACAGTGATGCTGTGTGTCACCGGTTAAGCGATACAACCGGAGGTTACGGGTTTACCAATCCCCGGCCAAAACCTTTGGCAGGCGTTGCTCAGAATGGATCATCGGCAACGCAACACCCCGATTGATGCCTTAACGCAGGCACAACTATCAATGCATAATAGAGAGATCAAGACTTGTGGAACAACTGGCACATCACAGACTCTACGACTCAAAGCATTATAGTTCAACTCTTATAATAGAGAAAGATAGCAAATATTACAATCAGAGGTCACAGACCCAACAGTACATCAAGCGGAAGCAGATCATGTTGTTCTAAACAACAAGATCCAAATATGGCCTAAGAGGCCTACAGATAAACATTCCAGCGCCAGCTGCTCCGGGATGTCCCAAGCTGCCGCCTGGGAACCCCAAACTACTCGTCGACGTCCACATTGAACCCACCTCCAGTGCCGGTGAAGTCCTCCACTGAAATCAAATAAACAACGTTGAGTTCGACGAACTCTGCAAGATTATTAGAGCTACTAGCTCGATGATTGGCTTTCAAAGGTTTTATGGCTGTTTTGCATGAAGCTGGTTTTCTTTATAAAAGACATCTGGCATCGACTAATCAGAATATTTTCGAAAGGGGGTAAGAAGTAAACTCTTTTCTTTTGATCATCTTCATCAGCAACCACCATCAATCACTTCACCTGTCTACCAAGGCACCTCCCTGAATCACCTTCGAGGAAGTCAACCTTGCATTCTTGGTAGTACCTTTAGTACTCAGGTTTTAATCATTCCGTTCAAGTTTTCTATGGTCTCTGAATCTGGCACCAAGTCGTCCATAACCGTGGACACGACTTTTCGAAAAGATTTAACCCTGCAAGGGTGTACAATGTGAAAGAGGCCAGGCTCCCGAGGGCCCTCCCAGCTCTCTTATCCACGCGTACCGTCCGGCCCATTGCCTGTACATTAGCTCTCTTCCATGGAAAAGCCGGCTGGGTGGGAGCGGCGTCGACTTCTCCCTCGCTTGAGACTAACCCAGGATCATCAGTGAGGACGGGACAGGTTCAGTGCCTCCAACACCCTGCCCCGTGGCCACTCATTTTCCTAGACACCACCATCCTCATCTCAGTCCTGGCCACCATCTTCACGCACACGCAAATGGAAGCTCAAACTAGAGGACCCTGGCTAGCCCCGCCCGAGTTATTTAGTCGATGAGGGTTCCTGCTACTGCATAGGCCTCACGCATGGTAGCACGCTCGGTCTTGACTCGAAGGCGAGAACTCGCACTTAGGCGGCGAGAACGAGACAGCCCACCACATTCCCCGTGGCCTCTCATCCCCGCCTTTCAGCAATTTATTATCCGTCACCGCCATTTTCCATCACATCCGGCCATTCCATCAACTTTTTCAACAATGAAACATCCACCGGATATCTAAGCATTTAAACTAAGCATGGCTAAGCATGTACATAGCAATTATACTTAAATCAGGCCAACACTTCAATCCTATGGATATTAGGAAGGATACAGGTAATGGCAACAGATTTCTAATGCAACTGGTAGGATACTCTAATCCAAGCAAAAGACATTTGGAGCCGAATGCAATATTATAGTGGGGAAAATAATTGTGGAAATATAGGAGGAGACATGCTCAGAGGGGGGATTACGCTTGCCTTGTTCAGGGGGCTGGTAATACGGGTCGTCGGGGTATTGCGGTGGAACCCCGACTGCTTGATCTATCGATGCATAAAAACACCGGAAATAAACAATCAATAACCACACATGCATAGCAAATGCAATGCGCAACCACATGATGGCATGACAATTTAGATGCACTGGAATTACTATAACAACATCTACCAATTTAAATGGGGTGCAAAATAATTATTTCGACAAGAGAGAATAAAGCCCCATATTTAACTTAATGATTTTCCCTAACTTCTAAAAGTGCAGTACTGGAATTGTGCTCAAATATGCATGCAAATGATGTTACTGGTTAGTTCATAATATTCTGAGCATTTTGATATAAAGAACACTTTTTTTTTCTGATTAACCAATAAAAAGTTATTGCATTTACAAATTGCATTTTAAATCTGCCATTTTAGCAATTTCCATTAAACAGCCTCAAAACTAATTATCCATGCTTGGAGAAGTGGTGAAACATGATGTATATCACTTGCTGAACATTTTGATAGGTCACACATAATTTTTGGACCATTATTTTTAAAGTTATGGATTTTACAAAATCCATTTCATTTCTGCCATTTTACTTATCTCAATAAAACAGCACATAAACTAAATTATTTGGATGTGTACGTTATACCAACAAACATATCTAATTTTTCTGATCAATTTGATATCCTGTTTGAAAATTTTGGACAAGTATTTAAAAAGTTATTGCTTTTACAAAACCATTTATGAATCTGTCTTTTTGATTTAAATCCAGAAACTAATCCAAAACTTTTCTCACCCATTGGTTGCTAAACACTGTCACTGGACCGTGGGGTCCTACGCCACGCTGGCGCGGACTGCGCGTGTGCGGGCGCTGTCCCACTGACGCGTGGGACCCCATTGTCAGTGAGCGGATTAAATGGAAAAAGGGGGTGCGCCGCGAGGGATTCGAACCAGAGACCTCTCGCGCGCGTGCGCTGTGTGCTAGCCACTGGGCTGGTGCGGTGAATCTGATAGTAAACTGATCTGGTTGTTTTTGAAGTATTCTTGCGGGGTCTGACGAAACTGAACTGCAGCCGGAGCGTGCACGCACGCGGTGACCACGGTGGCCGGCGGCGAGCTACCACAACACGGTGATCTACGGGGAGGGGAGGATGGAGAGGATTTCTAAGAGCACGGCGTTCTCACCCTTGATGCGTGTGTGAGCTCGGCAGGGACGGAGGTGGACGGGAACGGCGGCGATGACTCGACGGAGCTGCGGTCGGAGGCGGAGAAGAACTTGACGGCGGCGGCGATTCGCGATTCCTGGCTTCGATTCCTTCCGCGTGGAGGAGCAGCACGGCGAGGCGGTCCCGGCGGTGGTCTTCGATCTGGACGGGGGGGGGGGGGGGGGGGGGTCCACCGCGGCGGCGAGGTGCGTCGAGCGGCCGTCGAGCTCGGTTTTCCTCTCGGGAGAGAAATGGAGAGAGGAGGGAGCAGGAGCAGAGGGGGAGCACGGGGAGGGGGGCCTGGGCTGCGCTCCTTTATTGCGTGAGAGGCGCGAGGGGGGGGGGGGGGCTGGCTCGAGCGCGTCGCGCGGTCGGCGGGGGCACGAGGGCACGGCGAGCACTGGCGCCATGCCGTGCTGCTGGCTACAGGAAGGGGATGGAGATTTCACAGAAAACCCCCTGGACTTCTTTTCTTCCGTTTTCTTTTATTTCCAGTGGTCTTTAGAGATTTAATTGAGGCCTCTAACTATTTTATAAAAATTTGAAATTATTCATGTAGCCCCCCCATATCATGTAGAAGCTCCACAAAAATTGGTGTTTTAAAATAAAATGTTTTGAACAACATTTGTTCATAGGGTTTGGTTATGGCATTTTTCTTAAATACAAATTTATTATCCTTTAGAAAATTTAAAGCAAGTTCCAATTATTATTTTTGAACTCTTGGAACTTCCTTGACAAACCTAGGATGTCAAAATATTTTTGTTTTGCAAGTTTGAACACTTTCATGGATTTGGATTTCGTTAAGGCAAGTTTGGCCTTTGTTTTTAAATGGTGCCAAACCAATTATTTTATTTGTTTAGCAATTTAATATGGATGCCATGATGCAATGGAACGCAAAACGTGGAAATTTTATTCACATTTTTAGGTTCACAATTTCGGGCTGTTACAAACGCTTACTCATGCGAGCATTGGAGATCATGCAGCGAGGCTTGGAGATGATGGTCCTGTTCATCCGCTCCGCTACACCATTCTGCTGAGGCGTGTACGGGATGGTGAGGTGCCTGACAATGCCTTCTTTCCTGCAATAATCATTAAAGGCATTCGAACAAAATTCGCCACCATTGTCAGTACGAAGCAATTTCACCTTCCTTTCTGTTTGCCTTTCTATCGTAGCTTTCCACTCTTTAAAAGCAGCAAACATATCATCCTCATTTTTCATGAAATAAGGCCAAACTCTCCTAGAGTAATCATCAATAATGGTAAGCATATAACGAGCACCACCATAAGAGGGCTTACGAGATGGCCCCCAAACATCAGCATGTACATAATCAAGTGTACCTTTGGTGGTATGAACGGAAGCATTAAACTTAACTCTTGTGTGCTTACCGAAAATGCAATGTTCACAGAATTGCATCTTACCCAAACTGCAGCCTTGCAATAGCTCTCTCTTGATTAATTATGCCATACCAAGTTCACTCATATGTCCAAGGCGCTTGTGCCAAAGGTTAGTTTTACTAGCGTCATCATGAGAAACAGTAGCAACAGTATCAGACAAAATGCTACCTCTAAGAACATATAACTTAGCAGAATTCATATCACCAACCATAACAATGAGAGAACCTTTTGATACCTTCAGAAGTCTATTCCCGCCGGTATACTTGTACCTGTCACAATCAATGGTACTGAGCGAGATAAAATTTCTCGCCATGGTTGGTATGTGTTTTACTCCCGTCAACGTGCGTGTCATACCGTCATGTGTCTTGATCTGAACAGAACCAACACCAACAATGTTGCATTGCTGGTCGTTCCCCACACGCACGAAATCTCCAGTCTGCACTAACTCATAAGATCTGAACCAATCTTTGTTACAACAAATATGAAAAGAGCATGCAGTATCTAGAATCCATTCATCCTGACGAGAAACACATGCAGCTAAAACAGCTAGGCATTCGCCATCAGAACTACCATCAACAACAGAAGCCTCACCGGTATCATTACCTTCATTATTTTTCGGTTGGTAAGTACCTTTTCTTTTCTCCTTGTTCTGCAACTTCCAACAGTCATCAATGACATGATTAGATTTCTTACAATACCTGCAGAACTTGTCTCGTCCTTTGGACTTTGAGCGACCTCTGTCACCCTTGCTCTTATCTCTGTTGTTGTTGTGGTAGTGGTTATCTCGCTGCTCAGGCCTCCCTCGGACCTGCAAAGCATCGCCCTTGGAGGACGATGACTCCTCTTTCTGTACCACACCTTTCATCTTCTCCCTCGTCAAGAGGGTCTCATATACTTCGGCAGTGGTTAGTTTAGTACGACTCAAAAGTATGGTATCACGGAAATTTGTAAAGGAATTTGGCAGCGAGACCAGAAGTAAAAGTGCTAGATCTTCATCATCATATTTTACCTCCATCGACACTAGGTCGGAAACGATCTCCTTGAAGATCGATATGTGGTTCATCACGGAACCACCTTCTTGCAGTTTGTGCGAAAACAACTTCATCTTCACATGCATCTTGCTGGTGAGATCTTTGGACATGCAAATCGACTCCAGCTTAGCCCACAGTGCCGCTGCGGTTTTCTCCTGGAGTACTACTTGCAGAATATCATTAGATAGATGAAGTTGAATAAGAGACAAAGCCTTACGGTCTTTCCGCTTCTCAGCTTCGCTCCATGTCGCCTGCGCCTTGTCGCCGAATTTATCCAGCGCCTCGTCAAGATCATTGGACTGTGCGAGGACCGCACGCATCTTGACCTGCCACAACGAAAATCTCGTCCTGTAGTCCAGCGCCGGTAGATAAAACTTCATCGATGCCATCGCGAAACCCTAATCTGAAAACAGATCTGAAACAGGGCTCTGATACCACTTGATATAAACGATAGCAAAGAAACGACGAAGTGCGGAACGATCAAACCAATGGGGACACGAGATTTTAACGTGGAAAACCACTCCAACAATGGAGAAGAAAAACCACGGGCGCCAGCCAGCAATACTTCACTATATCGGGTGAGGTTACAAACGCCGTGGGTTTACAATGTATGGCTTACCCCAACAGGCGGCTTACAAGATGTATATATGGTGGCATAAAACCCTAGGTCAGCTGCAGTCCGACCCAGAAACGATCCGTACTCCTTCGTCACAAGTTGGCCTTCATCAGTATAAACGAATTTGGATCACCACAAAATAACACAGATTTCATGACACTTGTGTAAAAGTAAATCATATGCCAAACAATTAGACGACGATCAGGTTACCGATGGAAACACCACGGCTTTCACAGGTAACCAGAATTCCCAGCACCCGGTAAATGTGTTTACCGGGCGAAAGATTCCATACCACTTGAATTTAGGCCACATTCTTCTTTTCAATCTGTTTTGATTTCAAATAGTACCAAAATCTCGGTGTGTATTGTACTTCATGCACCCCAGTCCTAGCAAAGCCTTCCGACCATCTCACTTAACCTCGCTTGGCGCCGACCAAATGATTCCTCCCAAGTTTTCCTAGTTCCTAGTGGCACAAACGCACTGCGTGGATTCTCAACGTCGCCACCGGTTGTGGCACAAGTCCACTGCCCACCTCTATTTACAACAACCTTGCACCCCTTTCTCTCTTGATAAACAAAGCCTTCTTTTCATGAATTAAGCTATACCGGGCGTAGATGGGGTTTTTGGTCCAGCTTGTTTTTAACCCAAGGGTACCTCTAGCCGATCCCTTGGATTGAAGAAGGTGATCTGTTTGAGCAGCAGGAGAAGACAACAATTATGTGTCCCACAAAAATACGCCGGCTATTTATATCATTTGAAGTCAAGCATGCAATTGAGAATTCTATGTGTTAAAAACTAACATTGTCTTCAATGGTTTTTAATTGAAAATAGAATAATTATACTACAAATATTGTAAATCGTTAGTTTTTTTATAATATATAAATATTGTATGCATATGCAAAAACTGAGATTTTTGTTGACAATCAATAAAGTAAATTTTATGTATGTAAAATTGGGACAATTCAAACAATGGGTAGCTTGAATTTTGAGGATCATCATGTGACAACATGGGTTATCTACATACAAACTAACCACACACAATCCAAACAATGAATCGCTGGACTCTTTAGGATCATCATGTTACAATGTGTGACATGATTCAAGCGATTCATTGTTTGGATTGTATGTGCCTAGTTTGTATGCATGTAACAGTTTACTTTACTGATTGTCAACACAAACTAAACCTTCTGCGCACTATGTAACTTTTTTTTTGTAAAATTCATGACCTTGTTGCGCTAGTCACAGATTATCCAAACAATGGATCACTTTACTCACAACTTCATTATAAAAACATTTTGTG
The DNA here is from genome assembly GCA_947311845.1 of Poa pratensis. NCBI lineage: Eukaryota > Viridiplantae > Streptophyta > Magnoliopsida > Poales > Poaceae > Poa > Poa pratensis. Next base: position 24,115,023 of record CAMZMU010000082.1, read on the forward strand.
ACAAAATGAGATCATCTTGTGACAAAGTGATTCGATCCTTTCACTGAATCTTCTATGCATAATGTAACCATTAGATAACTTAATTTATTTATTGTTGTCATCGTAGGATTGAGCCATGTACCAGAGGCTACTAATTTTTGATTGCACGCATTGACGTATATATACTCATCATCATTGTTATAATTTAAATTATTATATTTCTCTCTAAATTTCACCTCCCACAGTTTCTTATTTTCTGAATTATTTTTGCAGTGTACTCTATAATAGGCACTTTGTACAACGATGCAACCAGCAAATATTACTGCTTTTTCTTCTTCCTTATGTTAGAAGTTTAGACTTTTTTCAGCATATAATAGTGATGTTGCAATTTAAACGTGTACATTAACATTGTGTATGTGATGGTGCGATAAATGAAATCGGTGTTGTCGGTATATTTCTTATGTTTGTGTTGTGAAATATTGAAATGCGATGTGAAGTATCAAATTGATTTGTGGAAAAGATATGTCTTAAGAAATACGAAAAATGCTCAGTGCAAATGAAGAAAACCAAAATCCGTTATCGATGCTCTACTCATGTTTGGAACAGAGAAAAATAAATGATCGTAAATGATCAAGTGCCTCATCGAAAACAGTTAACAACGTGTCTTATCATTGAGCTTGATCAAATATGCGACCGAGCTCGGGCAACGGATTCTTTTTCCGTCAGCAATGAAGTTTTGACCCCTCACTATAGGGTCGTCCCTAACGAGTGATGCGGGGCCATGGAATAAGGTTTCGTCCAGAACAGTGGAAGGAAGGATCGGAACATATACCCTACTTGCATTGGATTCTAATATGGGTATATAAATGTGTTTTTCTGGGTTTAGAGACAATACACTTGTTTCACTATAAAGACCATAAATCTGGCATGAAGGTTCTAAACTTATAGTTAGAAACCTACACTTCGAGGCCACACCGACTCAACTATTGTCATAACCTTGCCTCTTTTGAAGTTTTTGTATTTCCTATGGCCTATCATACCACAAAAGGGATAAACATCATATGGGCTACCGTCTTTCGAAGAGCATCTAGGGTGAGACGGTGGGCTCCCCACGGAACATGGTTTCGCCCAAAACCGCAAGAGGAAAGGTCGGAAACCCTCTCCCACTTGCATGATGTTCTAATATGGGTATAGAAGTGCGTTGTAATTTTTAATAGCTAGTAGCCAAATTTGAGGAAGCCTCTTACTTCACAAATAGGACCATCATTCTCGTAGGAAGGTTCTACACTTATAGTTCGACACCCACACATCGAGGACACCAACCCAACTCTTGTGAAAACCTTACCTCTCTTTTGTAGTTTTTCAAATCTCTATGGCCTATTCTAGCACAAACAAGGATACAATTCACATTTGCTACCCCCATTTCAAAGGAGATCTAAGGTGAGATGGTGTGGGGCCCACAAAATAAGGTTTCAACCGAAACCATGCAAGGAAAGGGTCAGAAATCTTGCCCCACTTGCATGAGGTCTTATTATGGGTATATAAGTGTACTCTACTTTTCTAAGAGAAAATTCCCAACTTTTAGGTGGCACTTACTTCACAAGTACGACCATCGATTTCGCATGAAGGTTCCGAATTTATAGTGCGAAATCCCCTAATTTGAAGCAACCAACCCAACTCTTGTGAGAACTTGGCCTCCTTTTGGGTTGTTCAAGTCTCCATGGCAATCCTAACACAAAAAGCATAAAACACAATGGGCTACCCATTTCAAAGGAGATCTAGCGAGTAGACGGCGTGAGGCCCATCCGCCCATGGAACAAGGTTTTGTGGAGTCATTTAACATGGAAGATAATATACTTGATAATTTTCCAAACATTAAAACTTTTTTGGCATGTGGTAATATTATGGGTATAAAGTATTGTGATAAATAGTACAAGTCAATACACAAACTGAAAGTGGACTATTTGTCAGGAAAGGTCCTAACTTAGAGTGTAAATTAACCCTCCTACTTCGAAACGCCCAAACCAAGTTTTGTAATATTTTGGCTTCCTTTGAGTTGATATCGCACCTAGGCCATCCTTTAAGATTTATAATGAGAAATGCGAATTAAAACCACCATTTTATCTAAAAATATCCATTTACCATTTTAGAGTTGTTTAATAGGAAAAATAAATAATTTGGAAATTTTTCATAAGTTAAAAATGGCATGAGGCAATATTATGGGTGTATCGCGTTGGTATAATAGGACATGTCAGTACTGCAATTTAAAATGGTACATGTTTCACAAAATAGACTATCTTCGGGGAAGGTTTTTAACTTAGATTGTAAACCTTCTATTTCAAAGCAGCCAAACCAAGTTTTGTCATATTTTGGCCTCCTTTTGAGTTTACATTGCACCTAGGCCTTCCATTACAGCCAGAATTATAAATTTCAATTAAATCACCACTTTTATGTAAAAGTATATATAGGAACATTAGTTGTTTAATAGGAAAACAAATTGTATCATTTGTCACATATCAGACCATTTTTTAGCATGGTATAATATATTGAGTATATAGGCTTGTGATACATAAGACAAGTCAATACACAAATTTAAATTGGGCATGCTTCACAAAATGTATTATCTTTAAGTTCCTTAATCACTAGTACAAAACCTCACATTGCAGACGGGACCTAGAGCCGATCAAACCAAAAAAATATTTCATCCATCTGGGACATATCTCCTCGAGCGGTTATTATTTGTGGCCATCTCTAATATATGATGAGACGGCTGGTACTCCTCGCCGTCTCCCATACAAAAGATTAGAGACGCCTAGCAATTGGCACCGTCTGAGAAGTAGCTCTCGCGCGCTGAATGAAAGGAACCAATCAGAACTGAAGACAAATGCGCACGGAAACGTGTAAAAAATCATGAACTGGAGAACTGGGAATTAAACATATCGATCAAAGTTCATAACTTAGTAATATTATTAGTAGCAAAATACAATGAATTTTGTATCACCGCACCGCGGCCGGCCTAATCCTCGATTTGATCGATCTTTCGTCTCTGTTCCTAACACGATCGATCTCCCCGGCCGGCCATAGCTAGCTATCCTAGCTAGCAAAAAAATGTACCGCGCGCCGCCCCTGCACAACTCGCGCGCGAATATGTTATCGATCAATGGCTGATCGATCAATCGATCCGGCCCCTGGCCGGATCGATCAAAGCTAGCTTCCTAGCAAATGTACTAGCCAGATCTCTTGATCGAGCTCTAATAGCTAGATCGAGCTATATATATACCTACTACTAGATCGACCGCGCGCGCGATCGATCGGTCTAAACGACGATCTCGTCGTCATCCTTGATGGAGGAGTCGCTACCGTCCTCATGGTCGGGCATGTCCTCATCAGAGTCGGAGTAGTAGAAGACCGCCGGCATGCCCTCGTCGTCGTCGCCCGCCTCGCCGCCATCGGCGTCTGGCATGTCCTCGTCGGAGTTAGAGTCCTCAGCGTCCTCGCCGCCGTCGGCCGCACGCGCCGCCGCCAGGGCCTCGAGGATTTCGAGGTTTTGTGTGACAAGGTCGGCGTCTGATGCATGTAAAATGCATACATGAACTTTGCACTTTAATTGCTTATATTCCAATCATATTTGCATCATATAAGGGTTATATCAATGTTCTATAATGATTTTGGGAATACTTCATAGTTTTCCCATTTATTTGGAATTAACCCTGTTTTTCCAGAAAACGTCTTTTTTAGTGTTTCAGACTTTCCGGGAGCTTCGGGACTCCAAAAAGGGCAAGGTCAAAGAGCACGGTTCAGAATTTTCGAGACGAACGCAATGGGCTTAAATTGAAGACCAGAAGCCCAACAGGCTGGAAATGGGAGGGTCCCACGCGGCCTAAAGTACATGGCCGCGTGGGCCCCTCGTTTCCACCTCGGAGCTCCGTGGCCGTCTTTCTCCACCGACTTCGTCTTGACCTAAAAACGCCTATAAAAAAGGTCCCTGGCGTTTCGCGAAAGGAGGCGGCGGAGAAACACAAAACCACGAAACAGAGAGTCAGAAGGCTGCCGCCGGAGAAGATCGGAGGGGGGAAACGCCGCCGGAATCACCTCCGGAGGGCTCCACCCCCCTCCGGCGTGTTCATCATCAACATCTACAGCAAGATCATCTCCATCTCCCCACTGTAAACTCTTGGCAAACATGATGTGTGATGCAATATACTATTCCCTTGATCTATTGTGTCTCCCATCTGTGTTTGAGAAGTGATTTGTTCATGGCAATGTGAAATAGTTCGTTGATTGGTTGCATACAAGTGTTGTTATCTTTTATGATTGTCTTTATGTACAATATATGAGTGCACGCATATGTTGGGGAATGCATGTAAGGTGATCACCGTAGCGTAATGGATTGAGTAGGACATGTCGGAGTAGAGAGAAACCGGTGTCTGAGACTTGAAGTTACTTTATGGGGGATATATTGGGGGACCCTAGAACTTAAGGCTATGGTGGGACAATTATGTCTTAATAATTCTTGTGCACATTTATTTGGCCATGAGATCCATCATAAGAGTTGTGTTATTGCTCATTTACTTGGCTACACCTATTTATGGCTCCCACCTAAAAGAAACAACTAAGACTGAAACATGTGCTTCACTAATTGTGACAACCACACGAATGAAATAACAATTGCTAGAACATTTGCTCCCTTGAGATATTTGCTACTTGAGATATTTGATACTTGCTGCTTGAGAAACTTGCTTGAGAAAACTGCTGAGAGAAACTTGCTCTAAGAAACTTGCTACTAGATAAACCCATTCCACGTCACTTGCTTCCATTAGTTAGATCCTTTCATATTTATTGCTTTGCATAAAAGGCCATATAAGAGGGTTATAGGGCTTTAGAGAATAGATAGTTTACCTTCAGCTCCTCGTGGGTTCGACACTCAAATACTTATCGAATTGTGCTACAGTGATTCCTTGCTCTTGGGGATTATCAAGTACTTTTCTGGCGCCGTTGCCGGGGAGCGTTGTGCTAAACTTTTATTCTTGTTTGCATTGCATACTAACATATAAATCTAAAACACAAAAAAATTAGAAAATGGAAAAGAACCAAAAAAATTAGAGTTGTATAATATCTATCTTGAGTTAGGACATGAAGTGTTTGAGGAGAAAATTAAATTTTATTTGCATAACACTCATGTTTGTGGTACTAACTCTTTGAACACCTTTATTGCTAATGCTCTGGAAAAGTTTAAGCTTGGGGAAGCCGTTGAGGATGAAAGTGATTTAATTGAGTTTGATGATCCATTATGCTCATTAGATGATAAGTCTTTATGTGGTGATTCTATTCAAAACTATGTGGGTATGTTTAACTTTAATGCTTGCAACTATTATGAGAGAGGAAGAGATAAGAATCCTCTTTATGTTTCTATGTTATTTAAAATGCAAGCTACTGATCACTACATGCATTGGTTATCACAAAATTGCTGCTATTTATTCATATATAAAATGCCAATGCATAGGAAAAGAGTTAGACTTAAAAGTTGATGGTTTGATATTCTGTGGTGTGTTCTTTATGCTTTAACTTCCTATTCGGTTTGAGCACACCTTTATATCCTCACAACATGTAAAATATCTTTACCTACTGATTTGTGACAATTAGTTTAGGATTTTCATTTTTTATAAAATTTGGGAAAGTTAATGAGAAGGATGAGTAATGGAGAAGTTGGGGTCGACCTTGAACATGTGTTGTTCATGCCAATGGAACCTTGCAAAGTCTCTATCATTAAACTTTTCCCAAAGCTAAAACCAAATAAAAAGAGTGATAATAGTAATTCGCTGTCCAGTTTTTGACATATCCTGTCTTTATTCTGCATTACTCTCATTACTTGTGTTTTGTGCGGTTCTTTTGATCAAGGAGCATTACATAACCATAGTAACAGTAGCTAATGTTTAAAATCAATTCATGATATGTCTTTGCTGTGCCTATGTGGATTTAATTTATGAAGGCACTAACCCCTCTAATCAAGTTTGTGACGAGTGTTGTGTAAAGAGAATTTTAAGGTGGAAGAATTGAGGGTGATGAACAAGATCAAGAGGGACAAAAACTCAAGCTTGGGGATGTACCCCTAGGCTCACCCTACATATATCAAATAAGTACAAGAATTTAAGCTTGGGGATGCCAAGCCACCTCACTTCAACCATCTTGATACCAAGTAAGTAAGCCTAGCTATATGGCTATAAAGAAAGCGCTTTGCGGGAGGCAACCCGGTTATTTTTGTGTGTGATTTTTTTTTGTCCTCTTGCTGTAACAAGAGATTTTGTGTCTAGTTAGTTTCTGGAGTTTTTAATAAAGTGCCAAGTTTTACCCATGTTGGTCTTGAAAAGTTGCTATTTGAGTTCGGAGATTTTATTCCTGCACGAATCTGTGCACGGTATGATTTTTAATTCTTATTCTGTAACTCCGAATGAGCTCATATTTGAACTGTAGTTGCAACTTTTCATCCTCTGTATGCATGAATTTTTCGGAATTTTTCGAGAAAGTTTGGTAGGGTAGAAAAATACGTTTTGCTGCTGCTGTTTTTCTGGACAGATTCTGTCCCATTTTGTTTGATGCATGCTTTGAGCTTTTAAGTTGAATCTTTTTGATCCAATTGAGTTTATGAGTAGGCATACAACATTATACACTTTCTGGACATTCATATGAATTTTTGTTCAAGGATTATATGCAGCAAGAAACCTATTTGTTTATCACTATTAATGCACCCCACAGAAAAGAGATGGGAGAAACGGTGTTTTGAAGTTTTTTCACAGGGATTGGAGGAGATGCACCAAGAGCTATCCAAGGATGGTGAAGACCATAAGCTTGGGGATGTGAAGACAACCCCGCTGGACCTACACACTCTCGGTTTGCACACGTCCAACTTCTGTTTTTCGATCAAAACACTTTATCGCATAAACTTGGAGCGTCGTTTTTGTTTGTTTTTGAGTCTTGAGAGACCACCACACTATCAATTTATATAGAGAGCTACTGGAAATATGGGTTGAAATATGTGGATGCTTTTATGATGGGAAAAGGGATGTTTGAGTTGATTTTTAATGATACATATAGTTGCATGATTCATGAGCTTGTTTATGAGTAATAGTTTGCAAATGCTTTTGTAGAGTTATCACTTATTCATGTTTTGATGCTGATTGTTATTTTACTTGTTTAACATGGATTAGTTAGTTCTATGGACACTCATGCATGCATCTAGATGGTCAACTTTCTCCCTTTTGCTAGCCCAAAAACTCCAACAAGCAAAAACTTGTTTCCAACACCTTCAACCAAAGTTATTCCAGTGAGTCCACCATATCTACCTACTAGCTATATGCTATTCCGAGTATGTTCATCATGATATTTGTGTTATCTATACCTCTGAATGAAAATGATTATGTTATTGATTGCCATGGGAAAAGTTGGTTATATAGCTCTCACGAACTTGATGCACATTTTACTATCATTGCAATAAATAAAACATGACCCATTGTGATTAAGATTATGATGCTAGTGGCTTGATAAATGTTCGAGGTTGGGAGTTAGCCCATATGTGCTGTCACATGCAAAGCTTTCAACATGCTCCTTCATCTCATTTAGTTGATATCATGTACTTTTGTTTATGGATGCCTATCATGGTGAAATGAGGTGGAAATGAAGAAGTTTAAATGAGTTTGTATAAATGGTTAGAGAGACGCCTGGGCCGCTAATCTAAGCCATGCATTATTCATGGTGGAAATTTACTTACATGCTATGGTGAATTATCTATGACACACCTTACAATAAAAAGCTATTCCAATGGTAAATAAAAAGGGTGTTGAGGTTTTTCATCTTGTTTGTTTGTCTTGTCATTTTGATATGGGCTTGTTCCATATCCTGGGACAAGAGGTACCCCAGTTGACGCTCTTGATGATACTATTATTACTTACAATGATATATAACTTGAACTTGCTTTGTTTCCTAAGTTGAGTAATCATGGTGTAGGTACTTGTATTCAAGGGGCATGAGACATCCAACCTTTACTTTGTCAAGCACACTACTCATATTTGCTTTCACTTTAACTTAATCATTCAAGATGCTATGATAGGGGAATGAGAGCTTGACACCAATATACCACATTGCAATCATTAACTTAAGTAGAGAGTTTGGAGTTGGATGAAACTTATGCATGCTTTACCTCTACTCATTACATCTTTCCAAAGTGTCCACCTATCATATTCAGATTTTCATCACACTCTATGACCATTGTAGGATGTCTACTTATCATTATGCATACATGTGTTCCATATTACTATCTGTTATGTTACACTTTGTGAACTATCAATGAACATCCTTGTCTTGAATACTTGATATCACTTCATAAACTATTTGCATATTGCTACTCCTTTGAAGAATGAATCATTTGACTATGTAGCAATAGTAATCATCTTTGATATTCATTGTTAAGTATTAAATTGCAAAGTCCATGTTAGTTTTATCATCTTCATACTCGAGGACGAGCATGGATTAAGCTTGGGGATGTTGATGCATGTAAAATGCATACATGAACTTTGCACTTTAATTGCTTATATTCCAATCATATTTGCATCATATAAGGGTTATATCAATGTTTTATAATGATTTTGGGAATACTTCATAGTTTTCCCATTTATTTGGAATTAACCCTGTTTTTCCAGAAAACGTCTTTTTTAGTGTTTCAGACTTTCCGGGAGCTTCGGGACTCCAAAAAGGGCAAGGTCAAAGAGCACGGTTCAGAATTTTCGAGACGAACGCAATGGGCTTAAATTGAAGACCAGAAGCCCAACAGGCTGGAAATGGGAGGGTCCCACGCGGCCTAAAGTACATGGCCGCGTGGGCCTATCTCGTTTCCACCTCGGAGCTCCGTGGCCGTCGATCTTTCGTCCACCGACTCGTCTTGACCTAAAAACGCCTATAAAAAAGGTCCCTGGCGTTTCGCGAAAGGAGGCGGCGGAGAAACACAAAACCACGAAACAGAGAGTCAGAAGGCTGCCGCCGGAGAAGATCGGAGGGGGGAAACGCCGCCGGAATCACCTCCGGAGGGCTCCACCCCCCTCCGGCGTGTTCATCATCAACATCTACAGCAAGATCATCTCCATCTCCCCACTGTAAACTCTTGGCAAACATGATGTGTGATGCAATATACTATTCCCTTGATCTATTGTGTCTCCCATCTGTGTTTGAGAAGTGATTTGTTCATGGCAATGTGAAATAGTTCGTTGATTGGTTGCATACAAGTGTTGTTATCTTTTATGATTGTCTTTATGTACAATATATGAGTGCACGCATATGTTGGGGAATGCATGTAAGGTGATCACCGTAGTGTAATGGATTGAGTAGGACATGTCGGAGTAGAGAGAAACCGGTGTCTGAGACTTGAAGTTACTTTATGGGGGATATATTTGGGGGACCCTAGAACTTAAGGCTATGGTGGGACAATTATGTCTTAATAACTCTTGTGCAGTCATTTATTTGGCCATGAGATCCATCATAAGAGTTGTGTTATTGCTCATTTACTTGGCTACACCTATTTATGGCTCCCACCTAAAAGAAACAACTAAGACTGAAACATGTGCTTCACTAATTGTGACAACCACACGAATGAAATAACAATTGCTAGAACATTTGCTCCCTTGAGATATTTGCTACTTGAGATCTTTGCTACTTGCTGCTTGAGAAACTTGCTTGAGAAAACTGCTGAGAGAAACTTGCTCTAAGAAACTTGCTACTAGATAAACCCATTCCACGTCACTTGCTTCCATTAGTTAGATCCTTTCATATTTATTGCTTTGCATAAAAGGCCATATAAGAGGGTTATAGGGCTTTAGAGAATAGATAGTTTACCTTCAGCTCCTCGTGGGTTCGACACTCAAATACTTATCGAATTGTGCTACAGTGATTCCTTGCTCTTGGGGATTATCAGCGTCTGCCTTCATGTGCCCGATGACTGTGATGTCCACGCGCTCGGCCTGGATCTGCTGCCAGGCCACGCAGTACTCTTCCTCGACGGCCTCCAGATGGCCGAGCGCCCTGGGTGCCGGCGCGACGGCCTGGCCATCGCCGTCATCGCCATTGCCCACCGCCAAACCCTGGCTCTCCACCACGACCTCGCCGCCAGTAGCCGCCGCCGAACCCTAGCTCTCCCCACGCCCTCGCTGCCATCTGCCGCCGCTGAGGCCAGCACGCCTTTCCCGCCATCGGCCGCCGCCGCGGCCAGACGCGCCAGCACGCCTTTGCGACCAGCGCGGCCTGCCAGGAACACCACCACGACCTCCGCCACGGCCTTCGCTATGGCGATGGCAAATGCCATCGGCCCGACGTTGGTCGGCGGCGCGTCTCCACCGCAGCCACCGCCAATGTCTCCGCCACATCTGGGATGTCGGCCTTAATGGCGGCGTAGCGCTCACGTGAGAGCTTCGAGTGGGTCGTGGGCAGGCGGCGAGGCATGATGCACGCGGCGGCGGGGCTTGGATTCGCCGGTGAGAGGTGGATGCGCGCGGCGGCTAGGGTTCGCTCTAGATGGAGGGGAATCTCAGAGGGGATGGATTTCTACCGTCCGGCGCCGTAGTTAATAAAGCTCACAAGTCCGGAGGGAAATCTCGGTCGCGGGCCCCGGTGGGACCCGGAGGTCATGTACATTTATCCGAGGTTCAGGCACTGCAACCGTTCATACTGGAAAAAATGTGGTAAAAGCTTGCGCATGCAGGCATGCATGCGATCTGGTCATCCATGTCAACAAATCCGGAGGGCACAGATGTTTAAAAATGTGGAAATGTCCGGAGGGTCCGGCTATGATCCAAATGTTTGCTAATTTAATATACCAAACACATATTTCTTCAAAATTTATACAGACATGTTTTTAATGCAACGTACAAAAAATCTATCTTACTGTATTTTTTATAAAATATAGGTTTACTTTCTGTATTTCGCGAGTTAATATAACATATATAGTCAATTCCATATTAAAATGAAATATGAGAAAAGGCACACGTAAAAATTGCTCTACATGGATGAATAATTCTTATAATGGTACATCTGTGAGCCCAATATCAAACCGTATAAATTTCTCATATTTTGTGAAAAATTGTTTCATATGTTGAAGTACAGCTTGTAAAGAAGAACATCGTTCTAAAACACCACCTTTACGTGTAAGTTACAAGTTTTCTACTACCTACTAAATTATCTTCGGTGTGTGAAGATATATCATTTGGGTTTTACGTGTAACACTAATTAGCACGCATAAATCATTTATCTTCCCATTTGTTTGAATATTTTGTAATTATTTGGGTTTTGGTAAATCTCGAAGGGAACAAACATATCCGGACGGTTCGGAACGTGCATAACTGGCGGCACAGTGAAAAACTTCGGGCCCCAAATCGATAATGGGGGAAATTTCCCCTTTTGCCGCCACGCCACAAATCAAAATCTCGCCCTCCTCCCCCACCAAACCCTCGCCGGCCTCCTCCCTCACTAGCCGCCTCCCCGCCACCACCCCTCTCACTGCCCGCCTCCACCGCCGTTCGCCGTTCCCCGCGCTGCGCCTCCCCGCCGCCGTTCCCCACGGCTGCGCCCGAGATGTCGCCGCCCCCGTCGCTGTGCCTCCCCGCCGCCGTACGTGCCTCAACTTGCCGCCCTCCGCACCAGCCCGCCCCCACATCACACCTTGGCCTTCCGTGTAGCTAGCTCTCCTTGGTTTGCTGCATGTTCTATAACCCCTAGCTAGTTCTCAATTTCTATTTTCTTTTAGAAGTTGTGTAGTTTACCTTACATGGTGATTCACCACCTTACTCGGATCTGTAGTTTTAATTTGTGATGCCCATTTTTACCACTTAAACTCCGTATATTTGTTCGAAAACTAGATTGAATTGCTATGACATAGGAATACGTGATGCACATATTAACTTGATTTATTAACAGGATCTATAGTTTTAATTTGTGATGCCCATTTGTACCACATAAACTCCGTATATTTGTTTGAAAACTAGCTTGCTATGATATAGGAATACATGATATATGCACATGTTAACTTGATTTACTAACAGGAAATGACATGCCCAATATGCGTGAGCAAGTGCTTGAGGCTCCCAGTGGATCCAATTTTAGTGTTCATCTGCAAGAGAGTCATCACAGAAAGATATTCGTAAGTAGGACTACAACTTCTAACTCTATAATGTGTTTCTGTTGCACATATAGTACTGTAATATTGTTTATTATATTTCTGTTACACAGGTAGTACCATGCAACGCTCGGAAAACGTTCAACCGGTTAGTAGGCGACATTTTGTTGTTTTCTGCTTTCGAGAAAACATACACCATTTAAGTGTCCAAAAGATGGAGGACGACCCGCTTGCACGGCTTAGGATGGGAACTGTTCGTCAAGGAAGCCAATCGTCACCGGGAGTAGTACTGCTTGTTTTTACAATGACAGGACCAAATCCTAGGATCTCTGTTGCATTTATGGAACATGGCAACAATGAAGATGACAGTGAGGAGGATTATGACAATTCTGGCTATTTTTCTTACAGTTTTGTTCGGAGTGACGAAGGGGCCAGTTACATAGTTTCCCGAAGAGTTATGTGAAGACACATGAGAACGACCGCTGGTTCATCTTCTACCTGTAAAAGCCGATGTTGTTGTTGCTTTTGTGACTCGTTTGACGACCACAAATTTGAAGAGACATGATATGGTATGTTTGTGGCTCTTTTCAAAGTTAAAATTCAAGAAGAACTACCTCTTTACCCGGTATATATGACTCTTTCCTAAGTTAATATACTATATGCATGTTGTCCTTTATATATGCGCAGAAACTACCTAAGATGATAGTGAAAGACGCTGGCCTACCTAGTCATGGCAAAGCTGGACTAGTACTTGGAGTAGTTGGGACCATCACAACCACTACCTACAACAAGAAAAATGATGTCCGCATTGAGTTCGACAAGCTGGGGTGGAATAATTTCATTGAAGGCAAGCATTTTAAGATCAATCAACCTGTTTTGATCATTACGAGGAACACCAATCACCTAAGCTTGGAGGTCATTATTGAAATGCAGATCATATAGAACAACATTTCATCCAGATTGCTGATCAATTTTCTTATTAGGTAGTTAATTTGTTTGCACAAACAATGCAGTTTCAACAATCTATCTAGCTATAGTTTCCTGAACATTTTCTACATGTACGATTGTTGTGTAACTGATTTGAATAATGGTTGGTTCTGCTTTGTATAACTAGCTGGCTATAAAAATCGGCCGGATTGCTGTAATTATTCTATTTTGCTTCACAAAGTTGGACCCCCCCCAGATATATTCCCAGAGGCAACAAATATTACGCCCGGAGGGATATTTCAGACCCCACGGGTTCTTGCGACGGCCAAAGATCACACACGTCTATGATTATTCATGCTTACAGACGGGTGCGTTTATTGACCTTCTCTATATTAGAGACGGTTGGTTTTCCCGGCCGTCGGAGGTGCTGAGATCATAAGAGCCGGCCCCGACGTAGATACGGACATTAAAACCGTCGGAGGTGACTCCATGGGGCTGGCTCTAATGCGAGGTTCTGTACTAGTGGATGACTCCAATGGCTCGACCCATCGAGTCCACGCGAGTCCGTTTCTGTCTGTGTTGCCGAAACCAAGGCCCAACGCGGCGACGCAAACAGACCGCAGTCCGTTTTTCTAAACGCCGCGACCCATTCTCGGCCCAAATTTGGGCCAGGTTTGCTCGGACACAGACACGCTCGGACAGCTCCTGCGTTCACCCTTTGTCCGTCCCTGGCCCGCTCAACAGAGGCAAAATCGCCACTCCGGCCTTTGCTCTCCCAAAACCAAACTCTAGCTCCCTGTCCTAGCCATGGACGATGTAGCCGCCGCCGACCCCGCTGGAGCTGCCACCGAGGAGTCCGTCGTCCTCGATTTCGCAGCCGATCCTTCGAAGAAGCCAAAGAAAGAGCTCATGTCGGAGCAACGGGCCTGCGAGACCCAGAAGCTGGCCGCCCGGAGGATGAGAGAGAAAGCGCAACAATAAGTCACCGCTAAGAAGGCCGCTGCCGAAGGACCAGGTCGATGACATTGACATCATCTCCAGGGCCACGCAAGCTGCCCTCATCCTGATTGACATGGTTCCGCCCGCAGGAGCAGCCTCAATAGCGGCGCAAGCTCGAACGCCTTGGCGCCCCGGCCGCCAAGGTCGAGGACATCAACGACGCCATCGCCAACACACCGCCTGCGTACGGCTTCCTCCCCGGAGCTGTGCCACCGCGGTTTTCACCAGAATTTGGGAAATCAGTACCCACCATCGTGGTGCCTACCCTTGACCTCAGTACCGCGCCCATGGCCGGATTCTCACCGGCGTCGCATACTGCGTCTGCACGTGCAGCTGTCCCACCACCTGTCACCCACGGTCGTAGCCTGTTCGGCGAAATGCCAAGCCTATCGCTTGGGGACGAGAGGTACTAAGAGGAGGCGAAAGGGGAGGGGTTCCTCTAGGACATGATCAGGGACAATGGCCATGAAGATTACGGCCATGACGATTATGTCGCCGGGGATGATGAAGTTCCGCCGACCGACGCCGTTGTGATCAACATCAACGCCGAGCCAGTTTTTGTTGACGAGCTCGAGAGCCAGGCCCAGGCTATAAAGAGGAAGATTAGCAAAAGGGCCGGCTCATTCACCCAGAAGGAGGACGAGCTCATTTGCGATTCATGGATTGAAGTTGGAACAAATCAAATAGTCGGGGCCGAGCAAAGAGGGAGCGCCTATTGGGGACTGTTCTACAAGCACTACAATGAAAGGAGGCAGCTTCTGCCATATGAAATAACAGGTGAGCAGACCGAGATATCAATCCAAAAGAGGTGGCACTATATCTCAGTGGAGGTGAGCAAATTTTGTGGCTCCCATGACCATGCCGAAGCCCAGCCACAAAGTGGCCTTGGAGTCAAGGAATTGGTACTTCCTCTTCCCTCCTCCCCAAATCCTTCTATGCTTTGTCCTCCTATGCCTTTGATTATATTGTCTTTCTATGCATAGGTCTTGCAAGCATTGGAGACCTTCTAGACTCAACATGGGAAGGCCGTCACCTTGACCCATTGGTACAAGGTTCTCAGGAATCATCAAAAATGGAAGGAGCTCTACGCCTCCATGAAAAATGGGGGGGGGGGGGGGGGGGGGGGGGGGGGGGGGGGGGGGAGCCAACGGCCAACGGAAATGGGGGCGACCCATTGGAGAAGGACAATTGGCCAAGGGGGGAACAACTCGAAGGCCGAGTTGAAACGCGACGCAACACCAATGGTGTTGCAACAGACATTGAACGGTTCCTCGCCCAAAAGGACAAGTCATGTGACAAGAAGGAGGAGAGGAAAGAGAGCGAATGCGGGGAGAGAGAGGAGGCATACAAGCTATACTTCGAGTTGCAAAAGAAGAGGCTCGAGATCGAGAAGGAAAATGCCCGGACAAGAGCCATTGAGGCCGATGCAAGAGCCAAGGAGGCCTAGGTCAAGGGAAAAAACCTTGAGCTCGCCCTAAGCGAAGAGGAGGCCCAGATCATGGACATGGATCTCTCCACCTTCAGCCCTACGAAAAAGGCGTACTATCTCAAGAAGAAAAGGTACTATATGGACTGAGAGTGATCACATCTCGGTCCTTTTAACAATGTTGTATGTCGGTGTTGAACTATGACTGAGATGGCCGGAATTATGTGCGATTATTTTTTGGGTTGGATGTTGTATGTCGGCATGGCAATATTCTTTTGGTAATGTTGGATGTGTTTATTATTGCTAGCCATTCTTTCATATATTTGTTTGTTAAAATGTTCAGAAGTGATAAAAATATTAAAATGATCAAAACCCTAGCCGGGCGGACTGGATGTGTCGACCCGTTGGGTGCAGTGGCCAGGGAGGGGCGGACATGGGCCAGACACCTGTCCGTTTGGCGACCCAAACAGACAAAACAAGGATAAAATTCGTGTCCGTTTGCGTCGACCCGTTAGAGTCATCCTAAAGCTCCTAATTTTAAGCACCCATGCTTAATATATGTTTGCCGAGTGTGACACTTGGAAAAGGATTTGCGAGATGGTCTTGTGAATACTAGTAATTTTATAATGTCTACGAGTATTATGAAATAGATAACCCATAATCTGGTGAGAGCCCAAGTCCACGGCGCACATCATGTTCAACTGTCGACACTCGCTATGCATTAATTTGGAATGGGCTTAAGGAATGACTAGGTTTGATGGACATTATGGCGCAATGGAGCAATTTCACCTTGGTCAAGGAATGGTGGTGTTTGATCACGGTGGTCAATGGAAGGCGTAGAAAGGGGCTTTCATATGTTCTAATTCTCTGCTTGGGAAATTTGGAATGAGTGGAACACGAGGATCTTTAGGAATGCTGCTTCCATGCCTCGTGTTGTTATTTTGGCCATTAAGCGGCATGCCTCGCTTTGGGGCACCACATGGGCCAAGCACTTGTGTGCTCTTTTACCGCGAGAGTAGGGTTTTTATTTTCCTAGCTATTGGCTTTGTTTGTACTAAAAACCTCTCTTGATCAATGAAATTGGCAAATCTTTTGCCTTGTTCCAGAAAAAACTTGTTAGTATTAGTAATTTTGGAGCAACTACGAGTCTTGTAATATAATGATGCAATAAACATATTTTTAATAGATTTTGTAATCTATGTACGTGGCACTAGTATTTCAAAATGAAAACAAATCCAACAAATAAAGTCATCAATGTTTATTTTGCAAAACAGCAAATTAAGGTGAAAATTACCCACATTTCTTACGAAGTCTCGTCTTTTTATCCAACTGGTCCGTTTACCATATTAGCGTACCAAATAAAGTTAGGAACGATTTACATGTAGTTTCCTGGGAGTGATGTGTACACACGGGATATACATATATATATAATCCTAATATCCCGTGGGTTAGAAATGATTTACATGTATTTTCCTTGTCCGTTTTCTGGTGGTGCAGCTACCTCACATCACCTTTGGCTACGCCGCCGGCCGACTGGTCTTGCCCTAGAACAGGCAGCGTACATGGCATCTTGCTGGAACGAGATGGAGCAAAGATAGGCTGGAGAAGAAGTAAGGCAGCTTCTTTTCTCATACCCTAGGAGAATCAACTGAGCATATGTGGCTAGGCGGTTTGGTTTGCAAATTGCAATTCAGAGCCATATATGTGTGGTTAGTTTTATATGATTCCGTTTTGCTTTTCGCTCCAGTATTAGGGGGGACGTGTGGAATCATCCATCCATTCCACTACTCTAGCTTGCCTGCACCCTCGTAACTGAAATGGCTATATATGGTTGTATGAGTAAACAAAGTCGTCGATGTCTAGCCTGTAAATGATTACCGCGTTGTAAAAGTAACTAAGGGGAGGATGGTGCGTTTATCCGTACGGAGCACAACGTGGCGGCATGAAGATACTAATCTCACTAGTAGTAGAACAGAAGCCCCTGCCTCCTGGGTCGCTCGTGCGGGCTGCGAAACCCTAACAAAAAAGTCGCATATATATCTTGCTCTACCCTGGACGACGCCGGCTCCAGCGACGGTGTCGGCGCCTGGTCGTCAAAGGTGGCAGGCATGGCGGACGCAACCCAGCAGCTCCGCTTAGCGTGGAGGGGTGGGGGCTTCAGGGGTCGCGAGTGGCATGGCGGCGTGGAGGTGGTTTGCGGCGTAGCTGGGAGCCGCCGTGCGATGGGGAGGCACGACACATCGAACTAGATGTTCTGGCAATGTCGGTGGCGCGGGCCAGCGCCTCGCGGGCCGGCCGCAGCCCTGCGTGCGGTGTTTGTGCGAGTTCTCGGTGGTGAGGTGCGGCGCCCGGGTCGTCGCTCGGGGTGCTGCACCTGCACCATGGGCGGGGTGTGCTGGCGGCGGCGTGCCACAACACCTGCGTGAGGTGGAGATGCGCGGCTGTGGTTTCCCAGGGTGGGCGAGGTGGAGGTGGTTGGAGCCGTCGCGCTGCATGGCGCGCCCGGAGGCCCCCTTTCTTCGACGACGACATGCAGTTCCTCTCGCTCTAGTGGTGTGCTCAAATCCTATACTGAGACGGGGTTTGGTCCGACTAGGGAGAAATCCCTGCTTTGAGCTGATGACGTGATGCCCGCGGGTGTCGTCCCCTTCTTGGAAGCCTTGTCATGGCCTAAACCATGTCTTCCCCTTACACGAGCAGCAGGGAAACCCTAGATCCGGCTTGTTGGACTAGGCGGCGGTGTTGTCTTGGCGTCGTTCCCTAGGCACCGTTTGTGTTGCTCGTGGCGAGCTATCGATGCGGCTGGCGGAGTTGGAACCAGACTCCCCGTGGGCGTGGGCATTCGGGGCACAATGTACACTGTTGCCGATGTCTCCTTAGCGGCGTCTTCTTCACGTTCGTTCGGAGCCTGTCGTCCCACTCGTCGACTCCTTCTAGGCACATGGCTGTGCGGTTCGTCGTTCCGAGTTGCTTGGAGCAATGGCTGTTCTTCATTTATAGATGTAATGAACGAAGATGTGCACCACGATAAAATTGTAGAGAGTGTGGCGAAGTAATCATGCATGCACGCGTCACTGTTTTCATTTATAGAGGTTCATGGAATCATGGCCGGTGGAAATATATCCCACCACCGGCACATGCAATGCAACCTAGCTCAGTCAAAAGAAGCGTGAGATTCTTCTGTGACATATGGATCGATGGTGACCGGCCGGTAAAGTTTACGTACAGATCAAGTCGGACGTCGCGCGACGCATGCATGCATGGATTCTACGTAGTATACGTACGTAGTCCTGCATAATTTTACTTACGTGAATAGCTCTCCATCGATCAAGGGTGGAGTGCATATATTTTCTCACGTTCATAATACCTTGCGTTGCATGACCAAGGAAAAAAAACAGTGGTCAGCTAGCGTTCAGAAACCATGAGTTAGTAAAGCATCGATCGAGAGTGTTAAGACAGAACTACACTTTGGCAAGCCAGCGCGTCCATTCCATTTACCCTAAGTACTACCTGCTCCGTTTCCCCTCGATCCCTAGATAGCTACGGAAAAGTAACTTCTTCCTCTTCCTCTTGCTCCACACTCCCAAGTCCCAAGCTGCGCAGAAGTTACCTTCTTCCTCTTCCTGCTGCCGCGCGCGCTGATCCGTATCCCTCCTCCGCCGTACTGCTCCCTACCTGCTCTGCTCCGTGTGTCCCTCCCTTCTTGCCAAAAACCTCTAAGCAACACAATCTAGCTAGCTGCGCACTGCTAAACCTGTTCTTCATCGTCTTTTGCAGTTTTGCTCCGCCGGTGGCCGTGCGTACGCAGAGTCCTCCTGGTGGCCGCAAGATCCGTAGAGATGAATAGAGGAGGGGGAAGAAGAGGAGACAAGGGCAAGGGCAAGGCGGTGGCAGAGGACCAGACGCCGCCTCCAGTGCCAGAGGTGATCCACCGATCGAGATGAAAATTTGTACTCCCCACTGTTGCCGGTGCTTTGCATGTTTCTACTTTTAAAAAAACCTTTTTTTTTTATCTGGTAGCTAAGAACTCCTCCCGTGTGCTTCATAGCTTCTCCTCTTTTTCTTTTTTCTTTGACTTGAAAGAACAGTGTGTTAGATTTAGATAACACACATGGTCAAGTATGTTGCGGTGACGGAGGATCTGACACCTGCAGAGGGGATACATGCATCGAGTGAAATAAATATTCTCCACTGTTGCGCTTGCTTGCATGATTTTACATTTTTTTAAACCTTTTTTTGTATCTGATAGCTAGATCTGCATGCATGCCCGTGTATTCATAGTTTTCGTTTTGGACTAGTACTGGAAATGGTCATGTGCTTCACCGGAGCAAGAAATGAATGTATACATCAGTTTTCGTCAAAAATAAAAGTAAAAAACTTCTGCCGATTGTTGTGCATACAGCCGAGGTTTGTGTGTGGTTTTTTGTACATCCCTCACTTATATGTAAGAGAGGGAGAGAGAAAAATACATCCCCATTTTTCCGGCTCACAAAAAATTACTGGATTTTCAGAAGCATATCGATACCTGATCTACTTTATAACGATATATACAATCTTAACAAGATAGCTAATTTCTAGCCACCCTAGCTAGCTTTTTCCATGTAAGGTTCACAGCTTATTTGGCGTCCCAGCCCAAAATTTTAAGCACGTGTAGCAGAGACAGGACAACTATTCTGAACAATAAAAACATCACGTCATGGTGTAGAAAAATATAGCACATGATCAATTCTTTTTTGTAAATATAGATCTGATTTTTCTCCTACTAGTTAGCATGCTAGTTTCACTTTCTTGGTCCGGTTTCACTTAGAGCATGGCTAATAGAGTAATAGTATAGCTAACTGGTGGCTATACACAGTTGTCATGCCATTAGTTATAGCCATCATATGTAGCGAAAAGTCACTTTGTACGACGGGCTACATGTAGCCCGTTTCTAAATTTGTTTTAAATCAATATTTTGAAGTTTAAAAAATTCCGAGAAAAATCATAGATGTTGAAAATGGCGTACTCTAAGGTGCTACAAATTTTCAACACGAATTATTTTGTATTCCGGCCAACATAAAAATGACAAATTCTGACATGGCTAAAAAATTCGAATATTTGCACTGTTCACCACCTTAACCACCTTAGATATAGAAATTTGTCATTTTAACACAGCCCAAAATAAAAGTTATGTCGCATTGATTTTCGCACACTTGTAGAACATCATTATCTATATGTAGGATTATTTTCAGTTTTTTTTGAAATTATAAAGTGTAGTTTTTGAATTTTTCAAAAAAAAAAGAGCTACATCACTACATGTAGCTCGTCCTATAAAACGCGGCTCTCTCATTTGCAGCAATTATTTCTTGCACTCATATAATAAGTTAGGCTATAAGGTTTGCTATTAGATTACTAATTTTTATAAACTTCTTTCTACCACTTCATATTTATTTATTTTATTGCATTTACTTAGAAGCACGCGTAGTAGTGGTCTTTTAAATTAGAGCTCATTAATCTCACACTTTCATGTCTCTCTTTACGTACAGTGGGCTATAATACTTGCTCTTATTGTTTCTTCGAATCGACCTGCTCGGCTTATAGGCCGACAAGATCAGACCCATTAGTCTATAACCTAATGTGAAGGCCTGCTACAGTTCTCGGTCGGTGGGCTCTGCCCATTGGTAAATCACCCCATAAAAATCATGCTCCTGTTATAGGCCATCAGGCTCAGCCCGCTAGTAAATCACATCACAGAGCCTAGGCCCGTTTCGTTTTTTCATCTATCATCGACTTAACTGAGTTTACAAATTGTACTGATCATATTTTTATCTTCTTCCTGTACACAGAATCCGCCGTTGCAGGACATTCCTCTGGAGCTGGGCGATCTAAAGAACAAATACCCCGAGATGATGGAAAAGATCGAGAAAGCTATCGAGAAGATGTTAAAGGATGAGATCGGCATGCCACCCCGTATCAGAGGCCGGCTGTACACTCCAGCTCCGAAGAATGGCGCGTTCTTGCTCAGGATGGTACCAGACCCGTCTCAGGGCGGCAAGGTCATTATTTTCCTCATCCGGTGGAGTGACCTCTACATAGTAGCAATCTATGTTGAAGGTACAAATTTGTTTCTAATATGAAAAATTCAAATCTGATCTAGTCATACTTTAGCTCACTTGCGTCATTTGCTTTGTTTCTTTGTTGTATGCACAGCTATATGATATCATTACAAGGATATTACTACTGAAATGCTTCAGAAATTGCTCCCGCCTAAATCTCAACTCACCCACAACCGGATCATCAAGTTACCAATCACTAGTTCCTACCTAGGCATAGGTGGCTTTGACATAAATGTGGGGAAACCCTCTTTGACCCACTGTGTACGCACCCTTGGAAAACTTGGTGAACTGTACGGCAGTCAGAAGGGAATTAAGGTGCTTCAGTCCGGTCCTCTCTCACTTCCAACAATTGTGATTTCTGAAGCAATCCGATTTCAGCTGTGGAGAGAATGGGTGGTTAAACACATAGATGAACAAATTGATGTTGCAGTACCTACTAAGCACAGCAGTTTATTTAACCATTGGTCTGACATTTCAAATGCTGTGGCGCAAAATAAAGCTTGGCTCGGACGAGGTGTGCTTGAATTGGTGAGCATAGTAAAAGTCCTCATGAGAAATTCTGATATCAAACCTCGTACGGAAAAGGGGGAGGGTTCAACTTCAAAGAAAAAGTGATTCTCAGGTGCGTCACTTGCGACAAACTGTAATTATGCCTACCGTCATCTTGTTTATTTTTTCTACGTCATTAGCATGTCCAGCAAACTAAGCGTATGCACCAAATATTACTTGGCAAAATTACCTTTAATACCAAACATCCAACAAGCATTATTCTTTCTTATCGGTCTGCCATGCCCTCTCATATTAAATGACATCATGCAACCATAACAAGTTCGTAAGAAAGGCTGCTAGTGGGTCATGCCCTCCACATCACAAACCAGTAGGAATAGATCACCACCAACCATTATAATCGGGGTATTCATAAAATTGGGGCAATAAGCAGGCTCTTGTTTCGATATGTTTGGCCTTCGGTCTACATGGTATGAAATTCCATGCAACCGTTACTTGCTCATAGGAACCATGATAGCAAACATGCTCTTCATCAGGGTGGTATATAGTAACCTGAGTGCCTTCATCCTCATCATCATCAAAAAAGCAAATATTGACCAAAAGTTCTCCGTCATCCCATCTAGGGTTAGGGACAACTACCATATTACGAGTTAGCAGAACTGAGCCATCATCTCTGACTAATATCCTGTTGGCCTTCGTTGCTCTACCATCATACATAAATGATATGGGTCTCAGCATTTTTAGTACCAGCAGATATTTTCCCAGGGAAAGGGGCAATAGGCGGTCCATTCAAAATGTTTACTTGACGGCTAGCCGCCGCCGGACATTCAACAGGTTGAAATACTAATTCCACTGTACTGAGCCAACTAGGTAGCTCTACAGTGATGGGTTTTGTGCCAAAGCCACGGTCCTCGATTACAACTGACGGGGTAACCCCGATCAGACTCGATTACTTTCACAGAAATGACATTGGCCGATACTGGCGCCCGGAACCTCAACGTCTCAGGAGTTTCATCCTTAAGCAGCGGCCCAAGACCAGCCTTAGCTGCAAATAAAACGAATGTCAAGAGAAATCAGACCCCTGTCAATGGGGCAAAGGAACTGAACTGAAAAATCCCCACCCATCATCAGTCCCTTTCTGCATCATATCCAATCCCTAGCAAATTGGAGATCGATCGAGGAGATCAATGAAATTAACGAAATGGTTGTAGATAAGGAAATTATAATATCCATACTCACACTCTCTATCGAGGTCGAAGCCTGCAATGTTGAAGTTGCAGACGCGGGTGAAGACGCGAGCACTCTTCTTGGGATCGTACTCGAAGATGCTGTCGCAGCGGGCGATGTGCAGAGCTTCCAGCTCCGACCGCGGCTGCTACAGATCGACTTCGTTGTCATCATCGCTGTAATAGAGTTTCATTCTGGCCGTTTCGATATCGTCGTCGTTGTCCCCGCCGCGCCGCATCGAATCGATCTTTGGTGCCCGCTGAAATCATCGATCCATGGAGGAGAAAGATGGAGTGAGATCTCGTCTGTCCAATAGGAGCATCTATGGAGATGGAGGAGAGTAAGTACCTTATACGGTGGCCGCCGGCGCCGCCGACCTGATCCGATAGCGTAAGCCTGCGGGGTACATGCGGGGGCAAATAGAGAAACTAGTTGATTGCCCTTGCAACGGGTTATGAAATTCATCTTGTCATCACACGTCTTATGTCTTGCGTGTACACACACAAATATTCACGTATATAGAAAATACAGGGACGTGGTATTAAAAAATTAAATATGATTGCAACAGTTACATATTTTAACTTTTAAGATGCCACAAACGGTATAGGTAAATCTTGTAAAAAAAAAACCGGTATAGGTAAATGACGATCATCAAGTAAGCTACTCAAATTTTGCCCAACGACTTTACTTGCTACAGACTTCCTTGTAGACTATGTTTCGGGTGGATGTTATTAAGGACTCGGTTCTTTTTCCACTTATTTGAGTTGGTAGGTCTATATTTTCTCTTGTCCTTGATGGCGAGGATTTTGATGATTCTCTTTGCGGTGGCTCGGGACAACGCGATGTAGATCTGATCATGAGAGAAAATACCGGTTCTGGTAGGTACATGTCGACAATCGGGATGGTCAACCCGTGTGCCTTGTTGATCATCATGGCAAAGCTAAGAGTGATCGGAAACTGCTTTCTCTTGAATCTACACAGGAAATTTGTCACCATCAGAGTGGTAACCAGGGCCGTCGAGAGGCACGTGCGAGCTATGCTCCTGCACAGGGCCCCCAAAAATTGGGGCCCCAAATCCCACTTAAGAGTAATTAGTATTTGTCTAATAGATAAAAATAGCCCAGCAAAGCGAGCCCAATAAGCCTAAACGAAGTCGATTGTTTTGATCTAATCTAACCGTGTGAAAACTCTTCGTCTCCGAACGCTCGGTGCTTCACCAATCCGCTGCCGTCTGTTCATTTGCTAGGCGCTGCCCTGTTAGTCTCCTGTCTCTTGGACTCCTGGTCGCTCTCTGCAGGCGGAAGGCATCGCCATCCTTTTCTTTCCTTCGGTTTGAAGCCCTCCGTTCATATTCCTCCAGCATCACCACCGAAGTTAACTTGTAAGGGCATCTCCAGCCGTGTGCCCCCCAGGAGTTATTTTTTTGGGCTCATGGGGGGGCAGCGGCGCTATTTTGATTCTTGGGGTTGAGAAATCCCCAGCCGTTCCCCAACCCGAAGAGCTGGGTCGTCGTGAGCAGACGGGCGCCGTCGGCCAGCAGAGAGCACACGGGCGGCTCGCCGCCGTGATCGTGGTCCAGGCGCCGCCGGTCCCGTCCGGATGGAGCAGCGCGTTGTGCCCGAGCTGCACAGCACGACGGCCACCCACCCGTGCGAAAGGCGGCGGAGGCTGAAGAAGGCGAGGCTGCCGCAAGGTCGAGGCCGTCGGGCTCCCTGCTCCTGCTTTCCTCAACGGCGAGGTCGAGCCCCACGGCACCACAACGCCACCCTGGCGCAGGCGCCCGCAGCCGCGGATGGCGGCGAGCCAGGCGTCCCTGCACACGGCAGTCAACGCCGCTGTGCCGGGCGTCGGGGAGGCGGCGAGCTCGAGGGTGGCGGCGAGCCAGGCTGCGGCGCGGGCTCGGGAGGGCGGCGACCGGCGAGCCAAGCGGCGGCGCGAGCTCGAGGGTGGCGGCGAGCAGGCGGCAGCGCGGAGCTCGGCGGAGGGGCGGCTGCCTGCCGGCCGGCCGGCCGGCAGCGCGAGGGGAGAAGAAAACGGACTGGGGTGGTTGGTGCGCGCGCGAGGAGAGAGGAAAGGGAGCGCACGTGGGGGGGGAGAGAGAAAAGGAGGAGAGAGAGAGGGTTGTGAGGCCCCCAGGCGCAACCCAATGCGCTGGGTTTGGACTGGGTGAGCCGGCGCTATTTTCGCCCAAAACGGCGCTATTTGGCCTCCTGGGAGCATGGCTGGAAGCATTTCGGCGCTATTTGCCCAAAAAGTGGCCTGGGGCTCCTAGGAGGACGAGTGGAGATGCCCTAAGTCACCGATGTGTAACTAGATTAAAGACGTGATTTCTTACTTCTGTCGTCTGGCCGGCTGTCTCGCTAACTAGAATAGCGAGTGTTCCTTTATATTGTCTAGCCGTTGTTGGCAAAGTGCGACACTGCAGTAGCATAATTAATCTTCAAGAATTATTATGACTCCATTCCACAAGGACTAAACTTCGGTTGTTTAATACCAGTATTTGGGATGACTTCTGAATCTTATCTATCCATAGAGTTCCTGCCCAGGTTATTGAATAATTTACAATGAGAATTTAATCCAAGAAATGCACCTGGAATTTTACTTCTGAATTTACTAGTACAAATGAAAATTTCAAGGCCCCATATTGCATTTCGTACCGGGGCCTTCAATTTCTGGAGACGGCCCTGGTGGTAACTAGAAAGATATTTGAGGAAGAAACATCTCTGCCCAGCGCGTTGTCCCACAATGATCACCGTGTCAATGACGTCCTTGGAACCCACGGCCAACAAGCCTCATGTCGTTACACAACCTGTTAGCTAGGTTAATGTTTCTCAACAGTATAACGAGGCAGGTTATCTCCTGTTCATTTTTGGTGGTGGCTAATTACGAGCTGCCATGCAGAGATTGTTCTCCATAGTATCTAAGCCATGTAGATCATCTCCTCGCCCTATAAATACTCAATAATGCGCATGTTTATTCCATCTATTTTGGTCACGTGTCGCCCGTAGATGACGCACTAAAGATCTTCGGGGAGCCGATAATGCCTTCCTTGTAAGTTTCCTCAGTGCAACTACCTACCCTCAACAGGTAATATGAGAATCGAACCATCGGTCATTTTGATCCCTCATGTTGATGACAAGACTTAGCTCGTGCATGCCCTTCCAAAGGTTCGAACTTTGTAGTGTGGCGTCGATTATCTGACCCCTTGACCCTTCTGTCACTATCGAGTCGCTTGACTAAAGTCCCCATCAAATACAACAGTCTTTCCTTAGAAAGGTTGGTCCCGACAACCCATGATGTTGTGCAAGCTTCTGCGATCCTCGGTAGCTTTGTTGTCCCACTCTATTTAATTAGTGAAGCTACACGATGCCCCTTCTTCCGTGTTTAGTGTGATCTGGAACCTTGAGTGGGAAGTCCTACACATCACTGTGACAAGTGCGATCTCCCCTTGCGCCGAACCCTAGCGAGTTGTGCCATGTAAAGGTACGTCTTCACAGTGCCTCCCAGGCGATCGTGGAAGAATACACCCCCATCGCCAGGCAAGTCTCTGCTCGGGGTTTAATGAGATTGCCCGAGAAGCATCTTCCTCATCAACCTTGATATTGGTTTTCTCGATGACCTTCCTAACATCGGCTTGTTTTTTCGGGCTCCTCTTCTACGTGCATTTATCTCCTCCCTTTAACATGTTCACGTCTTGCTTTCTTTCTATCTTTTGAAATGTTCACAATTTGTTGCATTTCTTCTACTATCGCCGTAGCTCTACTATTACACTTCATCGTAGCAACAATGCCAAACATCTCTCTCGATGTATAGCAAAGCTAGCCTTGTCCAGATTATCTTCCACGGATAGGTAGAAGCTCAGGTAGGCGCACACATGGAGACACAAATTGCTCACGTAGGCACATTCATACTTCGTAGTACAAGTTTTTTTTAGGGGTACATCGTACTCACTCTGTTCCAAATTAGATGTCTTCTATTTGTCCACATGCGGATGTATCTAGACATGTTACAAGTATAGATACATCCGCATGTGGACAAATTGAAGTCATCTAATTTGGAACGGAGGGAGTACAAGTTTAGAAGCCTGGTAGTCTGGTACACGTATATAAACGCATAGGCCGAAACACAAAACCTAGTCGAACTACTCAACAAAGGCTACTCGGAATTCGGAAACGTCTTCTGTACGTGTTTTTAAATCCGTAAATGGACTGGTCGGGCGAGCCGAACTTGATCGGTAAACTGACACTGGTCGCATGTGTTTGCCTTTTTTTTGGTTCTCGTCCTCAACATTCATGACAATGTCCGTATATGGAGCTGCGATTTTTTTTTTTCCGATCGAGCTGTGATCTAGAACGTGCATATATACTGGCGTGTATTTTGTTTCCTTTTTTTTTTGCATGTTGTGTATTTTGTTTCCTGGTCACATGTGTTTGGCTGTTTTTTTAGTTCTCGTCCTAGATATACGTATGTGCATGTAATGTACTAGAAGGACCTTGCGCGCGTTGCTGCGCCGCTTTTGTTGTATACAGTTTTGTGTGTGCATCATGTGGGTGCATTTTGTTTCACCTGGTATTCGTCAGATGCATTATATATACTCACTCCGTCCAAAAATAAGTGTCTTAGATTTGTCAAAAAGTGGATGTATCTAGACATGAAACATGTATAGATACATCTAATTTTGTGTAAATTTGAGACACTTATTTTGGGACGGAGGGAGTACTTTTATTTTGCTGAGCGACACGAGTAGCTAATGCTTTCGTCGTATCGCGATTTGGCGTGGTGGGTTCATACACACGTTACCCTAACTGATGCTCGAGATGGGCATGGTCAACAGAGTTATGTGTATAATTTCTTTCCAGCTGTGATAAATGGTGGAACAGCCTATGTCGGTTTGGTGCGATCTTTAGAAGAAGTGGGCAGGGAAGCGAATGTGACAGTCCTCGGAGAGCAGAGATGTTCTACATGCATCGCCAAGCTTAGTTCATACTCGTACTCAAGTAGGTAAACGATAACAAAGATAATTTTTGAAGTGACGTGCTACCAACACAATCTTGATAAAATCTAAAGATATAAACGGTGAGACCCCTTGGAGGCTACTCAGCGATTTGGCCTTTCTGGCCGTCCGATCCTCCCCGCTCCGTGCCTCCGCTCTGTCCGATCCCTGCCGGCTCCTGGAGTCGGAATGAATAGGCATTTGCAAAGTCGCTAACCGTACCAACCTTATTGCACCCACTCTCGCTGACATCCTACGTGGATCACCGCTGTAGCCCGAGGCCCCGCCCGTCAGCCTCACGGTTCATGTTTAATCGGTGTGGCGGACGGGCCTGGGCGGTGCAGATTCGCACTGCGCTCGTCCCATTGGCTGAATTTGTACATTTACGGTTATAGGTTTTAGCGGTGCCCCTCTGGGATAACTTTCTTCGTACGTGCTTCCTCCCCCCTCTCTCTCTCTCTGACGATGGGCCCCATCCGTTCCGAGACCCACATGTCGGTTGCCCTGCACGTTTGCGTCGCCAATCTCTCCCGTCCGTGGGTTCTCGCTGCGTATTTTCTACAGTATGTCGGGGCACGCTGGGTATTTCGCGTACGTTGCACTATTCGTGATGTCTGGGAGAATTCGGGCCCGATTTCTCCGTCTGAGGTGGCCTCCTTCCATTCGTCGGCGAGTACGTTGCACTGTGCTGGTTGTCAGAACGAATTCGGGCCCGATTTCGCCTGTCGCTGGTGTCTCGCTATTGGTTCTACGCTACCGACCTAAATACAGTGCTTCAGGGGCAAGGTGGGGAAATATATCGGGCCCGTCTTTTATCCTCTTAATGGCGTCTTGCTATTGGCTCACGCCTACGGTTCGTTGGGGGTACGATGGGTTTTTTCCGTTGGGTGCCGCGTATACCGTAGTCGTGTTTATATACTCCTTTCCAGCCTCACTGTCCTCTCATTCGTCCCCATTTTCTTCTCCTCCACATTTTCTTCTCGCTTCCTTTTTCCTCTTATTTGGTTAGGTCTCCGGTCGGGCGGGTCGGCGATCTGCCGTGGATCTTGGAGCTCGTCGGCGGTGGACGTTTCCCTCTATGGACACCTTCTGCCGTCGATCTGTTTAAGGTAATGGTCTCTTTTATCCGGCGGGCTGTTGGGATATGTGCTTTATTTTGTTTGTGTTTGTTTGTTCGTCTTTTTCATACGAATGATTTTGTGCCCGTCATGTTTTGCAGGTCGTTTGCCGCATGTGCTGTTTTTTTTTTCCTTTTCAGATTTTCCTGCTTTGTGTATTTTTGTTTTTCTTATTTGTTTGTGATTTCTTTTGTTCTGTTTTGTTGCAGGTCGTCATCTTAGTACGGAGCATCTCATTCGCCGGTTGTTCATGTTTCTGTTCAGCTTCGTGCGGTGAGTTTTTTGTTGTTATTTATTTTGTTTGTGTTTGTTTGTTCGTGTTTTTCATACGAATGATTTTGTGTCGGCCCTCCGTGGTCTCTACGCGTGTTTACTTCATCCGTGTGTATGTGAATGTAGTCCTGTAGCGAAAAAGCGTGTTCGTCCTTCCGTACCATATAATCGTGTCGGCTCCCTGGAGTCGACCTATTCGAAGGAAGCGGTTGACACCAAGGAGTCAGCCTACTTCCTGGAATCTTTTTAGCTCCTCATCCTGGTACAGATCGTCTTGATTTGGAGGGGTTTTCTGGATTTTGATCTCTTTCAAGATGAGGTTAGGTTTGTCTCCTGCGCTGTTTTTTGTTTTGCTTTGTCCCTTTTATATTTTCCTGTTTGGTGTATTTTTTTGTTTTTCTTATTTGTTTGTGGCTTCTTTTGTGCTGTTTTTTTGTAGGTCGTCGTCTTAGTAGGGAGCATCTCATTATCCGGTTGTTCCTGTTTCTATTCAACTTTGCGTGGTGACTTTTTTGTGGTCGGTGGTAGCCGCTCTATGCTGTTTGACTTTTCCTTCTTTATATTCGCCGTGCTTTTCTTTGTTTATTGTTCTTGGTTTGTTTGTATTTTGTTATTTTCGGTCAGTTTCTATTTATGATAGATGTGTTTTTTTGCCGAGAGATAAATCTTTCGAGAGGTGGTTGTTCTTGCCGAAAGATTATGCTTTTGTTTATTTGTTTATTTCAGGTTGTGTCTTGGTAAAACTCATCGCCTCGGTGACTTGGTGTATTTAATATTTAGTCTCGCTGGCTTGGTGTCTCTGATAAATAATTATTTAGGGCTTCTCCGTCTTAATGCACGACCACTCACGAGTCGGCGTGTCTGGGCTTCTCCGTCTTAATGGACGACAGTCCTGCCGACTCCCTGGAGTCGATGTGTCTGGGCTTCTCACAGTCGGCTCCAATGTATTTTTTATCGTTTGTTTGTTTGTTTGTTTGTTTGTTTGTTTGTTTGTTGATTTGTTTGTCTGTTTGTTTATTTGTTTGTTTGTTCTTTCGTTTCAGTTTGTGTCCTGCTAGAAGACATCGGTGCTGTTTTTATTGTTACAAGTGGTCTCGCTGGCTTTGTGTTTCTAATATTCGTAGTCATGTCGGCTCGGTGTATTTTAGTGAATATTTTGTTGTCTCGCTGCTTCAGTGACCGTGGAGTAAATTGCTTTGTTTTGCAGTTTTGTTTCATCGGTTTTGTAATTGGATACAGGTCTCTTATTCGTAAATACATGGGACATCCGCCTGCTCATGTGACTCCGCATTGGGTGTCTCCTCCATCGGCAATGAATCACCTTACAAGAGAAAAAGTAGGCTACTTGATTGGATGTTTTATTTATTTTCAGTAGCTGCTGCTCTTTTTTTTTCGCTCTCATTCTAACGTCCACTGTTGCATGGTATCCTAGGAGATGGTTGGTATCCGTTTCTTACTGCTCGTGTCACCATGCTAAATAGAAAAAATCTCAAGGTTATGAATGATCGACGTTTTCCAGATCATTTCGGTGCTTGCTACATTTTTTGTGTAATCTTCCCTTTATTGTCGGCTGAATACATTTGTTCGTTTTACAATGTTTTTACTGCAAGGAGAGGAAGGATATATCGACAGGAGGAGCTGCCGGATCCGTCTATAGATGGTTGGGAGGGTTATAGTGATGAAGTAGCAGAACGTTTAAAAGGTTAGATTTGTGCTTATATTTTGTAAACAATTTCCTTTGTTGTTTCTTTGTCTCTGCGTAACGAATATCATGTATTTTTTTAGCTTCTTATGTGGGCGGTCGTATCACGGAGCTCCTGACTATCAGTGTCAGAGATGTGGTGCGATTTTTGGTGGGAGGAGCGTGTTAAAGCTGGCTGTTGTCCACAGAAGCGTCGTATTTGTTATAGCCTTTGTTGTAGGGGCGGGAAGGTTTACATACCGCCTTTTAAAAAAACCTCCTCCTTATCTTGCTGATTTGTTGCATTTCGATGGTGATTCTCGCGCCAGGCGTTTTGTGTCAAAAATTCATCAGTACAATTATTTGTTTTCTTTTACCTCCATGGGTGTGATGGTCGATCAATCTGTCAACAACACGCGTGGACCTAATATTTTCAAAATACAAGGTGCTGTCTATCATCGTATGGGTTCTCTTTTACCGGATAAAAATGACGATCCCGAGTCTGTTGGTGGAATAAATAGGCCTAAATATGCTGAGTTGTATATCTACGATACCACTAATTAGGTCAGCAATAGGATTGATGCGGTTAACCCGGATGGTGTTAAGAAAGGAGAATTAGACCCTTCTATTGTTACTGGTTTGATAGAAATGCTTAATGGCTGTAATGATTTGGTTAAGACATTTAGGATGGTTAAAGATCGTATTATTGGTAATGAAGACGAACACGTCACGATTCGTTTGGGTGGACCAGGGAGGAAGATGGCCCTCAATTTAGTTTGCCAACAACAACTCATCTCACAGGTTTGTTGATTGGTGAGCTTGATATTGAGAGGTCTATTCGTGACATTATTATTGATAATCAAAGTACGGGACTACTCCCTCCGTATCAAAATATAAGACTCTCTAGCTAGCTTGAAAACACATGTATCTAGACATGTTTTAGTGCAAGATTCATGTGAACCTTGCACTAAAACATGTCTAGATACATGTTTGTACAAGCTAACTAGAGAGTCTTATATTTTGATACAGAGGGAGTAGAAAGGATTTCTTCTCTACATTCTGCTTTTATGTCTTTGCAATATCCTCTTTTATTTCCTTTCGCTGAAAGAGGTTTTCACCTAAATA
The DNA here is from genome assembly GCA_947311845.1 of Poa pratensis. Classification (NCBI taxonomy): domain Eukaryota; kingdom Viridiplantae; phylum Streptophyta; class Magnoliopsida; order Poales; family Poaceae; genus Poa; species Poa pratensis. The sequence goes on from CAMZMU010000082.1 coordinate 24,147,524, forward strand.
TTCCTTACCTTGGTATTGACGAGGCAAATGCCCGTGTTCGCAACACGTTGACGATGCAGGATTATTTTTGCTTTGTATGTCACTACCGTTTGTACCACTCGAACCCATACCTGTGTTATGCCCTCTTGTCTTCGCAGGCTGTGGTTGATTCACGTGCGGTTATAGACGAGGGACGCTTGTGGTTTATTATCAGAAACCAGTACAAACTTAGGAGCAAACATTTCCAGGGCATTACTGATGATGTTGGTCAAGGTTTTGTCGACGGTGCGGATGTTGGTAAATCTATAATATTGCCTTCGAGCCACACCGGTGGTCGTCGTTATTTTCAAGAAAATTTTCAAGATGCCCTTGCCATTTCGCGTGTTCATACCGCTCCAGATATATTTACAACTTTTACCTGTAACCCCAAGTGGTCTGAGATTATAGAATTTCTTTTGCTGGTCACGCCCATGGTCCTATAAAAGCTGTTATGGAGCAAACATTTCTTTTACCTGTAACCCCAAGTGGTCTGAGATTATAGAACAACTTTTACCTGATGTTGTTATTAGGGTATATAACATGAAGCTTAATGAATATCTCGATGATATAAAATCGGGTCACGCCCATGGTCCTATAAAAGCTGTTATGGTGTTTTTTTATTAGGTTACTTTTTTGGGGTTTAAATTTTTCTTTTGTGGATGGTGTTGGGGACCCCGGACTAGTTGTCTGAAATTCCCTTGTGCCTACAACATCAGCGATCCCATGATCAGTGTGTCACTGAGCACAATCAAACTGGTATCAAAAGAACATCCATAAATACCAAATGGATGAACTTACTTGATTGAAGTCGTAAGCTTCAACAGGTACTTGCAGCGGAATCATCAAACAACGTGGAGCCCAAGTCATTTGCCATAACCCTACAGGCAGCTGACTAGGAAGCGCCCTAGTTCGCATTGACGTCATTGAAGTCTTCTTCTTCGAACTGCTCCTCTTCAAAATCTGGCTAAGACAATAGCCAGGGACGAAACCAATATGAGTACATTTTGAATTGTACTCGCAAGCTACCCCGATCTGACCATGCATACTAAGTTTATTTTGTTTGATAAAAACTTTGTTTTTGGAAAAATAATTTCTATACCTTTGTTGAAAACAATACGTTTTGGAAAGTAGTTTTTCTCTGTTAGATATAGCATCTCTATATCTTTGTTGAAAACAAAACATTTTGGAAAGTAGTTTTCTCTGGTAGATATAGCATCTCTATATCTTTGTTGAAAACAAAACATTTTGGAAAGTAGTTTTTCTCAAAAACATCAAAACATGTTCTTCCTCAAAACTCCGCCTTCTCGACCATAGCCCTTCATGGTCTTCCTCTTTTTTTCTTCAGCAACCTCATGCCGACCCTTTGGCATGGTTGCATAAAACATCTCCGTTTTCTTTTCAAATCTCAAAACTTTGCACATGGTCATAGGACAGCCTCCCAACTGTCCATTACCGAGGACTCGGCTATTCAAATAGTTTTACACTCTGCAGAGGTAGCACGCTTTTCCCACATCCATCCGGCAACTCATCGTGTCAGCCACGTCCCGCCATACAAGGTGTATGCGAAGTTGAGTTACCGACCATAGCCTCACATTTGCTCATGCTAGTATAGGATCCTACCCTTATGAAACATTCCGTCGACACCCAGTCCGGTCACCCGTCAATGACCCTAAGTGTGAGGAATCATAGTTTTATCCAGCGGTGTATGATGACGTGGATCACACGTTCGTTGGGAGACCCCAAGAGGAAGGTATGAAGCAGTGTAGCAGTAGTTTCCCTCAGTATGAAACCAAGGTTTAATCGAACCAGTAGGAGTAAGAAATCACTTCTGAAGGTTGTCAGTGGCGCGCTGACGTGGAACCTGCACACAACACAATCAAACTACTTTGCCCCAACGAAACAGTGAGGTTGTCAATCTCACCGGCTTGCTGAAAACAAAGAATTAAACGTATGGTGTGGAAAATAGTGTTAATTGCAGAGAATGAAAAGGAACAATGATTGCAGTTGGTTGTATTATCAGTGTAAAAGAATGGACCGGGGTCCACAGTTCACTAGTGGTGTCTCTCCATAAAAGATAACTAACATGCTGGGTGAACAAATTACAGCTGGGCAATTGACAAAATATTGAGCGCATGACAATGCATATATATGACATGATGATTACTATGATATTCATGTGGGCATTACGACAAAATACATAGACCGTTATCCAACAGCGTCTATGACTAATAATCCACCTCCAGGTTGTCATACCGAGTTCCCCGTTGGTATTAAGTTGCAAGCAACGGATTATCGCATTAAGTAATGTGCGTAATGTAAACAAATGCATTAGACCTAACGGCGCACCCTTAAGCTAAGCATCGGTTATTTTATCCCTAGTGGCAACAGCACATCCACAATCTTAGAAGTTGCTGTCACTCTCCCAGATTACCGGAGGCATGAACCCACTATCTAGCATAAATACTAACTCTTGGAGTTACAAGCATCTACTTGGCCAAAGCATCTACTAGTAACGGAAAGCATGCAAGATCATAAATAACATATAAGATAGATTGATAATCAACTTGACATAGTATTCAATATTCATCGGATCCCAGCAAACACAACATGTAGCATTACAATAAGATGATCTTGATCATGATAGGCAGCTCACAAGATCTAAACATGATAGCATAAAGTGGAGAGACAACCATCTAGCTACTGCTATGGACCCGTAGTCCAAGGATGAACTACTCACGCATCACTCCGGAGGCAGGCATGGTGATGTAGAGCCCTCCGGTGATGATTCCCCTCTCCGGCAGGGTGCCGGGAAGAGCTTCTGAACCCTCCCGAGCTAGGGTTGACGGCGGCGGCGTCTCTGGAACTTTTCGTGGATAATGGCTCGGGTGTCTAGGGTTTTCCCGTGAAGATGAATAAATAGGCGAAAGGGCGGCGGCTGGAGCGACCCGAGGGGCCCACACCACCCACGGCGCGGCAGGGGGGCCGCGCCGCCCATGGTGTGGCGCCTCCTCGGTCGCCTCCGTCTCTCCTTTGGACTCCGTGTACGTGTTGGAAAAATAGGAGGTCTGTCCAAGTTTCGTCCAATTCCGAGAATATTTCCAGACTAGCTTTTCTGGAATACAAAAACAGCAGAAAACAGGAACTGGCACTGTGGCATCTTGTTAATAGGTTAGTCCCAGAAAATGCATAAAAATGCTATGAAGTGTATATAAAACATGTAACAATTGGTATAATATCAACATGGAACATCAGAAATTATAGATACGTTTGAGACGTATCAAGCATCCCCAAGCTTAGTTCTACTCGTCCTCGAGTAGGTAAAACGATAAAAACAAAATAATTTCTGAGGTGACATGCTACAATCATAATCTTGATCAAATAGTATTGTAAAGCACATGTTATGAATGAAGTGATCCAGGTCAATGGTCTATAGTTTGCTAGCAAGTAGATAATGAGCAAACAACTGAATCATATAAGCAAAAACTTTTCATGAATAGTACTTTCGAGACAAGCATCAAAGAGTTTTGCATAAGAGTTAACTCATAAAGCAATAGATTCTAAGTAAAAGGTATTTAACCAACACAAAGGAAGATTTAAGCTTCAGCAATTGCTTTCAACTTTCAACATATATATCTCATGGATATTTGTCAACACAAAGCAATATAATAAGTGCAATATACAAGCATATAAAAATTGTTGCACCAAAGTTGACACTAGTGTTTGCTTCTGAGATAGAAAGAAGTAGGAAAACTGACTCAACATAAAAGTAAAAGAAAGGCCCTTCGCAGAGGGAAGCAGGGATTAAATCATGTGCTAGAGCTTTTTAAGTTTTTGAAATCAATAGAGAGTAAAAATAAGTTTTGGGAGGTGTTTGTTAATTGTCAACGAATCAGAAAATGGAAAGTACAATATGACCCCTGCCAACCAGACTTTTAAGAGCGGCTCCCATGAAGGACGTTATTTCTACCAGCAAGGCAGATCATCCCTCTTCTCTTTTGTTTACACATGCAGATATTTCACTGTTTGTCATTGCTTGACTGATAAATCAGGGCAAAAATGTGAAGAGAATTAAGCGGTTAAAGTTGTAATTAATTGGGACTGGGCACCCCATTTGCCAGCTCTTTTTGCAAAATTAATGGATAAGCGGATGTATATGCCGCTAGTCCGGTGGTAAAGTCTGTTTGACAGTTGACATAAAGACATCCACCCCGTCCTCATGAGCTTGGTAAACATTGACACAAAATAGGAGTAATAATTTTTGAATAGTTTAAAGGTAGCACATGAAAAATTTACTTGGAATGGCAAGGAAATACCACATATAGGTAGTTATGGTGGACACAGATGGCATGGATTTTGGCTCAAGGTTTTGGATGCACGAGAAGCATTCCCTCTCAGTACAGAGTTTAGGCTAGCAAGGTTATTTGAAGCAAACACAGGATATCAACCGACACAGCAAGACTTATATGAAAACATATTGCAAGCATTATAAGACTCTACACTGTCTTCCTTGTTAACCAAACCCTTTTACTAGAAAATATCTAGACCTTAGAGATACCAATCATGCAAACCAAATTTCAACGAGCTTTACGGTAGTTCTTCATTAATAGGTTTTAACTACATGATACAAAAGCTTAAACATGAACTACTTGATAACTCAAAACAATTGACAAGTATCAAATTATCCAATACAGTGATCTACAAGAATATGTAAGCTTTTTCCATTATACCATCTACCACATGCAACATTTTCTGTTCCAACCAAACACCAATCAATTTATTTCAACATAAACTCTCCAAACAATTATAAGTGAAGCAAGAGAGTACTTTCTTTAAAAGAACTAACAGCTCTGAATAAGAGATGCATGCAAAACAGGAGCTAAAAGCATAGCAATAGCTAGATAAGAATACTCAACAAGTATAAGTGAAGAATAGGAGTATTCATATGAAAAAGCGGAGCGTGTCTCTCTCCCAATCAAGAATGCTAGGGTCCAATCAAGTTGACCATAAGAAAAATAAAATACTGAAAATAAAAGCACACAGACGCTCCAAGTAAAGCACATATGATGTGAAAGAATTAAAATATAGTTTCACTAGAGATGACCTGATAAGTTGCTGATGAAGAAGGGGATGCCTTGGGCATCCCCAAGCTTAGACGCTTGAGTCTTCTTGAAATATGCTGGGGTGATCCATGGGAGCATCCCCAAGCTTAAGCTCTTCACTCTTCTTGATCACATTATATCATCCTTCTCTCTTGACCCTTGAAAACTTCCGCCACACCAAACTCAGAGTAATTCTCATTAGAGGGTTAGTGCACAATCAAAAACTCACATGTTCTATAAGGACACAAACATGACCGTTACTTTTAACATTAACTACTGCCACTGATGTTATGTGAAGCTCTTCACCCTAAAAAAGAATTCCACTCAACACTAGTAAAAGAGAGAATGCGAAAAATAAAAGACAGAATCTGTCTAAACAGAACAGTCTGTAAAGACGAATTTTTTCGAGGCACTTACGTTGCTCAGATCGAAAAACAAAACTAACGAAAGATGCGTACATATCTGAGGATCACGCACAAAAATTTGCAGATTTAAATAATTTTTCTGTGATTTTACAGAAGTAAAACGGTGAACAGCAGAAATCTGTTCCTGCGCAGAAATCCAAATCTAGCATCATCTTCCTATTAGAGGCTACTTGGCACAACAATGCGATAAAATAAAGATACAAAGGAATTGTTACAGAAGTAAACAACTCCTTGACTCAAAAAGAAAAGAAAAATTGCAGAAATAAAATAATGGGTTGTCTCCCATAAGCGCTTTTCTTTAACGCCTTTCAGCTAGGCGCAGAAAGTAAGAATCAAGTGTTTCCAAGTGATGAAGCATCAATAGAAAGGTTGGAAGTTTTCTCAACAATGCATTGTATCTTATCTATATAAGTTTCAGAAACTCCTCTTTCATTACTTTTAGGCACACTATCCTCATCAAATAAATTTTCAGGAACAATCCAATCAAAATTCTTTTCTAGTGCCTCATGCATTCCTACAAGCTTAAAAGGTATTGGTATTTTGACTTCTCCCTCATAATTGGGTTCATTAGTGTACTTAAGCCTATCTTTTTCAAGCTTCTCAAGTGTATTAGCAATATCAATAAAATAGCCAAGCATCTTATAACGAATGAAAACTTTTCTAGCCTCCCCAGCAACATCACCAAATTCTTTAAGAAGAGTTTCTAAAACAAAATCTTTCTTTTCACCCTCTTTCATATCATGAAGTTTAAGAAACATTTGCTGCATTATAGGATTAAGATTAACAAACCTAGCTTCCAACATGTGAACCAAAGAGGCAGCAGCAATTTCATAATTAGGGGCAAGTTCTACCAAGGATCTGTCTTCAAAATCTTTAAGTCTACTAACATGACTAAAGAATTCTTCAATGTTATCTCTTCCAATGATAGACCCACTTCCCACCGGTATATCTTTTAAAGTAAACTTAGGGAGAAGCATGATGAAATAAAAAGAAAGTAAACCGAAATAAGGTAAATGCAAGTAACTAATTTTTTTGTGTTTTTGATAAATAAAGCAAACAAGACAAGATAAAAATAAACTAAGCAAGACAATAACAAAGTAAAGAGATTGGAAGCGTGAAACTCCCTTGCAGAAATCCTCTTACTCCCCGGCAACAGCGCCAGAAAAATTGCTTGATGACGTGGATCACACGTTCGTTGGGAGACCCCAAGAGGAAGGTATGAAGCAGTGTAGCTGTCGTGGGGTAGATAACACGGCAGATGCTACTTTGGGGTAGCTTGAGTTGATGGGCAAGGCGACACTAGTGTCTGGGAGATTGTTTAGCATTGCAGGGACAAAAGGTTTACCCAGGTTCGGCCTCTCCATTGGAGATAAAGACCTACTTCCTGCTATCTTGTTATTGATCTCGATCTCGATAACCCGGCTACGACAACAGAGCCGGATCTCGATCTAGGTTACACGGTTGTGGTGTTTCTCTCGGTGGTTCTCTCGCCTAAGCTTGGATCGTAAAGTCCTCTCAACTAGGGCTCAGGGACCGGTTTATATAGACTACCGGGTCTCCTGGCACTTTACAATATGAACCCGGGCTCTCCCCAGACTCGGAATCCTATTCTAGCTCTTCTAGCCTTCGTATCCTCCAAGTCACAAACCGCCTCTGGTCTTCTAGAAACTTCCCTTCCTGAACCGGGTTACCGCCAAAGCCTCTGGCCCAGCAACATAACCCGGCCCATGCTGATGGTTAGCTGGCCTGGCCGGGCCTCCTGCCTGGCGGGTCATGCTTCCCTCTTCATGGGCCTACCGGGTTATCATCCCCCCATCAGTAGCCCCCAGATTAACCTGGTTGCCAGGTTGGCATGCTCGACTCCTTATTCTTGAATATTGCTTCTTTGAACAGAGCTGGTATCCTGGCCAGCCGGGTTAATCACCTGAAACATAAGACAACAGATAACAAGTCTAACATTAGAGCATGCCCCTTTTCTCCTTTACTTGGCCAGTTTCTTTGGCGGTTCACGCCGTAACCCGGTTAACACTTGCCGGGTTCCGACACCCGGGTTTCACTTTCAACACTTAGCGAAAACTATCTCCCAACTATCCATCCTTATCCATCTTAACCACGATCTTATCATTTAATACTCCGTAATTATCTCATTCCGTTTGTCGTTGACTTTTAGTCAAAGATCCTTATCTCTTCACTTTTTACCACAACACCCCTAGGGTTTTCACTGCGCCAATAAATAGAAGGCCAGGAGACACCACAGTCATTTTTCCCCACCGAGTTCATCTTCTTCCTCGCGCGCGCACTGTAGCAGCTGCGGATCCAATCTCAAATCGAGCTCTTCAATCTCTTGCAAGAAGATCTACAGGTACGTTTATCCCATGCATCCGTGCTCCGCACCTGATTTCAACTTGAATCTTGTCCAGATTTACTTCGCATTTCCTTCTCCGTGTATCCACATCTAGAACTAGGGTTTCACTTCTCCATTGTTGCGCTCAGAAAACCTCAAAACTCCCCAGCCATGGTGAAGGACAAAGCCAAGGCCGGAGCTCCCCGCGCGGCGAGGAAGCTCGCGAAGAAGACCCACAGCGCCAGCGCCGGTGCATCTGGCTCCGCCGCCCCTGCTGCTACTCAGGTCAACTGGACCAAATCCACAGTGACGACCTTGATGCTGCAGGAATATGTGAATTGCGGCGAGCTTCCTCCAAAGGATGAGATCCAATGGCGTGCTGCTGGAGAAGAAATCCGCCCCAGCCCCAAGGAAGGTGAAGTGGTGGTTTTCCTCGACCATGTTCAGCGCGGCCTTCGCCCCCCGGGTTCCCTGTTTTTCCGCTGGGTCTTGAAGTACTACGGCCTTAGGCCTCAAGATATCGCGCCCAACTCCATGCTGAACATCAGTAACTATGTGGTGTTCTGCGAAGATTATTTGCAAATGGCTCCGAGCCTCGAGTTGTTCCTTGAGTTTTTCTACTGCAACCCCTCCCGCAAGGATCAAGTACTTCCATATGGGGGAGTTGCAATCCAGCGCCGAAGAGAGTGCGATTTCCCGGCTCTCCTTCTAGCCAGCCACCCCAAGGGGTGGCAAAACACATATTTTTACAGCCAAGACACCTCTCCAGAATCTGAAGATGCCCGTTACCCGGCTTTCCGAAACTCGGGTTTAACATATGATGCCAAGATGAACAGTTATGCAAATGACGCCGAGCGGGTCAAGCTCGAGCCCGTTCTTCGCCGGGCCAGACCTTTGCTCGCCCATGGTCTCAAGGGAACAGATCTGGTCAAGTGCTGGATCGGTTGGTTCATCCAGCCACTCAGCATCAGGACCCGGCTAATTTGCCAGTACACTGGCGAAACCACAGACAATATGCGTTACTCAGAGATGACGCTCACTGATGATCAACTTGTGAAGAATGCCAAGAGACTACTTGGCGAGAAGAAAGACGCCATTGCACTGAACGGGCTCGCCCCATTTAGTGCCAAGAACAAACCCCCCACGGTAAAACTAACACTCAATCCAACTTGTTTACTTTAACCCGGCAAACTCATCCATGGACTGTTATTTACCGTGACTGCTTTTTCTCAGGACTCCAAATGGTGGAGCGTGGATTTTACCCCAACATCCTCTCCTGACGGAGAGGACACAGAAAGTGAAGAGGACGAACAAGAAGAAGAAGAAGGTGAGCTTGACTCCGTAGGCCGGCTCTTCCTCCAGTTGATTAACAACGAAGTCCCCAACAGTGGCACCTCTACTGACAACCCAGCAAATTTTATTCCAGGCCCCACAGACCCGGCTTCTGACGTAGCGCCGGGTCCCCAAGTTACTGCAGCTCCAACTCAGAAGAGGACCCGGGCCACCATTGCCAAGGTACCACATTCTCTTTTCTCAATCTTCATGATGAACTCATCTTAAACTTAAGCACAACCACAGGAAAAGGAGGCTGAGAAGGAGGCTGAGGCGAACAAGAGACGCCGAACCCGGTCTTCTACAAGCGAAGCCTCCCTGAGCCCAGGTATCCCTCAACGCTCTTTATCAAGCTGGGCCAAATCCATCCAGAAGACGCCCAACAAACAGTTCCCTTTAGCTGGCAAGATCCGGGTTCCTAAACCATCTCGTTTGTCAGATTCTTCCTCGGATGGTGTTAGCACACCCGAGGATTTCCCGATCAACACCGGGTTAGAAATACTTCTCATATCTTTTCCATACCTTTATACTTCACTGTCCCATTCTTATTTAACTAAGACATTATTTTGTTCCAGTGCCAGGGCTTTTATGGAAGAAGACCCGGAATCTCCTCCCGCGGCATCCCCTCCTCCAGCAACCACAGAACCTTCTCCTATGGAGGCACATATAGAAGAACCAGAGAACAAGGACGAGCCAAGGGAGCAAGCGACCCCCGCGGCTTCTCCAAAAAATGTTGTTGACCCGGTACCAGAATCCTCCCAGCTGCTCACTCGCCCGGGTTAGGCTCTGGGACGAGAGAAGATGAAGTGCAGGTTACTGGGACCCGGCACGTTCCAGTACAAAGTGCTCCTGAGACTCTGGCCAAGGTGCCAGCCCCAGATGCTGACCCGGCAACTCCTGCCAAGAACAAGAACCCGGTTTCCTCCTCAAACTCACCGGCTCTGGACACCATGTCTGTTCCAGCACTTTGCGATGAATATTTTTCTCGCCTAACTCAACACAAGACCCTGGAGACAGAACTGGTCGGCCTGATCCAAAAACGATATGAGGTATCCATTTTTACTTCTTGCCTATATATTTTCTTGCATAACTATACGGCCTGATCGTGTTTTACATCTCATATCTCTTTCTCATGCTAAGTATAATATGGGCGCAGCTGCGCAATATTCCATGGCCTCTCACGCTCTTCCAATGAAAAGGTAGAGTGCGATGTGTCATTGACAGACTCGGACTTTTCTCTTGCATCCACCAAATAATATGAACCATTGTTCAATTTCTTGCTTATGATGAAGGGCCCTTCCCAAGGGGGAGATAGCTTGTGCATCCCTTCTCTGGATTGCACCCATCGTAGCACTAAATCTCCCTCCTGGAAAGTGCGAGTTTTAACCCGGCGACTATGATACCGCCTCAAATCTTGCTGATATACTGCTGATCTCTCCAGTGCTTGTTCTCTATGCTCCTCAAGCAGGTCCACAGCATCCTGCCGGGTCTGCTCATTTTCTGTTTCAACATAAGCCGCCACGCGAGGCGAGTCATGAATTATATCACTTGGCAAAACTGCCTCTGCCCCATACACCATAAAGAAAGGGGTCATCTTTGTGGATCTGTTTGGTGTTGTGTTGATTCCCCAAACTACTGATGGCAACTCCTCAACCCACGCTCCAGCAGCTCTGAGACACGGAACCCGGAGACGTGGTTTCAAACCTCGAAGCAACTCCTGATTTGCTCGTTCTACTTGTCCATTGGCCTGTGGATGAGCAACTGAAGCAACGTCTAAACGTATACCCTGATTTCCACAAAACTTTGCCATCTCACCAAGGGACATGTTAGTACCATTATCTGTGATGATACTATGAGGATACCCAAACCTGTGTATGATCTGCTTCAAAAACTTGACTGCTGTAGCTGCTTCACAATTAGTAACAGGCATCACCTCAACCCACTTTGTAAACTTATCAATGGCAACCAAGAGGTGGGTTTTCTTGCAAGGAGACATGCTAAAAGGACCCACCATATCAAGCCCCCAAACTGCAAAGGGCCAAGTCAAGGTATTGTTCGCAACTCCTGAGCCGGCACATGAATTTGCCGTGCATATCTTGGCAACCATCACATCTACTCACCAAGCGCTCTGCATCTGCCTGAGCTGTGAGCCAGAAAAGCCGTGTCTGAAAGCTTTTGCTACTAAAGACCTTGTTGAAGCATGATGACCACAATCTCCCTCGTGAATCTCTTTCAAAATTTGCCGGCCCTCCTTTCCAGACACACATCTCTGAAATACTCCAGAAACACTTCTCTTATATAACTCGCCATCAATAACTACGTAGCCTTAGCCGGCGCACAATTTGCCGGGATATAACTTCCTGCTCTGGCAGCTCTCCACGCAAAAGATACGCCAAATAAGGTTCTGTCCACTCTGGAATTTCATGAGTTGCTGCTACCAATTGCGAATCCGGGTCTTCCTGACCCGCCATTCCTCTACGCCCTGAGGCTTAACTGATGGAGTCCATAGCTCGTCCAAGAAAACGTTAGGTGGAACCGGCTCTCTGCGTGAGCCGAGTCTTGACAAAGCATCTGCAGCATCATTTTTCCTGCGGTCAATATGATCCACCTGATAGCCTGAGAAAAACCCGGCTACCCTGTCCACCTCTCTCCTGTAAGCCGCCATTGTTGCATCTTTTCTATCCCATGTTCCTGAAACTTGCTGTGCCACAGATCTGAATCCCCATAACAATTAATATGCTTGATGCTCATCTCCTTTGCCATACGCAAACCATGTAACAAAGCCTCATATTCGCCACATTGTTAGAGCAATCAAAGTGAATTTGCAAAACATAGCTCAGCTTATCACCCTTGGGAGAAGTTAACACAACTCCAGCTCCTGAACCTTGTGCTGCTTAGACCCGTCAAAGTGCATAACCCAAGGTTGAGACCCGGCGCAAGAGGTGGTGCACTCAACTGTGTCCAATCATTAAGAAAATCCGCCAATGCCTGCGATTTGATAGCTGTACGAGGCACATAGTCAATGTGGTAAGGCCCCATCTCTATTGCCCACTTGGCAATTCTTCCTGTAGCTTCTGAATTCCTGATAATATCTGCTAAGGGTATTGAACTCACCACTGTGATTGGATGCTCCTGAAAATATGGCTTCAACTTTCTGCTTGCCATGAAAACACCAAATACTAGCTTCTGCCAATGCGGATAGCGCTGCTTTGCTTCTGATAACACCTCACTAACATAATAAACCGGCCTCTGAACCGGGTTTTCCTTGCCTTCCTCCTTACGCTCGACCACCACCACAGCACTCACAGCTTGAGGCCCGGCAGCGACGTATAACAGCATGGGTTCCTTGGGACCCGGGGCCGCCAGAACTGGCGCTTTTGATAATTGTTTCTTCAGAGCTTCAAATGCCTCGTCTGCTTCCTGATTCCACACAAAATTGTCTGTTTTCTTAGTAACTTGTATAAAGGTATTGCTTTTTCTCCGAGCCGGGATATAAACCGGCTTAGCGCAGCCACACATCCTGTCAACTTCTGAACATCTGCCAATTCCTCAGGTTTTTTCAAACTTGGATGGCTCTGATTTTTTCCGGGTTTGCCTCAATTCCACGCTCTGACACAATGAAACCGAGCAATTTTCCCGCTGGAACTCCAAACACGCACTTTGTAGGATTGAGCTTCATCTTGTACTTCCTCAAATTTTTGAATGTTTCTGTAAGGTCGCTGATAAATGACCCGGCTTTTTCTGACTTGATCACCACATCATCCACATAAGCATGCACATTGCGCCCAATCTGATCATGAAAACAATTTTGAATGCACCTCTGATAAGTTGCTCCTGCGTTCTTCAACCCAAAAGTCATGGTTTGTAGCAAAAAGCACCAAAGGGGTGATGAACGATGTCTTTTCCCAATCCTGCCTGTTAAGCTTGATCTGAATATGCGTCCAGAAAACACAAGAGCTCGCTGCCTGCCACTGCGTCAACAATTTGGTCGATGCGCGGCAGTGCGAACGGGTCTTTTGGACAATGCTTGTTGAGACTTGTAAAATCAATACACATCCTCCACTCGTTATTTTTCTTCAGAACCAAAACCGGGTTAGCCAACCACTCTGGGTGGAAAACCTCCATGATAAAGCCGGCTTCCAATAACCGGGCTATCTCCTCTCCTATAGCTTTTCTTCTCTCTGCGTTCATTTTTCTCAAACCTTGTTTCACCGGCCTTGCCTTTGGATCAACATGTAAACGGTGCTCAGCGAGTTCAGTCGGAATGCCTGGCATGTCACTAGGTGTCCACGCAAAAACATCCCGATTCTCACGGATGAACTCGATGAGCGCGCTTTCCTATTTATCAGTTAGGCTGGTCCCTATGGCGAACTGCTTGGAGGAATCCCCAGGCACAAAATCCACCATCTTAGTATCCTTTGCTGCTTTAAACTTTGCCCTGTCATCTTCTGTTGTTGGTTTTTTGAGCCTTGTTATCCTGCGGGTCAAGATTAGACCTGTAAGCTTTCAACTCCTCTCTAGCACAAGTTCGCTCTGCCAGGGCTGCATCTCCCTCGTCACATTCTGCTGCAATTTCTCTGTTACCATGAACAGTGATGATCCCCTTGGGACCCGGCATCTTCAACTGCAAGTACACATAACACGGCCTCGCCATGAACTTGGCAAAGGCCGGCCTTCCAAACAACGCATGATAAGGACTTGGAAATTTCACCACCTCAAAGGTGAGCCACTCTGATCTGAAGTTATGGATAGACTCGCCAAAAGCAACCTCTAATGAAATTTTTCCCTCAGGTGTAGCAGACTTCCCAGGAACTATACCATGAAATATTGTTGATGTTTTCTGCAACTGTGACTCCTTCAGACCCATACGCATAAATGTTTCCCAGTACAAGATGTTAATGCTACTGCCACCGTCCATCAAAACCTTCTTTAACTCAAAGCCATGAACTTGAGGAGCCACAACTAACGCAAGCAGACCCGGGTGCTCCACCACATCCGGGTGATCTGCTCTGCTCCAAGTAATAGTATGCTCTGACCATCTCAAATACCTTGGTACCCCTACAGCCACTGAATTAACTGCCCTTTTGACTATCTTTCTTTCTCTCTTGGTCGTGCCACTGGTATATATATGATATTGGCCAAGTTGCCTGGCTGGTTCGAGAATCCACCCTGATTGCCTGTGTTTTGGCCGGGTCCTGTATTTCCAGTTGGTACCGCGTTTGCTCCAGTTAGAGGTCCCGCAGCCGGGTTAGCACTCGGGCCGGGTCCTCCACTCCTGTTTGCTCCTTGCAGAGCTCTTGAATCTCATTGTTTTTCCACCTGTTCAAATCCACACACTGGGCCAATGAATGATTGGCGGTCTGCCGTTCTTGCTATGACGAGGACACGGCATCCTGAAGGCCTCTTCAGTGCTCATTGGGCGTGTTCCTTGATAACTATTTCCACCACCATAACTCCCATTATTTCCCTGATAACCTCTGTTTTCCTGATAACCTCTGTTTTCCTGATAATTCCCATCCATCCTTTGCCTCTGAAACCCGGCATTTGCATTTGCAACTAGCTCTGAGTTTCCTTCCTGATGCCCACGCTTGTGCTGGTTCTGATTGCTGTTGTTATTGTTTCCCGGGCCATTGTTCTTTCCTCCATTGTTCGCAGCACCTTTCCCTTTTTCTTCCTCACTATCATCCTGGGTTTTGTCCGTGGCTGCATGTCTGTTGCACGCATCCATCAACTCTGCCATAGTAACGGGCTTAACCCGGTGTCCTTCCTTCATGCGACCCAGCTTCTGACCAAGGGAGCGTACTTGCAAGTTTTCTCCATCGATGAAATTGCATCCTTGGGCTCGATACCTGATGAAGAGTGCAGGATCTCCGTGACCCGGCCCATCCAGTGACGAGCTGACTCGCCCTTCCTCTGTACGCAACGATCAAGATCTTCAATGGAAAATAAACGCTTGCACGTGCCCTGAAAGTGCTTGATGAAAATTGTTTTCAACTCATCCCAAGAATTGATAGATTTCTCTGGCAGATTCTTGAACCACAACTTTGCTGCACCATCACTCATCATCAAATACATATACTTTGCACAAACGTTCTCTGTGGCATTGCGTATACACATGCCATCTCATAACTGCTCAACCAACTCGCCGGGTCTGTGCTCGGCTCATAATTGGCAATCTTGCTTGGCTCCTTGAACTTCTCAGGGAAAGGCTCTGCTCTAATGGCATCTGAAAGACACTTGGGACCCGCCAAAGTGGAAGAACTTGCTAAAAGATTAATGTTACCCGGCGAGCTTGCAGATGCTGCTGGCACGGGACCCGGTCCTCCTTGTGGTGCTCCAGCTGCTGGTACTGCCGGGTTTGCATTAGCTGCACTCCTTCCTGCCCGCGATCTATTGACTATCTGCTGAGCCACAGAAATTGCAGGGGCGGGTTGATACTGCTGATTATTCTGGTTTTGGTTCTGCTGGGGCGGGTTTTGCTGCTGTGCCGCGGCAAACCCGGCCAATGGCGGGTTTCCCCCATGGCGACTCTTGCTACGATGTTGTAGAGTGAAGCGCACTTTTCTCTTTTGAATACTGAACTTGCTGAGCAACCGCAGTGCGTAACATGTCAATGGCACGCCGAGCTTCAACCTCTGCTGGCGAGTCTCCTAATGGAATACGATCTAGTGCCAAAGTTGCGGCGTATACGTTATCTGCTGGATTGGAATAGTGACCCGCCGGCGTATGAAACCTTGGTGTCCTGGGCGGCAGACCCGGATTTCCCCTGGCTCCCCCAGCGAGAAGACCCGGCGCCGCTGCAACTGCAACCCAGCTGCTCCTGTTCCTCTGTCTGGTTCTACATTTGCTCTAACAACTGGAGCCACCTGGGTTACACCAACTGGTTGATCTTCTGGGGTCCTAAACAATACTGCTGGGTTTATGGCGTTTTCTCCAGGGGCCAGCCGGCTCTGGTGCCTCCTCCGGTGCGCCCTGGTCATCTCATTGAGACGATTTTCCTCATCCTCTAATTGCTTTCGCCTAATCTCCATATCTTCTTTTTCTGCCATTGTGTCTCTGCGTACCTGCTCCAAGGCCCGGCGTGCAGTATCCAATTCTATAGCTCTTGCTGCTGCGTTCTCTGGAGTAACAATCCTCGTAAGTGCGGTTGGATCTAGACCAGGCCATTGTTAAACATGGCCCGGGCCCAGTTGCATTGTTTCTTTCCTCACCCTGAGCTCGGTTATTGAGAAAACCGAAGCTATTCCTGTAACGCGCCGTGTTTTCACTTTCCTCTGATACCGAAGCCGGGTCTCCATCAACCCTTTGGCCCGCCAGCTCCAACACTGGTGGCAATTGTTGCTGCTGCTGACCCGGAGTAAAAGCTGGTGGCACAACCGTTGACGGTGATGCCCCCGCGTTGATCGAAGGAGCAGTGTAAACCGCCACCCTCCTAACCGGGCTTGGAACGGACTCTTGCTCCTCTTCGTCCTCTTCTTCTACTCCATATCCGAA
The DNA here is from genome assembly GCA_947311845.1 of Poa pratensis. Classification (NCBI taxonomy): domain Eukaryota; kingdom Viridiplantae; phylum Streptophyta; class Magnoliopsida; order Poales; family Poaceae; genus Poa; species Poa pratensis. Next base: position 24,164,236 of record CAMZMU010000082.1, read on the forward strand.
CCGGCCTTCGAACAAGGGCAGGATCGATTCTGAATCTGCATAGTCCCCCACATCACCCGGGACTGGAGCCGGGTTTCCCGATCTCTCCTCGTGCACGTCCAGGGCAGCTCATCTTCAGCCGTACCAACTGATTCTTCTCCATCAGATTGAACAATTGTGGCAGCTCCTGACACAGATTCATAGTCTCCATCACTAGCAGATCTAGTTGCAATCATACCAACAAAAACGTTAAACTTGCCAATTGGAATAACATCACCTGATTCAAGTAGATCTGATTCCGGCCCCCAGCCAAAATCATCAACGATGGGCTCTCCTTGTGAATTGAGGGTGATCTCGCCGAAAACATAGTTCTCTACTCCTTGCTTTGCTTCTCCCATGATGGTGACACCTTTGGACGCGATTCCCACAGACGGCGCCAACTGTCGTGGGGTAGATAACACGGCAGATGCTACTTTGGGGTAGCTTGAGTTGATGGGCAAGGCGACACTAGCGTCTGGGAGATTGTTTAGCATTGCAGGGACAAAAGGTTTACCCAGGTTCGGCCTCTCCATTGGAGATAAAGACCTACTTCCTGCTATCTTGTTATTGATCTCGATCTCGATAACCCGGCTACGACAACAGAGCCGGATCTCGATCTAGGTTACAAGGTTGTGGTGTTTCTCTCGGTGGTTCTCTCGCCTAAGCTTGGATCGTAAAGTCCTCTCAACTAGGGCTCAGGGACCGGTTTATATAGACTACCGGGTCTCCTGGCACTTTACAATACGAACCCGGGCTCTACCCAGACTCGGAATCCTATTCTAGCTCTTCTAGCCTTCGTATCCTCCAAGTCACGAACCGCCTCTGGTCTTCTAGAAACTTCCCTTCCTGAACCGGGTTACCGCCAAAGCCTCTGGCCCAGCAACATAACCCGGCCCATGCTGATGGTTAGCTGGCCTGGCCGGGCCTCCTGCCTGGCGGGTCATGCTTCCCTCTTCATGGGCCTACCGGGTTATCATCCCCCCATCAGTAGCAGTAGTTTCCCTCAGTATGAAACCAAGGTTTAATCGAACCAGTAGGAGCAAGAAATCACTTCTGAAGGTTGTCAGTGGCGCGCTGACGTGGAACCTGCACACAACACAATCAAACTACTTTGCCCCAACGAAACAGTGAGGTTGTCAGTCTCACGGCTTGCTGAAAACCTCGTGAAATTTCACAAATTTAACCCTTGGGTCAAACTTCAGCAAAAAATAACCTTTTTTCGAATCTAATTCAAAACTAACCCTTTTTCATAGCGCCCTACCACGGGTCGCTATGCTCTACACCATAGCGACCTCCGATCAGTCGCTATAACCCTGCCAGCGTGGATCGGTGGGGCCCCAGGTGCTCGATCATAGCGACCTAAAATGAGGCGCTATGCCTCCACCATAGCGACCTCCGATCAGTCGCTATCCTTTGCATATTTAGACAGAGAGCAGTCCAGCCCGACGGGCCCCAAATTTCGCTAAGTCAAAGCATAGCGCCCTGGCGCTCGTCGCTATGCTTAACACCATAGCGCCCTGCGATCAGTCGCTATGCTTCGAGACTTAAGGGCCAGCCACCCGCCCGCCCCCGTGCCTCTCTCCTTTCTCTTCTCTTCCTCTCTGTTCCTGGAGAGGCCGGCGGCTCCCTCTCTCCTCCATACTCAAGATCTTCACCAAATCTGGACCAATCTGAAGGGGAGATCCGTGGATTTCGTCCCCATTTACTCCCTAAAGGTATTCTCCTCCTCTCCCCTCAATTTTCATCCATAAAATCCGGTCATGTATCCCTATTGTTACTAGAAACCCTAGTTCAATCTAGATTCCAAATTTGTTGTAGTATATGCTAAATAGTGGTAATTTGTGGAGGGGAAACCACTCTGCAATATGTATATGTGCTATTGGTAATTTGTTTGTTATTTATAGCATGTTTATTTTGTATACGTGAGATAGCTATTTTCTTCATATTTTAGCAATCCTATAGCATTTGATTATCTATAGCATGGTTTATGTAGCAATCATATTTTAGCAATCCTATAGCATGGTTTATGTAGTTTATCTATTGTTGGATATATCTTCATGTTTCATTCGTAATTTTAGGATTTACCTAATTATGCATGTAATTAGTTTGATTTTTTGCAAATAGGTAGGATGGGACTACTCGATGAGTTGTATGATAAAAGGCATCGTGCCCGCATCATTGCGGAGGGGAAGAAGGTAGCATATATTGTCCATATTGTTTCATACGTTTTGTTGTAATGAAATATATTGTCTAATATTGTTTTGTTGTTGTAGGTGTTAAAACCACTTCGTCTAAGGTCTCACGAGGTATCAGACCCCACGAAGATGCCATACGACGAGAGGTACACAAAGTACATCAGGAGGCTAAGACTCCTTCCGTTCATCCATCTTATCTCCCGGTCGACAGTCAACATGAACCCTGCAGCCATCACCGCTCTTGTTGACCGGTGGAGGCCGGAGACACACAGTTTTCACCTCCGCACCGGGGAGATGACCGTGACTCTGCAGGATATGTCGATGATCCTGGCACTCCCTATCGATGGTACACCTGTGTGTTTCAGCACAGAATCAGATGGATGGAGAGCAAATATGGAAGGTATGATCGGGATGTCTCCTGCACTGAATGCCGACCCCAAAAAGAATAGAACACCAGCCGGGGCGACTTTTCGTTGGATCAGTACGCATTTTTCACATTGCCCCGAGGGTGCCAATGACGAGGTGATTGAGCGGTACGCATGCGTATACGTGTGGTACGTGATCTCCCGTGCCCTGTTTGCTGACAGTAGTGGCAGGACCGCTCCGTGGATGTGGCTCAAGGCCCTAAGTAGTTGGGACTCAAATCTATGGTGCACGGCTAGCCCTCTCGCCTCCTCTCGTGCACGGCTAGCCCTCTCACGCCTTCTGGCATCCAACCCCTCTTGTGCTTCCCTCTCACGCCTTCTCGCATCCAACATCCCTTGTGCACGGCGAGCACCTTCAGGTTGAGCCTCCTTTCGTGCACGGCGAGCACCTTCACCTTGGCCTCCCGACCCCTCCCTTCCAAGTTCGGCCTCAAACGCCGCCCACGCCTCATGGTACCTTCCATCCTCTAACAGCCCCTCCCTTGCACGTTCCGCCTCCCACGCCTCCCTTGCAACGCGTGCCTTCTCAGTCTTCTCCCACCTCTCCATCTCGCGGAGCATCATTTCGTTCTTAGCCTCTAGTGCCTCAATTTTCGCTTGCTCATTCTCCTTCTTGGCCCGCTCCTCTTCACGATCTTTCTCCCAGAATCGCTCCCACGCCTTGTCAGTCATATTTTTTTACCTCCCACCGGTAGAGGCCATTTTGCTCAAAGTCTATCCACCGGTAGTATTGGCAAATAGGCGGAGGTGACTGCAAACATAATAGCGAGTCAAAACATGCAACTAGATAAAGATAAATTCTTTACAAGAGAGGCGGAGGAGACATTTACCCGCGGATGCTCAATAATATTTGTTTGCTTCGGCTTGCGTTTTGTTTGCTTCGACTTGTTTTTTGTTGGCTTCGGCTTCTCCCAAGCATAGTTCGGGCACGTCCAGAACCTCCTTCCTCTTATATCGTCCCAATCGCTGGACTGCTTCATCTTGCAAACGTCACCACACCAACAAGTCGGCGCATCGTGCCCGACCCGACTGTCAATGCTGTGTAGCCATGCCACCGGCTTCTCTTTCAGATCGGAACAGTCCATCCCTACAAAATTGCAAGTTTAAACTTAGTTGACAGTAAAATGGAACAATTGAAAAATAAGAAATAACAACCAAATAAATTTCAGTCATACCAATCATCTACGTCTACCACCTCTACCGCCACTACGCCTACCCCCTCGTAGCTCGTCAAACATTGATGTACGCCTACCGCCACCGCGACCGCCACGATGAGAATGACCATGTTGGCTACCACCATGGTGGATTGTGCTACCACCGCCACCGCCATGTTGAGGATGACCATGTTGGCTACCACCGCCACCGCCATGTTCAGAATGACCATGGTGGCTTGTGCTACCACCGCCACCGCCATGTTGAGAATGACCATGGTGGCTTGTGCTACCACCGCCACCGCCATGTTGAGGATGACCATGTTGGCTGCCACCATGGTGGCTTGTGCTACCACCGCCACCGCCATGTTCAGAATGACCATGGTGGCTTGTGCTACCACCGCCACCGCCATGTTGAGAATGACCATGGTGGCTTGTGCTACCACCGCCACCGCCATGTTGAGAATGATCACCTTTCGATCTCTTGTTTCGACCACAACCTCTAGCGTTGTGCCCACCACGATTGCATTCTCCACAACGGGCACTACCACGAGGCTCCTCAAAATGTTGGTTGCCCCATTCTCTCATGCCTCCAGCACCCCATGCATCCATGTCATTTCTAAAACGCTTTGTCTTCCGTCTTCCCCGTTTCGTTACCTTCAACCCGGATCCGGCCATAGTTGAATACCATGATATTCCAGCCATTGTGATTGGTCATAGTAAGGTTCAAATCTACCCGCCCATGTCTCCATGGTAGCCTCGATCGAGTATTCGGACAACCTCACTGGATTGCTATATCCCACTTTTCGAAGGCGTGCGGCCGTCCGCAAGTGCGAGCATGGGAGATGAAGCAATTGAGGCCTTTGGCATGAGCACTCACATTTCTTTAGGAGGACTTTGCACGCCCGCCCTCCGTGTTGCATACCACCTAACGTGGTTCCTCCTGGCTCATTGACTTGGTAAATCCACTCATTGTTGTCAAAACATTGAGCCGTATTTGTGTCCGCCTTCCTGGACTGGTATAACATCCATTTGTCAACTTCAGGTGGATACTCGTACTTCTTATTTTTCTTGTTCTTCCCTTTCATCTGCTCATATGTTTCCTCGCTATATTTCTGAAAATATTCATTCAACTTGTCGAATGTGTATTGCACTATGGCTGTCACGGGCAATGCACGGACACCCTTGAGCACATTGTTGAAACACTCTGCCATGTTGCTTGTCATGTCACCGTACCTCCTACCGTCCGGGTTAAAAGCTTTAGCCCACTTGTGCCTCAATTCCTCATGCCTATGTAGGAATTCTTGACCCCCCGCCGATGTTGTGAGAATGAGCAATCGGTTGTACAATCTTGCAAAATGTCCCTCGGTGAAAGCCAGACAACAATCTTTTAGATCATCGGACAACTCCCTATTCCCACATGCCCTATAGAAGTTGGACACAAAATGCCTCATGCACCATCGATGGTGCAAAGTAGCATGTCCGGGAATATCAATATCCATCGCGCGGAGTATGCCATGGTGTCGGTCTGAGATAACACAAACCTCTCTTTCTGGCGCAAATACCTTGGTCCTCACTAGACCCATAAACCACTCCCAATTGTCATCGTTCTCCGCCGTAACCAAAGCAAAAGCCAACGGCAACAACCGGTCATTGGCATCATGAGCTATGGCAATCAAAAGTGTGCCCCTGTACTGGCCGGTCAAGAAGGTGCCATCCACGGAAATAACCGGCCTACAATGCGTAAATGCATTTATGCATTGCCCGAAAGCCCAGAATGCACGGCCAAATACACGGACGGTTGCACCCTTGTAATCCCTCGTCTTTTGGCCAAAGGGCTCCACCACAAAACACATGCCCGGATTTGTAGCGGCCATAGCTCCCAACATTCTAGGGAGTCGGTTGTATGCTTCCTCCCAATCACCATACAACATCTTGAATGCGGCTTGCTTAGCCTTCCATGCCTTCCCATACTTCACCGAGTAACCAAAGATTTCTTCCACCGTGTCCATGACAGCCTTCACCGTAAAAGTCGGGAATGCCTCTATGGAATTGCAAAGCCTATAGCCAATGAACTCGGAGGTAAGTTGCCGTTGACCGTGCTTCACATCCTTGCCATCGCCATCCTTGACACTACACATGTGAGTTGACAAACATTTTTTAAGAATCCATTGAGGGCTCCCTTTCCATGGTCTTGCACGTACAATCCATGGACACCCATTATGCGCGTCCTCACACTTAACCGTGTAACGTTTGTTCACGTCCGAGTGCACCACTTTGTACGGGCGGAAGTACTTAAGCGCATACTCCTTTAGCCATGTCTTCAACTCCAACAAGCTTTCAAACTTCACTCCCTCCGCAATACCATACTTCTTGGGATCATTATCCTTCTTCGAGATTGGCCTTGCTTCAAGCAATTTACCCGAGCCACCATCAACCACGGCTTTCTCCGAGAGACTAAGATCTCGGAACAATGATACCCGATGATCCCGGCCCACAACCTTCTTAAATACTTCAGCTTCTTTAGCCGTGAACCCATCCTCATCAACATCTTCCTCGGGACCATCGTCATCCGAGTCCGATGCGTAGCATCGGTTATAGGGGATTTCAGGGTCCATGTCCTCATGCGCACAATATGCCTCCATGTCACCAATAGCATTGTTATGAAGTTCAACCTCCAACTCATCTCCTTCATAGTCATCACTCTCCTCCTCCCGTTCTTCATATTGGTCATTTCGAAACGGACTTGGGGGTTGGCTTCTTTCATGTTGGGTCATGTGAGGCGGACTCGACGTTGAGTCGTACACTTCATGGTTATGAGGTGGCTCTTTTTGAACCGGGCTACTAACTTCATGTTCGGAGCCACACCGGTTCAAGTCAAACGTCTTGGTGGCAAATAACTCGAGAGCCTTGTCTTGAGATGCCGCAACCGTCTCCTTATATACACTCCAACACAACTCGGAGTTGAGAGGCATGATCTTCCAACGCGAGTGCATTCCGAAACCAACATTATGCCTTCCCTCCAAACAAATTAAATCATTTGGTTCCGTCCAATTCAATGCAATCCTCACTTTCACAACAACCTCCGCGTAGTTTGGGCTATGGGCAAACACCACCACTTTCTCTTCCGAGTCATGCTCGACATTGCCTTTCAAAAAGGCTTCCTTATCCACATGATGAACACTAACCATTCTCTCCATCTAAAAAATTATTTCAACAACACAAATGCATCAAATGGTACACAAGTAACAATAAGCTATGCATTTTCAAACAAATATAATAACACGATCTAGCTCATTATCTACTAACCCTAGCTAATAGCCCTCATTACCCACATACACCAAAAACCCTAACCCTAGCCTACCAATGAGCATGCTCAACTCTTCATAGCCATCATACTAACACCCATTCACCAATATAATCAAGGAAAGACCCCAAATTTCGCACCACACAAAATTTCCAGGGTTTCAAGAAATACACAAATGGCGCCAAATTGAAAGATTTTGATTGGACAAAAACATAGAGGATGGGGGAGATTACCTCTCTCCAAGATGGGGAGCCGAAATCCACAGCCAAATCAGACCAAAGAGAGTGGATTTGTGAGGGGGGTGAGAGTGGGGAGTGAGGCAGAAAGAGAGTGAGCTCGGGTTGGTGAAAGAGAGAAGGAATGGCGCGGGCAGCTGGGCTATTTAAGTTGCGAAGCATGCATAGCGACTGATCGCAGGGCGCTATGGTGTTAAGCATAGCGACGAGCACTAGGGCGCTATGCTTTGACTTAGCAAAATTTGGGGCCCGTCGGGCTGGACTGCTCTCTGTCTAAATATGCAAAGGATAGCGACTGATCGGAGGTCGCTATGGTGGAGGCATAGCGCCTCATTTTAGGTCGCTATGATCGAGCACCTAGGGCCCCACCGATCCACGCTGGCAGGGTTATAGCGACTAATCGGAGGTCGCTATGGTATAGAGCATAGCGACCCGTGGTAGGGCGCTATGCAAAAGGGTTAGTTTTTGAATTAGATTCGAAAAAAGGTTATTTTTTGCTGAAGTTTGACCCAAGGGTTAAATTTGTGAAATTTCACGAGGTTTGCATGGCTGACACCAGACGTCACTTTCTGTTGCTCCTTTTCACACGGGTGGACCATTCTCAGTGCTTTAAACACAACCGTGGACCCGGTGGCATGGAGAACAACAACTTATTGTGTTATTTGTAGCACTGTAAACACACTCATGTAGCAAAATAATAAACGTGTGATTCCATCCATGCACCATGAATCAGGCTAGGTCCACACGTGTAACATCCAATGTAGCATTTTTCTCTTGTAACATCCAATGTAGCAAAAAATATTTTAGAAAATGTTGTGTCCGAATCAATGTAGGAAAAAGTCCGGCTATAACAAAAAATAATAATTGCGCATGTAGTACGGTGTGTAGCAAAATTGTTTCGGATCTGTAAAAATTGCGACATGTAGCAAAAAATATTTTAGAAAATTCCGATCAATGTAGCAAAAAGTCCGGCGGTAACAAAAAATAAAAATTGCGCATGTAGCACGGTGTGTAGCAAAATTGTTTCGGATCTGTAAAATTTGCGACATGTAGCAAAAAATATTTTAGAAAATGTTGTGTCCGAATCAATGTAGCAAAAAGTCCAGCTGTAACAAAAAATAATAATTGCGCATGTAGCACGGTGTGTAGCAAAATTGTTTCGGATCTGTAAAATTTGCGACATGTAGCAAAAAATATTTCAGAAAATGTTGCGTCCGATCAATGTAGCAAAAAGTTTGGCTGTAACAAAAAATAAAAATTGCGCATGTAGCACGGTGTGTAGCAAAATTGTTTCGGATCTGTAAAATTTGCGACATGTAGCAAAAAAATATTTCAGAAAATGTTGCGTCCGATCAATGTAGCAAAAGTCCGGCTGTAACAAAAAATAATAATTGCGCATGTAGCACGGTATGTAGCAAAATTGTTTTGGATCTGTAAAATTTGAGACATGTAGCAAAAAATATTTCAGAAAATGTTGCGTCCGATCAAATGTAGCAAAAAGTACGGCCGTAACAAAAAATAATAATTGCGCATGTAGCACGGTGTGTAGCAAAATTGTTTCAAATCTGTAAAATTTGAGACACGTTAGCAAAAAATATTTCAAAAAATGTTGCGTCCGATCAATGTAGCAAAAAGTCTGGCCGCAATAAAAATAATAATTGCGCATTTAGCACGGTGTGTAGCAATATTGTTTTGGATCTGTAAAATTTGCGACATGTAGCCAAGCATGTTCTAGCATGGGCTTGCACAAATAACGGTCGTGAAAACACAAACATATTATACATCCAAAAATACCTAACAACAAAAAATCAAAATAACTATGTGGATATAGCAGATCAACACTTCATGCATCGCATGCATATGAGTACATTGCTCATGGCTTAGTGTTGACTACGTGTAGGAAAAAAATTCAGCTAGAGCAAGGATCTGTGTGGTCCACCACATGTGAAGGCCTAGTGCATGCATGCGTCCACCATGTGTGAACGGGAGAAGCACCTGTGAGGCAACAGATGGAAAAGCAGCGCGTGGAATTATGTGGCGGGGCCAGACGATGAGACGGGAAGCAGCCGAGCACGCACATGGAACTGGCTGATGGTATACGGACGACGCGCGCGTCCATATGAGGGTAGAGTTTACGGTTCTTTCAAGGAAGCACTGAGTGCATGGCAGCACCTAGAAGCCGGCGGCAGGCCAACACAAGCAATCATCTCTGCCTCCATGCCCAAAAGAAAGGACAGATCGATTAGCACGAGTTCTAAAGCAAGAACCGGCAATAATTAGGGGAGCAGATCGATATCAGGATAAGGGAAACCGGCGGTTGTTTGCATGCACGCAGTCTCCCGACCGGGTCAAAGTCCCGAGAAAAAGATCCAAGCATTAAACAGGGAAGAAAAGTACTTTTAACTCATGCATCAGATCGATAGTTGGATTGTTGGTTTCCAGCTGCGCCGACTCGCTGTAAGAATTAGATGGATGAACAAGCCAAAAGGCTGTACTGAGTCATGAAGGAAAAGTGGCTAAGGAAAGAAAAACCAGATCAACTCAATTGGAACCGGGTCAGCTCAAAGTTCCAAGATTTTGTTGAATGTACATTGTGTCATCAAAAAGAAAAGAGAAGTTCATGAGGCTGCTATGCTGCACGTGCATAGTGCATAGTGCATGAGAAGAAAAAGAATCTATCAAGTGATGTGCGTGAGATTATTCATCGCCGCGCTCTGTCGTGGTTTATTCATCGCCGCGCTCCCACATAGCGTCACCAACACAGGAGAAAAAACAAGCTAAGTCGCATTTATATTTAAATTTCATATTTTATTTATTCAGTCAATTAAATCTTGCTCCTTTGAGTCAATCTCTGGAATTAAATATACTGTTTATAAGGAGATTACAAAGATCATTCAAAAGATTGCAGGTTACTTTTTAAAGTCGAGTTATTTATCACTTGCAAGGGATTTATTAAAAGACGAGTTATTTATTGCTCGCAATGGATTTCTTAAAAGTCGAGCTATCTATCGCTCGCAAATGGATTTATCAAAGTCGAGTTATTTATTGCTCGCAATGGATTTCTTAAAAAGTCGAGCTATCTATCACTCGCAAATGGGTTTATCAAAGTTGAGTTATCTATTGCTCACAACGGATGATCTCTTAATAACAAGATCGCTATTAAATCGCCATCATCGTGCTCCGGCTCCGTCGCCGTCGCCAATTGCCATACTCTGGTTTATGCATTATCATCGTATATTCATTATTATTGTTCCGACTTATGCATCATCAATGTCAAGAGCGTGCCAAACATTTATTATTCAGAGGGGAGAGTCCTAAATTCCGGGTTCCCCTATTATGAGCTATCGATTGTTGGGTTGAAGACATGGATCCTACCGGAGGAAAATCCATGAAACATCTCTCAGCTTCGACTATATGCAAATTGTTAGCGTGCCCAGGAGTGTTTTGCAACTTCAGTTAGCGTGCCCAGGAGTGCTTCGCAACATTGTAAATATTGGGTCTTGGGGGCTGATCGCTTGAATAGCGCAGTTGCAAACTCAAGACCCGGCAAATAAGCCACTTTGGTCATGGGGGCTGATTACTTATTAAAGGACAAATCTATAACCCGGCAGCTGAAGCCTACTCGTCAGTTTGATATATGCAGATCGGCAATTCAAAAAGTATATATTATATAGAGTGCTGCTAGCAATTTACGTGGACTAGCTGAATACCCGTGCGTTGCTACGGTTTTCATATGTTTTCTCAATGTCCCATTAGAAAAGATAGCATCCAAATTTTGATTTATTCAGCTCTTTTAATTCGATGATATATGCAAAGAAAACAAGGACCCAACTAATTATTTCTTATTAAGTAAGACAAACTCTCTTAACATGGTTAAAATGTTCTCATACGAAATTAGGGATGTTCTCTCTAGATCATGTTTGCTCTCTTCCACGTTATATGCTTGTCTACACGACAATAAGACACATGACCTTCATCATGTGTTCTTTCCTCGCACATTTCCTCTGTTCTCAGATTCATTGTTGCTTAGCCATTATTTGTTCCACCACACCCTTTTTTGAACACTGGAGTGCTTATACACGTATTCCGCTCCACCCGATTTAGAAATTTCGTTGATGAAAATAAATTTAAACTCCTAGGAGAAATGTCAACAGTGATGTTTCGCTTTCAAATGTCTTCGCCTTCATTTACATCCTGCAATCGCCATGGCCCATGTGTATTGTTTTGGAAATCCTCTCACGACCTAAATTTTTGTGTTAATTTTCTGAAAAAAAAGTAGTTTGTTGTCACTGTTGTATGCTCACAACGGTAGTACTGAAATTAAGACAAAACTTCTTCTCACTTGTAATTAAAGATTAAATATATGGTAGAGCTAATTAAAAAAATATTCATAAGAATCTTATAGGATTTTCGTAGGATCAGAAAACTTAGAGATTTTTATTTTGTTGGAGTTTTTCTACGTATTTATCTGCAGTACATGTTGTATTCTAGAAAAAAGTATTTATCTGTAGTATATTAAAGTGTAATTCAGTTTACTTGAGTCAAACCGCTTTGCTACAATTTGAGTCCGAATTATGCATTGTTCAAATCTTTTAGAATTCAGTAGCACATATTTCAATCTTGTACTTTCTATTCATGCCTTGCGATCATGTATTAGTGCGGTTGCATGGATGAACCTTCAACAATGATCGAAATCAAAGAGAACAAAGTAAATAAAAAATATAATAGTAACAGTTACCGAATTCAGAAGGAAAAATATATTTGTTGCTCAGGATCATGTAGTTTCAAAAGCGAACAAATATATTGTACCTATTCACTTGCCTTGGTCAGCTTATGTGAATCCAACCTTCGAAAAATAGGCACCCTATTCATGCATCCAAGTGAAACATGACCCTCCACCTCCATCAAGATCGATCTCCCTAAAATAAAGAAAGAAACAACAATTTAGAAAGAAAAAATTCAATAGATAAAACCTAGTAAAGATACATGGAGTACAGTGGCAATGCGGCAACACACCTGTAGGCACCAAGCCTCTTGTCTCGTCTTCCTGTCTAACATAAATTCTATTGGAAGTTTCTCTTTCTGTTTTCTGTTAGGCCAGGTTTGTTCGTTTTCTTTCTTCTACATGTTTTTTTCTCGATATTTCTGGCTTCTTTGCCTGCTTGTTCTGAATCTTCAGACTTCGGTCTGCTTTGAATACATAGAAGGAAAAGATGCCTCTACCTTCTTATTAAAAACAATCCTGTTAAATGCATTCGAGACACTCAGTACAACATACAGCTTGCACGCTGCATGCCGCGGCATACACTTGATCATCGCCTTGGAAGGATTTCATATTCAGCCAAGCCTCAGCCATCAGGAGTTAGCAAACATGTGTTTGGTTCGTTCAGTACAAACAGCCGCCTAAAAACAAACAAAAAATAGCCGCCAGCTGAAGGGTAGCAAGAGAGAGAACATTAATCAAGCAGCAAGTAGCAGCAAAACGATGAGTTTGGCGGCAATTCTTCAGAAATCACCATCGTCTCTGTTACCTTCCAGGCGTGCCGATCGATTGGTTTGTCCGGAAGGCACGCAGCAGATTAACCCGCGCGACCGGCGGGAACGCATCTAGCTCAACCGTTGCCCCCTGCCCATGGCGAGTGCGGCCGTCCCTTGCTAAACTCCATGGCGCCGCATCGCGAGCGCAAGAAGGAAAGAGTTGTGAGCCAACATGTAGTCGCAGAGGCGAAGGTCACCGATGTCCTTGCACGCGAAGCAAATGTCCCCTCCCCTTACCCTCGGTCACGGCCGCGGCTGCCTTCTTCCCACACGCGCGCCGCTGCTGACCTGACGGTCGGCCTCCTGCTCTTTTGCCCTGGGCTCCAACTCTGGACGAGGCTGTCGTGGCAAGGCGGCGGGAGAATTCGATCAACACAGCGGCGAGACGATGGTATTTTGAAGATCCGCGAGGGAAAGGTGTGGGTGAGCGCCTGATCGGCGCCGGCGCCCGGCGTGGTGCCAGGATACGCATGGAAGCTTGAGGAGCACAAGCCGGCGGGGTATGCGGTTGGTGGCGGGGCTGCCGTGCATGGCGAAAATGGGCTGCGTGAGGGAACAAGGGAGAGGAAATAATCTTAGCTAACCACTCGGCACTCGTGAGAATCTGTTGGCTTTCTGCCCAAAAATCGGAAGCAATGCGCGTGATATGGATGCGCTTTTAACTGGATCGAACTAACCCTGCGCGTGGGATAACTGGACGCTGGTTGTCGTTGCTATTAGGAAGGAGAGATCCGGTATACTTGCTCGGTGGCATTTGCTATGTAAATAGGTGAAAGTGTGACACCACGGGGAGGTGTGACACCAACGACGGACTCTCATTTAATAGTAAAGATATCAAGGCATCACTCCAGCAAAGGGCAAAATTATTTGAAATCCTATCTTGTTACAATGCTAGATGAGTTTCACGTCAGAAGCTAGTAAAGAAGAAAATTCAGCCTATCTTTTTTGCACGTACGTGCATGCATGCAAGTAAAAGAAAAGAAAAGATGATCAGTTCAATACAGCACAGAGCATATATGCCAAAGCATTTCCGACTCGCTGTGGTAAAGTTGATTTAATTGGCAGCCACAAGGGGAGGACTTCAGCACTATCTTCAGAATCATGATCTTTTCAGAGGCATCATGGGCTACTATCCGGGTGTCTTACACGAGCTAGGATTCCCAGGACCGCCGACTCGCCAAACCGCCCCAAGTTACACGGAACTCAAACAAATAAAGAGATATTTTATCCGGTGCTGATCAACCCCAAATTATCAACAATAGAACGGCTCTGGTCAATCGGAAAGGCTGCACGATCTAGCTCAAGGAAGTCAGATACCAATCGAACATGGTTGATTAGAGAAAGGAAAAAAGTATATCATATGGAGTTGCTGTCTTGTCAAGTCAGTCATCCATGCAAACAAAGCATGTAACGTAAAAAAGAAAAGAGAGCAGAAACACAAGCCGGATGATACAAGTACCCGGTCATACAAGTCAATCGGAAGTTATTACGTCTCTAATGAAGAAAAGAAAAAGAGGGATTGGTCGGCTTACGATTCGTCTCAGCCTGGCTGGCTCGGCTTTGCTTTCAACACGGCCGGCTTCGCCTTGCTCGGCCGGGTCCTTAGCGTTTGTCACGACCGGCTCTGCCAACGCCATGGTCATTTTCAGCTACTCGACTCGCCATATTTGAAGCCAAACAGAAATATTGAAGACGAGATCCAAAGATGCTATAGAACAACAATGCGGCGCTTGAGAACTACAATACATCAAAGTTTATGAGGTTACAGAAGGAAAAGCATGAGTCCCAGGTCGCTGCATACATGCAACCCGGCACTTGGGGGCTACTCGGTCTGAAGCTAAAATTTTTCGAAGTGATGAAGAAGTCCCAGGTTGCTGTAGGCACACAACCCGGCACTTGGGGGCTACGGTATTTGAAGTTCAAAAATTCTCTCAGAAGTACAAGATGCAAAAGTCCCAGGTCGCTGCAAGGATGCAACCCGGCACTTGGGGGCTACACGGTTCGAAGTGTTATATTCATTCATCAAGCACCAAGTTATCGCGAGGTGATAAACTCGGAGCTTGGGGGGCTACAGGTTATATACACGAGAAAAATCGAGGTTAATATTCTTGAGGACCGGTAAAGCATGAGGTATTCGTGCTGGGTCTTCAAAATCCGGGTCTTGAAAGACAGCCTCCATGTGAGTAGGCTCCATCAAGTCCGGGCCGTAGGAATCTGGAGAATCCTTCAGCACAGTCTCCGTATGAGTAGGCTCTATAAAAAACCGGGTCAGAGGACCCACAAAAGAAAATGTGGAAATATTCCTGGCAGTATTTATGGGATGTTCTTGAGATAAAACCTGGAGGCATATGAACCCAGGAGGAAAAAGCCTGATTATAAAATGGACCGCCAAAACGAGCTGGCCTAGCAAGTCTAACCCGGGTTTTATCCCTTTGAATAGTTATTTGTTTTATTTCAGGAGTTTAACCTGGATGATCGAGCTGGCGAGTTCACTTCAAACATGATGCTTAAGATCAAGATTACAAAGGAGAGCAAGCCAAGCCCATATCCAGATTAAACTTGGGGGTACTGATGGGGGAATCATAACCCGGTATGCCCATGAAGAGCGAAGCGTAACCCGTCAGGCAGGAGGCCTGGCTAGGTTACCTCACACCCCACATGGGCTGGGTTACACTTGGGCCAACAGCCTCATTCAGACCCGGCCAAGGAGAAGACCCGGCTAGGAGATGACTCGGCTAGAGGCAGACCCGGCCAGGAGGCAGACCCGGTTTCAGGAGGCATACCCGGTTTCAGGAATCAGACCCGGCCAGGAGGCAGACCCGGTTTCAGGAGGCAGACCCGGTTTCAGGACAACCTGGCACCAGGAGGGGTCTCGAAAGATGTTATAGAAGGAAGATTCTGGAAGACCCGGAATCCTTGTACAAGTTGGAGACTCAAGACTTGGAGATCACGAAGGACCTAGACTAGGACTCTTATTTCGGGTATAACCCAGTTTTTACCTTGTACGACTAGGAGACCTGGCCATCTATATAAGCAGGCTCCTAGGTCATAGTTAGACAGATTCGAGAGAGAGGTCTCAGGCCGAATAAGATAGAGAAAATAGAGAGAGTTCAGGAGAGAGAGCTCCCACGCCGGAGTCATCCAAACCCGGCGATCGCCATTGGCGCACCATGTAATATGTTATCATATAGTGAGTTATAGCAGGACGTAGGGATCCTCCACCGAGGGGACCTGAACCTGGGTAAAAAATGTTTTCTCCCCCGTAGAGCTAGACCAACTCCTGGACACCAGTTTCGCCTGGCCCAACAACTCAAGTTACCCCATGGTAACATCTGCCGTGTTATCTACCCCACGACACTTGTGCTGCTCGGGGTTTGTTGGGTGATGATACCGAGTGGTATCGTGCCTTTGACGAGGCCGTCGTCTGGGGCTTTGGAGTACGGTTACGATAGCTGTTTGTTACGATGTTATTGCATTGCGGTGTGATGAGTGAGAGAGATTTTTTTGAGCGATATTGGGTTCACCTCTCTGATGACATTGAGTATGGTATTAAACAGGCTTTACATGATCTGAAATATGAAGTTCATGTTGATCAGCGTAGGGATCTGTTGCTCACTGAGCTGCTGAGGTGTTTCTTAAAAATGGTTCTAAAATTGCTGATTTTAATTTGCCGGCAAAGACTACCTCTGACGGCCCCTTCCACGAAAATCGGTTGGTTAGAGAAGAAATGGATTATGAATGTGCTGCTCTTCAGAGGGAGGCGGTTGTTTTACTTGGAAAATTAAATGATGGGCAGCGGCAAGCCTTTACACAAATTGTTCATTGTGTAGAAGAATTAAATCATGGGTTCTACTTTGTTTCTGGATTTGGGGGAACTGGGAAAACTTTTTTATGAAATGCTATCGTGTCTTATCTTCGTGGCAAAGGGAATATTGTTCTCACGGTTGCTTCTTCCGGTGTTGCTTCTCTTTTGTTGCCTGGTGGATGAACCGACCACTCGCGTTTTAAAATTCCTCTTAACATCGATGAGACATCTGTTTGTGAGGTTAAGAGATGTACTCATTCGGCTGATCTGTTGAGAAGTACATGTCTTATAATCTGGGATGAGGCGTTGATGACAAACTGTTTATGTTTTGAGGCGCTGGACATGACTCTTCGTGATATTATATCCGTAGACGATCCTGGCCTTGCTGCCTTTCCGTTTGGTGGTATTGTGGTTGTCTTGGGTGGTGATCTTAGACAGATACTTCCTGTTATCGAAGGTGGTTCCCGACCGCAGGTGGTTAACGCCACGATTACTAATTCAGTGTTGTGGCGTGATGTTACGATTTTGGAGCTGAAGGATAATATGCGGCTCGCGGTGCCAGGTGCGGATGCTACGTTGCAACAGGAAATTGCACTCTTTAGCAGGTGGGTACTTGATCTTGGTGAAGGGAAGTTACCAATGGTAGCACGTGGTAACAAGGTGAGTCCTACTTGGATAGATATGTCGGCTGATCTTTTGGTTCGTACGGATGGTAACCATGTGGATGCTATTGTGTCTGCTATTTATATTGGGTTTTCTTCTAATTACAAGGATCATGTGTACCTTCGTCAGCGTGCTATATTGGCTCCCACGAATGAGTTGGCTGATGAGATTAATACACATGTTACTGAGATGGTGCCTATAGAAGGTAGAGAATACTTGAGTTCAGATTCTAAGTCTTCTCCTGCTGGGTCGACAAAAGAGGATGACTTATTCTATCCCCCTGAAGTTTTGAATGCGATAACTGTCCCTAATTTCCCAAACCACAGGTTGTTTATTAAGGAGGGTGCTCCTATTATGTTGCTTAGAAACCTCAGTCAATCTACCGGTATGTGTAATGGTACACGGCTTATAATCGTGGAGCTTGGTGATCGCGTCCTAAAATCCGTTATAATTACGGGGTCACACATTGGTGATGTTGTTTATATCCCTAGAATTGAGTTGATGGATAGAAAAACCAAGTGACCTTTTATCCTTTTGAGACGGCAGTTTCCTATCCGATTGTGCTATGCTATGACCATAAATAAGAGCCAGGGGAGACTTTGACGTCCGTAGGCTTATATCTCAAAACTCCGGTCTTTACTCATGGACAACTATACGTGGCCGTCTCCTGTGTGACTTCCAGAAAATCTTTAAAGATATTGATTACGAATGAGGACACGACTTGCGGAATGCAGACGAGAAATATTGTTTATCCTGAGGTTTTCCAATCTGCTGGTCTGAATTCGTGAATCAGCGTTTGTTTGTTTTTTTGCCGGATTTGATGTTTCTCTTTCAAGGTAGTTATTATTTATCATGTCTTCGTTTTTGTTCATTTTTTATGTCATTTCGTCGTTATTGTTGTTGTTCCTACAAGTACTACTGTTTGTTGCTATGTTATAATTTTTACTGTTTGTTTGATGGTGGACGTTTTTTCCATCTGTAGATGATGGCCATGGATTTTCTTATTTCATTGTGTTGGGAAGCGGGCCGTGGGAACATTTTCATGTATTGATCTATGCATTTAGATGGTTATGATTTCTCTGTCTTATCTTTATCTGTCTTATCATCGTGCGTTCCTCTTTTTGTTGGAGCTGACTGTGAGACGCCCATACACGCCGAATCTAGGGAGTCCGCGGCAGTGGTAGTGTATTAATACGGAGAAGCCTAGACATGCCGACTCCATGGAGTCGGCGGATCGTCGTCTACTAAGACGGATAAGCCAGCCACGCCGACTCGTCCATTAAGACGGATAAGGCCAGGCATGTCGACTCCAGGGAGTCGGCGCAGACATGTCGACTCCGGGGAGTCGGCGGGAGTGGCCGTGTAGTCGAGTAGAAACTAGACAGGTCGCAACAGTAGGCCAGGAAGAGTGTGCACATCGACAAGGCTAGGTTGTCTCCAGACTACAGCAGGGCCAGGAACGTTGATGAGTGGGAGCACGTGGAATTTTAGTATGAACTAGATTTAGAGGTGCGCCTTGGCGCACTACCCCCAAATCCTGTTTTGACGATACGCCATACACGATGCTAACAATCATAGTTTTTTAGGCTTTCCAGGGAAGAAACTTTGCCTCAAGGTGGCCTCAGGAAGTGACTTCCACCAAGTTTTCCCTAGGAAGGTCTTGCCTGTTAAGTTTCCAAGTAAACCTTCCGATTTCTTCTCGCTTGCTTGTCGTCGTTTGCTTATTTTCTTGCGTAACTTGAAACCACTTTTAAGTCGGCGCTCGCCCGTCTGAAAGTCGGCGTTCTTATTTTTATTTGTTGTTTTAAGTTAGCGTTCTGGGTGAGCCGGCGGACTGGTCCTAAGATGCGTCTCTTCTAAAGCCCTCGAACCATGTAGTTATACAGATAGTTTACACAGTGACCATGTCGATCGACTGTGTATTGGCATAACTCACAAAGCGAATATGAATGTTGGTACAAATCCGGTATTTCTTACAGTAGAATAACGTATCAAAGTAGTAGCATCACAGCTACGTGAAAGTAGATTAAGTTACAGAGTGATCAATGTGATCCATTGTTTACGGGCCGGTAGTTTATATGGAGTGACAAAACTCTCGAATGAATCGGTTTATCGTACACAACAATAGTGAGACGGTGGTACGTCTTACCTCTGCTTTTGGTTATTGCCAAGGCTGACTCCGTTAGGTGTAGCAGAAGCGGACGTGGTCACTGATCGTGGAGCCAGCTTTTCTTGCGCCGTGTCTTCTGGGTGAACGAGTCTGTTGTGGTTACTTGTCTTCATGTAGTTCGCTATTGTGAGAAAATGCTCTTGGACCTGACTGATCGTGTCCTCACGGTCTGCTTCTGTAAACTCTTCGTCGTCCTCGCGTGTCTGTAGCCATCCCTTGGATATAGTCTTCACGTTTAGGTTTGGATGATGTGCTTTTGCGAGCCTCAGCGTGAGTGTGGCACCCCGATCCAGATGATCGAGTCACCCCATATACCAGTCCCAGAAACACTGGATATATGACAACTTGATAAACAAAGACATAACCAGATATATATATGGCTCCGAGTTCGGATGGATACAATATTACAACACGGGGTGAGGCTCCGGCGATCGCGCAACAGGCGCACACAACAGTATGTACATTATTTATCCAACATTGAGCCTCTAACAGAGATCGCAGCGGGTACGTAGGTAGTAGCGTGGCAACGATGGGCCTTATTCCACGGGGTTCTGCCTGGGACACTGATTCCTAGTTCTCGTACAACGGGTACTCGGCGACGGTTGCAGTGGGGTCTGGCCACATGAAAAGCCAGGTGAGTACATTGAATGTACTTGCAAGACATTAGCCTAAAATCAAACAAGGTCTATCTATATGGCATGGCATAAGTTCGGAAAGTAGCATGGCATAAGTTCGGGTATATAAGTGTGAGTCCAACCTTAACGGTTGGACATAACTTACCTACTTACTTTAGTACAGATGTTTCGTGTTTCTAAAGTGCGATCACATTTCTCATCAACAACATGTAACCACAACTAGGCTCTCAAGCCTCTTGCCAACTCTGGCTTACTCAAGGCTCTCAGGCTTCCAGCCAACTCTGGCTAGGCTCTCAAGTCTCCACGTGATCGTTGGGTTTCACATTAATTAATTCTCCATATTCGACCGGACTGACTCATAGCGTGACTTGACCCAAACATCGTCCCATAACCTAGGGACAAGGCTAGATTCTAGATTGACACTCTCGAGAGGTTGCAACTTTTGTCCACACGCTGAAGTCTAGGCTTGTACCGCCGGTACCAAAGTACTAGAACCAATCACGGCAAACAGTACAAACCAACACTTCCATGACCGTTTATTCTACCCAGACACTCCCTGTGTAGCCACCGACACGTCCTAGGGACCACGTCTTATGACGAAGAGAATCCGGCACGCCCCCAACAGATGAGCGACGCCTAGCTCCGGAACCTTCGCAAGACTAGCCCCGACCACAAAGGTAACCGACTAGACTTGCCAAATGGGTGGCGTCAAAGGAGGCTTGATAAAATACCCGGCCATGGTCCGCCCATATGAACGACGCATGGTTGTGTTTGGTGAGTGGCACTATGTGACACAATCTAGTCGAGGGAGGTGATTATCTTCTTAGTCAAATTTAATTCCCGTCACCAACATGATCCAAGCAATACAACCACATAATAATTCCAGCAGTAATCAAATTGTATTGACCGGGCGACTATGGCGCCACCACGTATCAATGTCTAAACTTAGCAGAAGAAAATGGCGCCAACCGGATGACTGTGGCGGAGCTACCTCCGACCAGCGCCATCTCGTTTGACTATAAAAGAAAGCGTCAACCGGATGACTGTGGCGGAGCTACCTCCGACCAGCGCCATCTCGTTTGACTACAAAAGAAATTACAGTTGCATTGTTCCTCCATTCCTTCGACTGTGGCGGTTCCCCAGTCCATTGTCTCGAGAATGGGGAGTGATGCGCAAGATATGAGAGATAAACAAATATATAGAAACACGACAATTTTTAATGCAACATGGCATGTGAGATGCAACATCAACCAACTTAAGCAATCAAGAAAAATTTCTAAAGTTCGAGCAAGCTTGACATCGGGTTAACGGCTTGCCTTCAGCAGTGGGGTATGGTTCGGGATCGACTTCAACTTCGTTGGGGAAGTTCAAATCTATCAAAGGAATAAAACAAGCATAAAAAACCCCTCCTACGCCATCGAATAAATGCCAAAAAAATAAATTCCAAATAAATCCATTTTGGTTCCAATGGAAAGACATTTTCAAAACAAAGCTACCAAAATTAGTTTCATATTTTTCTGATCATTTTTGAGGGGATATGGCCTTTCAAAGTTGGATTTAAATTCTGCCAATTTCAAATAGAAAAATAAACAGAAAACGTTTCGGGAAATGATTAAAAATCTGACAGTGGGACCCACCAGTCAGTGGCTCATGTTTTTAAACGTTAACTCGCGCGAAATTAGGGGAACGAACTGTGCGTCTCCGGCGAACCCACCGGCGACGTTTCCCGGCGGCTAGAGCGACGGGGAGGGGAGGAAGACGAGGCAGGGAGGCTCGGGGAGGCGTGGCGCAGCTCGTCTGCGCACTCGCGGTTGCCAGAGAGGTCGGACGGAAGCAGAGCTTCCTCTCCCGCGGCGACGGCGACCTGTCGATGAAGGATACGACGATTCCGGCCACTAATCAACCAGGAGGGGTGGCTGGGGGTTCATGGTGGTCTGAGAAGGGGGCCTGTGCGAGGAATCGGTGGGGGTGATGCCGGTGGCGAAGAAATCGAGCGGAGACAGTGCGGCTAGGGCTGGCTCGATTCCGGCGAGGTGCTGATCCTCTGGCCTCAATACTTCGGGGGGGGGGGCAGATTGGGAGGGGAGGAGTGGTGGTGCGGTACTTGGAGGCTGCTGGGGAGGGCTACTTATAGCCTTCCGAGGGGTGGCCGCCATGGAGGGCACGGCGAGGTGTCAGACGTAGGGTGGTGCACTGCTCGTGCGGCGCGTCGCGTAGCTGGCGGCGGAGTGTCTCACGAGCTCACAGGGGAGAGGTGGATACACTAGTAAAGAACGACACATCGGAAACGGGCCAAAACCACCTTCGGCAACGGAGAAAGGGTCCGTGTCCCGCCTCTGTCACTGATGTGAAGGCCTTCATCGGTAACGGAGGCCAAAAACCGTTTCCGATGAGGTCTCCATTTGGCAACGGTTGTGCGGAGACCTCCGTTTCCTTAGTTTTCCTTCATCAGATACGGAGTTTTCCATCCACCCGTTTGCATTGAGCATTTCTCATATTTCAGTTACTGGATGCCACGTTTACAAATGCCACTAGATACTTAAAATCTCACAGCACAAGCTCAAATACTAAAACGGTAACAGATTTCATTCATATCACAAATATAACTTTACATTTCCATCACAATTTCACCTTTACAATTGCATCACAAGATGTGACAAACATAAGAGGTAAAACGATAACAGATTTCATCTATACTAAGCCTATCATGTTAAAGGACGGAAAGAATATATGATTTCTTCCCTACATCCTTTTCACAATCCTCGCAGGTGTCACTCTAGCTATCTCTTCTTATCTCAACTTCTTGAGAGAAGGATGTTGAAGTTTTGGACCCTATACATTAGTAAATAGAGTTACAATTGTTAAATACATATGCTAAAACAAATACACTATGAATTTAAGCAAACTGAAACGATATCTTACCTATGTCTTGAGGTGGCTCTTATTGATGAACCGGAGCAGCCAACACACGGCTTGTATGGTGGAGTTTGAAAGGGAACAGCTTGATATCCCTAAATGTAAATAAGGATTTATGTTAGTTCTGACACTACTAGATAGAACAAATAATTTAACACAATAATATGAAGTATACAGTAGTATATAGTGTGTACTGATCTGTGTATATAATTGGAGGCCATTATGGGAAAGTCAACAAACACTACTCTCTTGAGTAATGTTCGTTGTTTGTTCTGTGTCTCCGACTTTTTTATGCAGTGTCACCGAAATAGACTCCTGTTTTCACATGGACTAGTTAGCTAAACTATAACCGGTTGCAAGTGCACAATAGGCAAGTTAACTATATCAAGAAATGATCTAGATAGAACTATCGGATGTGAACTGAACTACTTTCAACAAGTTAGCTAAACTACAACTAGTTGCAAGTGCACAATAGGCAAGTTAACTACATCAAGAAATGATCTAGATAGAACTACCGGATGTGAACTGAACTACTTTCAACAAGTTAGCTAAACTACAACTAGTTGCAAGTGCACAATAGGCAAGTTAACTACATCAAGAAATGATCTAGATAAAACTACCGGATGTGAACTGAACTACTTTCAACAAGTTAGCTAAACTACAACTAGTTGCAAGTGCACAATAGGCAAGTTAACTACATCAAGAAATGATCTAGATAGAACTACCGGATGTGAACTGAACTACTATCAACAAGTAAGCTAAACTACAACTAATTGCAAGTGCACAATAGGCAAGTTAACTACATCAAGAAATGATCTAGATAGAACTACCGGATGTGGATCTGATACCTTCTTCACGTCGCCGTTGGATCGATCTAGCAGATCCGGAAGTGGTGGAGGCAGAGGAAGCGGACAGAGCGACGACCTCGCCGTGTCGGGCGAGATGGCGAAGACCTCGCCGTGTCGGGGGACATGGCGAACACCTCGCCGTGTCGGGGGAGATGGCGAAGACCTCCCCGTGATAGCCGTCGTCTGGGCGGAGACGGCGCCGGCGATGGCCGCAACTCCAGGAGGCGCCGCCACGAACAGATCTAGCATACTGAGACAGAGTGAGGAAACGAGTGTTAGGTTTTGCTCTGTACGCCCATATATATAGGTAAAACATAGGAAACGGTTCTTTAGAATGACCGTTTCCTTTGTGTTTCTTCCACTGAGGTGTGGGACCTACGCGCCCACTCTGTGGAATTTCTTCTACTCTCTGGAATAATATTTTCCTAATCTCTACTATATGGAGAAAACCACTTATAGGATACTTATATTAATATTAGTGATTACTACATTACATACGCAGTACATATTAATAATAATAAAGTAAATTACAGTTGGAGAACTTATAGAACTACTACTAGCTACTTCTTGTTTTTCTTGCGCCTGCTTCCGCGCAATCCTCGTCCTTCTCACGGCCTCGCTTATTGGGGGCCATTGGAGGTGGTGGCGGCGGCGGCAGCATATCGGAGGTGGTGGCGGCGGCTTTCTTCTCCGTCGCCGGGGCTCCCTTCTTCGGGACCGGCGCCTCCGCCTCGTCCTCCTCGTCGTCCTCCTCCTCCTCCTCCTCCTCCTTCTCCTCTTCGGTTGACTCGTCATCAGAATCAACCTTCGGCGGGCCCAGCATCAAGCTGGGATCATGGAAGTTGGCGTATTTGTCGTCGCTCGTCTCCGGCGTCGGTCCTTCAACGGACTCGCCGCTGATGGGGGGACTGTCCCGCGGCGACTCAGTGTGCTCCTGTGTGTCGTTGCT
The DNA here is from genome assembly GCA_947311845.1 of Poa pratensis. Taxonomy (NCBI): domain Eukaryota; kingdom Viridiplantae; phylum Streptophyta; class Magnoliopsida; order Poales; family Poaceae; genus Poa; species Poa pratensis. Next base: position 24,189,092 of record CAMZMU010000082.1, read on the forward strand.
GCGAGGCATCTTCGCTAATCAGTAGGAGGGAGCGAGCGAGCGAGAGAGAGAGCAGATTCGGTGGCGTCTTGAGCTAGCAAGGATTGGGTTTTCAAGGAGTAGTGGGCGGTGCCACTACGCCATGGCATTTACTCGCCTCGCTTCGAATTCCAAGATGGAACGCGTCCACATTGGAAACGGACATCCAAAAGTCTCCGTTGCTATAGAGGCACATATCGGAAACGGAGCCAGAACTAAGACCGTTGCCAATACTATGGGTAACGGAGTTAATACTTTCTCCGTTACCTATGTTGACGGGCCAGCCGCGGCCCAGGTCAGGTTTGTACGCACTGGCCGCGCGGAAACCGCGATTCTCCGTCGCCTAACACTTGCCGTTTCCATAGAGGGGTATCCGATGTGTCGTTCTGTACTAGTGATAGGCACGAGGGCGGTGGAGTCGCTGACGTGCGGGGCCCCGGCGGCGCTGTGCTGAGCGGCGCGTCGGCTAGCGCTCCGGTGCTTGTGGAGGTGGCTTCTCCGGCGACCTGTGGGCGCTAGGAGGTGGAGAGAGTGGAGGGGAGTGGATTGGGCATGGTCTGGGGAGAGGGGAAGCGGAACGGCGTCGACCAGAAACGGGCGGCGCCGCCTGGCACGTCCACGCCGGCGGTGACCACTGTTCTGGACATGCCAGAAGCGGCATGAGCTTGTTTCTCACAGCTCAGAGCTCCAAATGAGATGAGGTTTTCACCTCTGTGCGCCAAATGGAATATCCAACAACTTTGCTGACTAAAGTTTTTCCAAATTCGAAAGTTGGTCTATGCAAAATTTTGGAAAAACCATACTGGTCAAAAGAGAATAGGGGTTTTGAGGAAGAAAAAGAGATGGTGTTGGGCCAAACTTTGTGTCCTGAGGTAGAGGTATTCAAGGGGAACCTATCCATGGCTTTGTCCAATTTTGGAAAAGTATTTTGAAAGCTTTTGAGAATTTTGAAGTTTGAGGGCAGAAACTTAAATAGGGAAAATATCAAATATTTTCTTAACAAGGTATCAATTATTTTGCATAAACAGGCTACATATTGCCTAGGATCATTCCCTAATTTTTGTAGAATTTTTTAAATGACTTTTAGTATACTTCCTTTGTAAAGCTAAAATAAATGGATTTTTGGTTTTTCAGATAAAAGAAATATTGAGGAAATGTTTTTGGGTAAAAGGGAGAGGCAACAAGTGTACCAAGTGGGAGAGAACCCAAAACACAAGATCCCAGGCTTGGACAAGATTTTGTAAAGCATTGTAAATTGAAAGGTAGTCGAACCTAGAAAATTAAATCCAGAGTTAATTAGAATATTTTCAAAAGATTTTTTTTAAGAGCCAAATTTCAGGATGTTACAAACCTTCCCCCCTTAAGTTGAATCTCGTCCTCGAGATTCCTGTTGCTCGCTGAACAGGTACGGATACTCAGTCCTTAACAAATCCTCCGGCTTCAGACCAGTTGAGTGGGGTCCGACACTTTCTCCCATATAGTGCTTAGAATGGTGACATTTTTAGGCTGCCTTGGTAGCTGTTGTTGTATGAGAATTCCGCATAAGGCAAACTATCTTCCCAGCCTGCTCCATAAGCGAGCACACACACGAGCGTAGCATGTCTTCTAATATTTGGTTGACTCGCTCCGTTTGCCCGTCAGTCTGGGGATGATACGCGGCACTGAAAGATAGCGTTGTCCCCATGGCCCGTTGCAGGCTTGTCCAAAATTTGGAGGTAAACTGTGTGCCTCTGTCTGTCACGATGGTCTTCGGAACTCCATGGAGTTTGACAATCCTGTTCACATAGAGCTGTGCTAGCTGGTCCGAACGGTACGTTGTCTTGACGGGAATAAAGTGAGACACCTTCGTCAAACGGTCGACAATGACCCAGATGGAGTCATTTCCTCGGCTGGACTTGGGAAGTCCGACGATGAAATCCATACATATGTTGTCCCATTTCCACTCGGGTATTTTAAGGGGTTGGAGAAATCCCGCGGGTTTTTGGTGCTCGGCTTTCACTAGGTTGCATACGTTGCAGCATACGACATAGTAGGCGATCTCCTTCTTCATACCGGCCCACCAGAATGTCTGCTTCAAATCTTGGTACATCTTGGTACTCCCGGGGTGGATAGAATAGGCAGACTCATGGGCTTCCCTGAGGATTTGCTGTTTTAGCGCGGCCTTGTCGGGTACACAAAGGTGGTTACCGTAGCGGAGCACTTCTTGACTGTCTAAGGAAAATTCCTTGGCCTTACCAGTGGTATTTTGATCTTGATCCCTTTTATGCCGGGGTCGTTGGCCTGCTCGGTTTTTATCTCTTCCTCTGGGTTTGGTTTCACCTCGAAGGTGCTTAAATAGGCCTTGCTTCCCATGCACAAATTTAGCTTTGCAAACTCTTTCTCTAAACTTGGCTGCATCTTTGGGGGCTTCCTGCTTAGGGCATCTGCTACCACGTTGGCCTTCCCTGGATGGTAATGAATTCCAAGGTCGTAGTCCTTGATTACTTCCAGCCACCTTCTTTGCCTCAGGTTGAGGTCAGTTGATGACGTGAAACACACGTTCGTTGGGAGACCCCAAGAGGAAGGTATGATGTAGTCAGCAGCAAGTTTTCCCTCAGAAAGAAACCAAGGTTATCGAACCAGTAGGAGCAGCAACTCTTCAGAAGGTTGTCAACGGCGCCAGAAAAATAGTGTTGAGGGAGTCTGGACTGTTGACGTGGAATCTGCACACAACACAATCAAACTACTTTGCCCCAACGAAACAGTGAGGTTGTCAATCTCACTGGCTTGCTGAAAACAAAGGATTAAACGTATGGTGTGGAAAATGAGTATTAAATTGCAGAGAATGAAAAAGGAACAGTTTGCAGTTTGTGGTTGTTTAATCAGTGTAAAAGAATGGACCGGGGTCCACAGTTCACTAGTGGTGTCTCTCCATAAAAGATAACTAACATGTTGGGTGAACAAATTACAGCTGGGCAATTGACGAATAGTGAGCGCATGACAATGCATATACATGACATGTTGACTACTATGATATTTAATTGGGCATTACGACATAATACATAGACGTTATCCAACAGCATCTATGACTAATAATCCACCGCCGGGTTGTCATCCGAGTCCCCGTTGGTATTAAGTTGCAAGCAACGGATAATTGCATTAAGTAAAGTGCGTAATGTAAACAAACACATATGCCGTGGACATAGCATCGTTAGGTTATCCCTAGTGGCAACAGCACATCCACAACCTTAGAACTTTCTGTCACTGTCCCAGGTTAAACGGAGACATGAACCCACTATCTAGCATAAATACTCTCTCTTGGAGTTACAAGCATCTACTTGGCCAAAGCATCTACGAGTAACGGAAAGCATGCAAGATCTTAAATAACATATAAGATAGATTGATAATCAACTTGACATAATATTCAATATTCATCGGATCCCAGCAAACACAACATGTAGCATTACAATAATATGATCTTGATCATGTAGGGCAGCTCACAAGATCTAAACATGATGGCACAAAGTGGAGAGACAACCATCTAGCTACTGCTATGGACCCGTAGTCCAAGGATGAACTACTCACGCATCACTCCGGAGGCAGGCATGGCGATGTAGAAGCCTCCGGTGACGATTCCCCTCTCCGGCAGGGTGCCGGGAAGAGGTTCTGAACCCTCCCGAGCTAGGGTTGACGACGGCGGCGTCTCTGGAACTTTTCGTGGATATTTGCTCAGGTACTTAGGGTTTTCGCGTCGGGGGGAATAAGTAGGCGAAAGGGCGGCGGCTGCGGACCCCCGAGGGGCCCACACCACCCAGGGCGCGGCAGAGGGGGGCCCGCGCCCTGGCGTGTGGGCCCTGGTGGCCCTCCTCTGCTGCTCCTTCGCTCCGTCAGGTGTGTTCTGGAAAAATAGGGACCCCCGTGTAGTTTCGTCCAATTCCGAGAATATTTCCAGACTAGCTTTTCTGGAATACAAAAACAGCAGAAAACAGGAACTGGCACTTCGGCATCTTGTTAATAGGTTAGTCCCAAAAAATGTATAAAAGTGATATAAAGTAGATGCAAAACATGTAGCAATTGGTATAAAACAAGCATGGAACATCAAAAATTATAGATACGTTTGAGACGTATCAGCATCCCCAAGCTTAGTTCCTACTCGTCCTCGAGTAGGTAAACGATAAAAACAAATAATTTTTGAGGTGACATGCTACTATCATAATCTTGATCATATAATATTGCAAGGCACATGTAAATGAATGAAGTGATCCAAGTCAATGGTCTATAATTTGCTACCAAATAGATAATGAGTAAACAATGAATCACACAAGCTAAACGTTTTCATGAATAGTACTTTCGAGACAAGCATCAAACAGTTTTGCATAAGTGTTAACTCATAAAGCAATAGTTTCTAATAAAAGGTATTTAATCAACACAAAGGAAGAATTTAGTTTCAGCATTTGCTTCAACTTTCAACATATTTATCTCATGGATATTGTCAACACAAAGTAGTATAACAAGTCCAATACATTGCATATAACGCATGTTGTAACAAAGTTGACACTAGTGTTTGCTTGTGGAAGACAGAAAGAATAGGAAAACTGACTCAACATAAAAGTAAAAGAAAGGCCCTTCGCAGAGGGAAGCAGGGATTAAATCATGTGCTAGAGCTTTTAGGTTTTTGAAAGCATATAGAGATTGCATAAAATATTTGATACTCCTCCCAACCTTGCTAACACAAGCCATGGCTAACCGAATCCTCGGGTGCCTTCCATCAATCACATACCATGGAGGAGTATCTATTTTTGAGAGGTGTTTGTTAATTGTCAACGAATGGTAGCGGGTGAGAACAGTATTCTACCTGTCGAACGGACTTTTAAGAGCGGCTCCCATGAAGGACGTTATTTCTACCAGCAAGGCAGATCATCCCTCTTTCTCTTTGGTTTACACACATTCAGGTATTTCACTGTTTGTCATTGCTTACTGATGAATCAGGGCAAAAGTGTGAAGAGAATTAATTGGTTAAAGTTGTAATTAATTGGGACTGGGCACCCCGTTGCCAGCTCTTTTTGCAAGTTATTGGATAAGCGGATGTATATGCCACTAGTCCAGGTGTAAAAGTCCACTCGACAAATAGAATAAAGAATAACCACACTAATTCCTCATGAGCTAGTAAACATTGACACAAAAAGGGAATAATAACATTTTGAATAATTTAAAGGTAGCACATGAAAAATTTACTTGGAGTGGCAAGGAAATACCACATATAGGTAGTTATGGTGGACACAAATGGCATGGATTTTGGCTCAAGGATTTGGATGCACGAGAAGCATTCCCTCTCAGTACAGAGTTTAGGCTAGCAAGGTTATGTAAGCAAACAAGAATATCAACCCGTACACCAAGTTTTATATGACAAACATATTGCAAACGTTATAAGACTTCATACCGTCTTCCTTGTTAACCAAACCCTGTTATTAGAAAATATCTAGACCTTAGAGTACCACCGATGCAAACCAAATTTTCAACAAGCTTTACGGTAGTTCTTCACTAATAGGCTTAACTCATGTGATGCACAATTTAATCATGATCTACTTGTTAACTCAAAACAATTGACAAGCATCAAGTTATCCATTTTAGTGATCTACAAGATTAAGCAAGTTTTTCCTTATACCAATTACCACATGCAACATTTTCTGAACCAACCAAACACCAATCAATTTATTTCATCAACTCTCCAAACAAATATAAGTGAAGCAAGAGAGTACTTTCTACAAAAGAAAGCTAATAGCTCTGACAAGAGATACATGAAAACAAGAGCTAAAAGCTGAACAGCGCTAGATATGAATACTCAACAAATATAAGTGAAGAATAGGAGTATTCTCATGAAAAAGCGGAGCGTGTCTCTCTCCCAATCAAGAATGCTAGGGTCCAGTCAAGCTTTATTGAAAATAAAATGCAATACTGAAAATAAAAGCACACAGACGCTCCAAGAAAAGCACATATGATGTGAAAGAATTAAAATATAGTTTCACTAGAGATGACCTGATAATTTTGACGATGAAGAAGGGGATGCCTTGGGCATCCCCAAGCTTAGACGCTTGAGTCTTCTTGAAATATGCTGGGGAGATCCATGGGAGCCTCCCCAAGCTTAAGCTCTTCACTCTTCTTGATCCTATTATATCATCCTTCTCTCTTGACCCTTGAAAACTTCCGTCACACCAAACTCAAAGTAGATCTCATTAGAGGGTTAGTGCATAATCAAAAATTCACATGTTCTATAAAGACGCAATATGATTTGTTACTTTAAACATTAGCTACAGCCACTGATGTTATGTGAAGCTCTTCCACCCAAAAAAGAATTTCACTCAACACTAGTAAAAGAGAGAATGCAAAATAAAAAGGCATAATCTGTCTAAAACAGAACAGTCCGCAAAGACGAATTTTTTCGAGGCACTTACGACGCTCAGATCGAGAAACTCTGAACTAATGAAAGTTTCAGACATTCATAAAGATTACGCACAAAAATTTCAGATTTTTAACAATCTGGTGATTTTAGGAATTTCGTACAGTGAACAGCAAAAATCTGTTTCTGCGCAGCAATCAAAATTAAGCATCATCTTATCATTAGAGGCTACTCTTGGCACAACAATGCGAGAAAATAAAGATACAAAGGAGTTGCTACAGAAGTAAACAAACTCCTTGACTCAATAAAAGAAAAATTGCAGAAAAATAAAATGGGTTGCCTCCCATAAGCGCTTTTCTTTAACGCCTTTTAGCTAGGCACAAAGCATGCATCAAGTATTACCAAGTGAAGAAGCATCAACATTGTAATTTGTTCGAACAATAGAATCATAAGGTGGCTTAATCTTCTTCCTAGGAAAGTGTTCCATACCTTTCTTGAGAGGAAATTGATATTTTATATTCCCTTCTTTCATATCAATAATAGCACCTACAGTCCTAAGAAAAGGTCTTCCCAGCACAATAGGGCATGATGGATTGCACTCAATATCCAAGACAATAAAATCAACGGGGACATAATTGTTGTTAACCATGATAAGAACATCATCAATTCTTCCCAAAGGTTTTTTAATAGTAGAATCAACAAGGTGAACATCCAAGTAACAATTTTCCAAAGGTGCTAAATCAAGCATATCATATAATCTTTTAGGCATAACAGAAATACTAGCACCAAGGTCACACAAAGCATTGCAATCAAAGTCATTCAATTTCAATTTAATGATGGGCTCCCAACCATCTTCTAACTTCCTAGGGATAGAAGCTTCATGTTTTAATTTCTCTTCCCTAACTTGTATGAGAGCATTAGTAATATGTTTAGTAAAAGCCATGTTTATAGCACTAGCATTAGGACTTCTAGCTAGCTTTTGCAAGAACTTAATTACTTCAGAAATATTGCAACCATCAAAATCAAAGTCATTATCATCAAAAGTAATGGAATTATTCTCTTCCTTATTGCTAGAAATTTCAGCATCTTTATCAAGGACAGTTTCAGAGTTATCAGGCAATTTAGGACATTTTGCAATAGAAGTGGAAACATTACCAACACCAACTATCTTGCCATTAATGGTAGGAGGTTTGTTAACACTTGAGTTTGAAGCTTTTCAGAAGTAGTAATAGTATAAACTCTAGCAATATTATTCTTTCTAGCAATTTCATCCTCTCTTTCCCATCTAGCATGCAATTCAGCTAACATCCTCACATTGTTATCAATTTTAACTTGTATAGCATTGGCTACGGCAAAGGTATTACTCTCAATTGTTTCGGGCTTAGCTGCCATCTTATTAATCAAAGAGGATTGTGTTTCAGACATCAATGAAATACAAGTTTCAGCATGAGAAATTTTACCTTGCAAACCAGAAATCTCCCTATTCAAATTCTCAAGTTGATGGCTTATATTTTTTAGCATAGCAGATTGTTCATCCATAGTCTAGTAAACAGTTGGTTTTGCTCATATTGCTTTTGCATAAAAATTTAGTGGCCTTTTCAATTTCTAGCATCCTTTCCTCACTAGGCATTCTTGTTCTACCATAGGAATCTCCATAACCATTGCCACTATTAGAAGGATAGGGCCTATAATTGCTATTACCAAAATTATTCCTATAAGCATTGTTGTTGAAATTATTATTTTTAATGAAGTTCACATCAACATGCTCTTCTTGAGCAACCAAAGAAGCTAAAGGAACATTATTTGGATCAACATGTGTTTGACCATTTGCAAGCATAGACATAATAGTATCAATTTTGGCACTCAAGGAGAGGTTTCCTCAACAGAATTTACCTTCTTACCTGTTGGAGCTCTCTCGGTGTGCCACTCAGAATAATTAATCATCATATCATCAAGAAGCTTTGTTGCAGCACCCAAAGTGATGGACATAAAGGTACCTCCAGCGGCCGAATCCAATAAATTCCTCGAAGAAAAATTTAATCCTGCATAGAAGGTTTGGATGATCATCCAAGTAGTCAGTCCATGAGTGGGACAATTTTTAACCAATGATTTCATTCTCTCCCATGCTTGAGCAACATGTTCATTATCAAATTGCTTAAAATTCATTATGCTACTTCTCAAAGAAATAATCTTAGCAGGAGGATAATATTTTCCAATAAAAGCATCTTTGCATTTAGTCCATGAATCAATACTATTTCTAGGCAAAGATAGCAACCATTCTTTAGCACGTCCTCTCAAGGAGAAAGGAAAAAGTTTCAGTTTAATAATATCACCATCTACTTCCTTGAGCTTTTGCATTTCACAAAGTTCAACAAAGTTATTAAGGTGAACAGCAGCATCATCAGTACTAACACCAGAAAATTGCTCTTTCATAACAAGATTTAAAAGTGCAGGTTTAATTTCATAAAATTCTGCTGAAGCAGCAGGTGGAGCAATAGGTGTGCATATGAAATCATTGTTGTTCGTGCTAGTGAAATCACACAACTTAGTGTTCTCAGGAGTACTCATTTTAGCAGAAATAAAAACAGTACAGAAAATAACTTGAAAGTAAACTAGATGCAAGTAACTAATTTTTTTGTGTTTTTGATAATTGAAAGCAAACAAGATAAAATAAAATAAACTAAGCAAGACAAAAACAAAGTAAAGAGATTGGAAGCGTGAAACTCCCCTTGCAGAAGACTGCTGTCTCCCCGGCAACGGCGCCAGAAAAATAGCTTGATGACGTGAAACACACGTTCGTTGGGAGACCCCAAGAGGAAGGTATGATGTAGTCAGCAGCAAGTTTTCCCTCAGAAAGAAACCAAGGTTATCGAACCAGTAGGAGCAGCAACTCTTCAGAAGGTTGTCAACGGCGCCAGAAAAATAGTGTTGAGGGAGTCTGGACTGTTGACGTGGAATCTGCACACAACACAATCAAACTACTTTGCCCCAACGAAACAGTGAGGTTGTCAATCTCACTGGCTTGCTGAAAACAAAGGATTAAACGTATGGTGTGGAAAATGAGTATTAAATTGCAGAGAATGAAAAAGGAACAGTTTGCAGTTTGTGGTTGTTTAATCAGTGTAAAAGAATGGACCGGGGTCCACAGTTCACTAGTGGTGTCTCTCCATAAAAGATAACTAACATGTTGGGTGAACAAATTACAGCTGGGCAATTGACGAATAGTGAGCGCATGACAATGCATATACATGACATGTTGACTACTATGATATTTAATTGGGCATTACGACATAATACATAGACCGTTATCCAACAGCATCTATGACTAATAATCCACCGCCGGGTTGTCATCCGAGTCCCCCGTTGGTATTAAGTTGCAAGCAACGGATAATTGCATTAAGTAAAGTGCGTAATGTAAACAAACACATATGCCCGTGGACATAGCATCGTTAGGTTATCCCTAGTGGCAACAGCACATCCACAACCTTAGAACTTTCTGTCACTGTCCCAGGTTAAACGGAGACATGAACCCACTATCTAGCATAAATACTCTCTCTTGGAGTTACAAGCATCTACTTGGCCAAAGCATCTACGAGTAACGGAAAGCATGCAAGATCTTAAATAACATATAAGATAGATTGATAATCAACTTGACATAATATTCAATATTCATCGGATCCCAGCAAACACAACATGTAGCATTACAATAATATGATCTTGATCATGTAGGGCAGCTCACAAGATCTAAACATGATGGCACAAAGTGGAGAGACAACCATCTAGCTACTGCTATGGACCCGTAGTCCAAGGATGAACTACTCACGCATCACTCCGGAGGCAGGCATGGCGATGTAGAAGCCTCCGGTGACGATTCCCCTCTCCGGCAGGGTGCCGGGAAGAGGTTCTGAACCCTCCCGAGCTAGGGTTGACGACGGCGGCGTCTCTGGAACTTTTCGTGGATATTTGCTCAGGTACTTAGGGTTTTCGCGTCGGGGGGAATAAGTAGGCGAAAGGGCGGCGGCTGCGGACCCCCGAGGGGCCCACACCACCCTAGGGCGCGGCAGAGGGGGCCCGCGCCCTTGGCGTGTGGGGCCCTGGTGGCCCTCCTCTGCTGCTCCTTCGCTCCGTCAGGTGTGTTCTGGAAAAATAGGGACCCCGTGTAGTTTCGTCCAATTCCGAGAATATTTCCAGACTAGCTTTTCTGGAATACAAAAACAGCAGAAAACAGGAACTGGCACTTCGGCATCTTGTTAATAGGTTAGTCCCAAAAAATGTATAAAAGTGATATAAAGTAGATGCAAAACATGTAGCAATTGGTATAAAACAAGCATGGAACATCAAAAATTATAGATACGTTTGAGACGTATCATCAGGCTGGGTGAAGATGTATTTCTGGCTTTTATGATCCATGTAAATCTCGCATCTTCGACCAATAAGGTGATGTCGCCAAGTCTTCAGGGCGAGTATGACAGTGGCCAATTCCAAGTAATGGGTGGGGTAATTCATCTCATGGGTCTTGAGTTGCTTTGATACATATGCAATGACCTTCCCTTCTTGCATGAGTACGGCCCCTAGTCCATTTCTACATGCATCGCAGTATACGGTGAAATCCTTGCCTTCATCGGGCAACACCAGTATTGGGGCTGTGGTTAACCGGGTTTTCAACTCGTTGAAGCTTTCTTCACATTCGTATGTCCAGGCATACTTGCGATTTTTCTTTAACAAGTCCGTCATGGGCTTGGCTATCTTGGAAAAGTTCTCAATGAATCTTCGGTAGTAACCAGCCAATCCTAGGAAGCTTCTGACTTCTGACACATTGGTGGGTGTTTTCCGGTTCAGCACATCCGAGATTTTGTTGGGGTTTACGGCCACACCGGCTCCAGACAATACATGTCCTAGGAACTCCACTTCTTTTAACCAAAACAGGCATTTGCTATATTTGGCATAAAGTTGTTGTTCACGTAGTCTTCCGAGAACCAATCTGAGATGTTCGGCGTGCTCCTCCTCATTTTTGGAGTAGATGAGGATGTCGTCGATGAATACCACGACGAACTTGTCGAGATACTCCATGAATACCTTGTTCATCATGCCCATGAAGTAGGCGGGAGCATTGGTTAGGCCGAATGACATAACAGTACATACATACAGTCCATATCTGGTGGTAAAAGCGGTCTTGGGAATATCACTTTCTCGAATCTTTAGCTGATAGTACCCTGTGCGGAGATCAATCTTGGAGAATACACGGGCACCACGGAGTTGGTCAAACAGATCATTGATTCGTGGGAGTGGGTACTTATTCTTGATGGTGACATCATTGAGAGCACGATAGTCAATGCATAGCCGGAGCGTACCATCGCTCTTCTTTGCAAATAGAACTGGTGATCCCCAAGGCGAAATACTCGGGCAAATGAACTTCTTCTTGATTAAATCATCGAGCTGCTTCTTCAATTCCACCAGCTCAGGGCTTGTCATAAGGTAATGTTTCTTGAATATTGGGTTTGTTCCAGGCACAACTTCAATGGAAAATTCAATATCACGGTCAGGGCGCATTCCGGGTAGCTCATCTGGAAACACATCTGGATATTCACTGACCACATACACTTGTCCAATCTCAGGGGCTTGGACAAGAAACATTTTTGCATTTATCTGGTGGGGTTTATTTGGCAAGTAGGTGGTACGTATGCCTTCTGGGTTGGTGAGGGTAACTGCTCCAGTTGCACAGTCAATATGGGCTGCATGTTGTACCATCCAATCCATTCCAAGGATGGCGTCGAGACCGGGCACCTTGAGGGTGTTCAGCTGAGCTGGGAATTTCACTTGGTTGATGCTGATGGTCAGCTCTTGACAAACGGTGTTTGTTTTCATCTCTGAGGCGCGGGTTTGTATCACCAAAAGATGGCCCAAAGGGGAAACGGGAAAACGGTGTTTGGCAACAAAATCCTTCGAGATGAAAGAAGGGGAAGCTCCAGAATCGAATAAAATCAGTGCGGGTTTAGTGTTGATAGTACACGTACCAAGCACTACATCCGAAGCTTCGTAGGCTTCCTCTGCGGACATGTGGTGGACACAGACAACTTGAGGTGACTTGATTGCACCAGCAGGGTGGTTGCTGTTGGAGTTGTTGCCGTGGCTGTTGTGAAGGGGGCAATCCTTGATGTAGTCTCCTGTCTTGCCACACTTGAAGCGGGAGTTTTCCTCTTGCAGTCATCCACTAGGGGATGCTTGTGGTAGAAATCTTCACGAGGATATCCATCCTTCCTGGGTTGATTCCAGTTGTTCTGAGGTGTTGAGGTCCGGTTGTTGGGCTGCCAGGTACGTGGCTTGGAAGTAGCTCCCTTATGCTGGTTCTTACGTGGCTCAAACTTCCGCTTGTGAGTGTCATAAATTGTGCGGTACTCCTTTTCTGAGATTAGTGCAGTGTTGATCATTGCCTGAAAATTCTTGAGGGAGCAATTCCCAAGTCAATTCATCCTCAAAGATTTGAATAAAATATCTAGGAAAAGAGAAAAAGTTTTTCAGGTGTCATAAAACACCACTAAAATAAGGTTTAAATTTTTGGGGTGTTACAGACCTTCACCCCTTAAAAGAATCTCGTCCTCGAGATTAAGGAGGTTATACAATATAATTCTTGAGCGATCCATTTATACCCATTTAAAAACTTTTTCTTCACCATATTCGAGTTTTAACACTCAAGAGATTAACACTCCACAAGATTTTTATTCAAACAATATGATATTTCTACCATACTCCAAGCATTTAACAGATGGCATGGCAGGGGCTCACTCAATCAATCAACATAGGATCTACCACCATGGTTAAAAATTAAATCTAAGGTTTTGTTCAACTCAACACAAACATGGCAAGATCAACAAGATCTACAACCAAACTATCAACCAACAATCAAGGATTTAACTCGGGCAAACAATTACCCAAATTTTGCAAAACAAAGATTAGGAATATGCTAATCATATCCTCTATCTAGGGTTTTTATTTTAGAAAAGCTGTATATACACTTTCATGTATACACAGGTTTTGAAAAACAACAGGGTTTCTTTTCAAAAGAAAATATCCGTGTCACCAATAATTGGCTCACAGACACTGTGGGATAGGGCCATTTCCCAAAAATCATTTTCAAAGATTTTTCCTAAAAACAACACTGGAGAGATGAGGGGATGATTTTCTGAGAAAGGGATAGAGGCACACCGTGGCTATCAGCCTACTCGCTGACATATGGGACCGGGGTCCACCTGGCAGTCTCCCTCCTCCTTTCTCTCTTCTTCTTCCTCGCTCTCTCTCGCTCTGTACACGCCTGGTTCTCAGTGCGCGGAGCACTCCACTGCGGCACTACTGCGCGTGCGGTCCGTCGACGCCGCGGCCATCACGGCTTTGGGAAACATGACCTTGATGGTTTCGCGCCACTGCTCGCGATTCCTTCTCTTTTCCGCGTGCGGTGCCGAGGAGCGGCGTCCGAGCTCCGGCTATAAATCAGAATCTCCGAAATCCTCTCTTTTCTCATCGCAACCATGAGCTTCATTAGTGATTTCTTCAGAGCCTATGTCGAGATGATGGAGGACGCAGGCTTCATCAAGCGTATTATCATCTTCGTGCTCTTCGTGATCTCGTGTACGGTGGTGGGCGCACTGCTGTTTGCGGCGGTGGTCTTCCTGATCTTTGGCCTGTGCAATTGGTGGTCTGGTGCTGGCGGTGGTGCTGTGGCGGAGGAGCAGGCTACGGCGGAGGGGCAGGCTGCGCCGCCGGTTGCTGAGGTGGCCGCTCTTCCAGCTGGAGGTGAGCCGGCCGCTCGAGCCGCCCATCGCCGTTGCGCGGCTCGCGACTCGGCTTCGGGTGAGCCAGGCTCACCTTCTAGCAACACCGCTGAGCTTGAGAGGGAGTAGGATTTCTGGGGTGCCTTCGCATCTGCACTGAGGTAGTTGTAGTGTTCTATGTTGGAGTAGAACTTGTATCCTTCGTTTCTGAAATTTCCCTTCTGTACTGAACTTAGTGGATGTATCAAATTTGTCTCCTCTGATGAACTGGAACAAGATTTTCATTTCTGAATTTTTCTCAGCTGCAACAAACCTGGTCTTGCAGCACAGATAGAATTGCAGAGGTACTAGCATACAGACAGAAGAACTCGCTACACTGAGAAAAATATCTTTTAAAAAATAATCCTGCATTTTATGGCCCAAAACAATTGCAGGAGTGTGGCACAATCCTCTCAACCATATTAGTTAACAAGAGAATCAGAACACCAAGTTTTATTACGGGCTGATTCAACATCAACCAGAAAGCATACAACAAACTTACATTACAAGCTAACACAAGAAAAACAAACAACCTCGCCGATTCTCCCCTACCAACATACAAGCGCCACTCAGGCCAACTAAACAGGGGTTCTACTCAGCTTGACGGCCTCTGGTAGTCGGTGGAGCGCGGCCGAGACGAAGAGTGGTGTCCACATCTCCATCTTCCGCGGGGTGGGGAATCGCATGCACGCCTTCGAGGATCATACCTCGCACCTGGGGGTGCTGCTGAACTCGAGCTAGTGCTTGCGCCACAGATGCATCAAGACCGCGTTCCAGCAACTCATCTGGGAACGGGAGTCCTGTGCCCCGAGCTTGCCCATGGTTGGGGGTAGGTGGGTTCCTTGCTCGACACAGTTGCAGGCGAGCTTGACCAAGGTTGCGCCTGGTGGTCATGAGTTCCTCCATCAGAGAATGGCTGAGCCTTGTCATCGCAGCCCCGTAGGTGGCCAGGGTGATTATGGCGGGGTCGACTTCTTCCCCAATGGGAGTTTGGATAGCCTCCGCACCATGTTGGGGTCTGGCTGGGAGGAGGTGGAAAGCTCGACTTTTCGCCATTGCCGGTTCCGAGTACCGCAAGCGGACGAGACCTTCCCAGGCTGCTACCTGGATGGCTTGATTAAGAGTGGCCATGCTCCTACCTTGGATCAGGTAAGACGGAATTGTGCCCAACGGACACGACCCGACATGCACGTCTGCTCGAAATTCACTCCGGCAGGCGAGAGTGAGTTCTCGAACACCACATATCGAGGGCGAGCAGGCCTACCAAGAAGAACACAGACGGCCTTCCAAAGCATCAGTGGAAATCCGCCATGATCCTCGGCAGTGGTTTCTAGGATGACCTTGGGGTTCGCCATCGGATTATTCTGGATCTGGGTGTAGGATGAGATGAGAACGCGGGATTCCTTTGCGGGATCATGCTCCAAGAGAGTTGGGTGGCTAAGGATAGCAGGCGAGGGTGGGGATAAACGGCAGCTAGGACCAGGGTCTCATATATGTTGGGTTGTGTCGGCACCTTCCCCTGGAAGAAACCGGCGAGCCTCTCTCAGGGAATGGGACAAGTCCAACTGCACCTTACTGTGGACCGACACCAGCCATGCCGGTTAGGCGGAGATGGGTTAAATCCATCGGGCTCACTGTCGGGCAAAAGTAAGGCTGGGCTTCCATGCTAGGGTAGTCTACAGCCAGCCTGGTGCTCTGATACCACGTCTGTGACACCCCTCCCTAGCACATATCACCAGAGAGGCGGTCGCCCCGTGCACCAGACCAAGATATCTGGCCGCACGTCACGACAGTGCAACATAATGGAAATCATTACACAATCAGGCACAAGAAGTGCTACAAATTGTTTACAAGGCCATTAAGGCATGACAAAAGTATCAAGCCAAGCATGGCTCAGGACAGAATTTAACTGGCAGCGGAAGACGACTAAGGCAACGGCTTGGAGCGGCTCCACTCCACAGGCATCTGGCTGGGATACTGATCCTAGCACGCTCTTGCTCCAACTCCTTGCTAAGGTGGAAGATAAATCCTCGTCAATATCTGGCCACAAACACAAGGCCCGTGAGTACATTTGTATGCACTCAGCAAGAATCGCCACTCACTACAAACAATCCAACAGTCATGCAGCAAGATATATATTGGAAATAAACTCCTACAACATGGCAAGTGTACTCTAGATACATGACATAAAGTAGCATGGCATTGACAACCAAACATGTCATAAGCAAGCAACGGGGGTATCACCAGTACAGAGTCCAATCCAGGTGGGGTTGGATCGTGCACCGGCAATCATACAAAGAGATTACCTGTGACGAGTAAACGAGTGTACCATTTGGTACCAAGTAATACACAACAGCACTTGTGATCACTGCTAGGCCCACTGGCCTCATCTTTCCACTTTGGGCATGCACGGTTGAGGTTGGCTCAGGCCTAACTCTAGGCTCCCAACGATCACACCGCCATCCTATATCATGGGTAACCATCAACATCTCAAAGCCACATTCCCTGCATCATCTTATTTGTTCATTTAGTGAGATCAGGTCATTCATTAATTCTTTCAAACAGAACTTAAGTTTAACCTCCTGACACGACAAAGACACACAGTGTGACCGACACTGAACTATTGTTCCATATCCCAGGAACGAGGCTAGCTTGCTAGGTTGACACTCTCGAGAGGTTGCATTTCCAACTATCAAAATGCACCTTACTTAGCCGGCACTTCAGGTTGTCACGCCAAAGTCGTACTAAGCAAAATACACTTACATGATGGTCCACTTGCTAAGACACTCTCCTGCACCACCCTATACACATGGTACAACGGGCAAGTAAATCCGGCACATCCCCCGGCGCTACCGGGTATGCCTAGCTCCGGACTCCCTATCACAGTCGAACCCGTGCCTGTCGACCTCTACCCTCGGACAGCACAACCGAACGACTGCGCCCAATGGATGGCACAAAAGGGGCTCAACAACCTACTAGGTCACGGTCCTCCATGAGATGACGATGGTCCTGCTTTCAAAGTTCAGATTAGTGGCACCATGGACTGACTCTGTCGTTGTTTGGAGGGGTGTTTCATTTAATCAAGTTTCATCATTCACAAGTTCAAACAACCGAGGATTAGTCCAACAAAACAACCACAATATCACAATAATATATCTTCAAACAACAAGACATTAGCAACATAATATTTCAAGCAATAGTTTGTTTGTATTCACCGGGTGACTATGGCAGAGATACCTCCGACCAGCGCCATCGCAGATCAATACAAAAGTTAGCACAGTTTGTTGGCGTCGATCGGGTGACTGTGGCAGAGATACCTCCGACCAGCGCCATCACAGATCAACTACCAAAGTTGGTAGGGCATGTAGTCTCCAAAATGAACCGAAAAGCATTCATAAGAAAGAAAGCATCCATTCCACTCGAGGATTACCTCGACGTGGGGTCAGCAATCTTGGCAAAAAGAACCAAATGGAAAGCAAATGTCCCAAGCATCGCAGTCCAGGCAGGCATGTGCCAACCACGTTTGACGGAGGGAGAAGAAGCAAATAACTCTTTTGGCAAATACCCCCAACTCCGAGGATCATAAGACGACATTCGTCCGCTCCTCACCTCGGCGAAGAAGAAGCAAACAAAGCCACGCAAGTGCGAGGCTTACAGTTGTATAGTTCCCCACTCCGTTGACTGTGGCGGTTCCCCCAGTCCATCGCCTCGGGAATGGGAAGTGGTACCCCCAGACACAACACCACGACTCTACGGAAAGTAGATGTCAAAGTCATGATATCTCATGACGCACAATTTACAGATGACAGGCAACCCGATGCACAGATAAGTAACTAAAAAGTAATGCGACGATTTAAAGTGCAACATGGCATGCAAGCATACACATGAAATCATATCGACAATCATCAACATTGACTAGCAGGCAAAACACAACCGGATAACTAGACAGGAGCTCATAGCAAGTGGTTAGCTTGCCTCGGGGTCACGTAGTTGTTCTCTGGTTCGGCGATGAAGTGAAGACGTCGCGGACTCGGGCATCGGTAGCCCTACACCGCGTCGTCGGGACGGTATCGCATTCAAAACGCGTCACCCGGAATATTCACTGGAAGGATGTGAAATCCATACCACGGGAAAAAGAAAAACAGATCCGCGGGAAAAACTACACGGGCCGCGTCGCCGCGCGACTTGGGCCGTCGCTGGGCCGTCGCGCGTCTCCGCGCGTGCTGCGCCAGCGCCTGGGCAGGGCAGGCCGATGGTGGGCTGTGCTGGGCTGCTGAGGCCGCTGCGCTGCTGGGCTGGGCCGAAGAAACCGCTCGGGGAGCAAGTCAACGGGAAAAAAACAACGGATCGACGGGGTCTTCTTCATCCTCCGCTGCTGCTCGCACTGGAGCGGCGAGGAGCCGGCCGGGGACGCCGGGAGGACCGGCCGACGGTGAGGATGGGCCGGCGGCGGGGTGGCCTCCTGCTCGCGCGCCCGGGCTCGAACCTTCGACCATGGTGGCCATGGTGGAAAAAAATTTTGGGGAATTTTTCTGGGACTTTCCTCTCTGGTTCTTGCACCGAATGGAAGAGCAGGGGAGAGGGGAAATGGGGAGGAGTCGCTAACCTTCGCTCGGGCTGCTCTGGGGTGCTCCTATATGGAGGGAGTGGATGATTTTGATGGCACCGACGGCCACCAGTGCACCAACCTAGCTCCAAAATTGATGGGGAGGATAGGGACGGCTCCAGTCTAAGCCAGGAGAGCAGGAGAGGGCTTGGTCGCTGCGGGGTTGGTCTGGGTCGTGGGAACAGCAAGGGTGCCAGAGGAATAGGGATGCGCAGGACGCCGTCATGCGCGCTCTAGCGTTCGGA
Source organism: Poa pratensis (assembly GCA_947311845.1). Classification (NCBI taxonomy): domain Eukaryota; kingdom Viridiplantae; phylum Streptophyta; class Magnoliopsida; order Poales; family Poaceae; genus Poa; species Poa pratensis. Next base: position 24,208,142 of record CAMZMU010000082.1, read on the forward strand.
GTGTGCCACGGGCGGCATCGTCGCGTTCCCGACAACTCGGAGCACCAAATGGAACACAGTTTCCACCACTGGGTTCATAACGACGAGAGGAACACAACAAAACAAGAATACATCAAGGATTCCAAACTTTGTAAAATAGATTTTCCAGAAAAACAAAGATACCGAAGGTGCTCGATGAAATGACAGGGGCCTTGCACAGCTCAGAAAAATCCCCAAAAATTACCACAGGGTTTATCTGGTACTAGGAGAGTGTCTATGGAGTTTGAGCTCAATTGGACATTGGTAAATTGGGTTTTGGCAAGAAGTCCAAAAATTGGCCTATCGGCATAGTCATGGCAAAGTGATTTTTCACACTTCACCTTGGGGTGATCTTCTGGATATGTGTGTCTATGGACCATGTGGTCAATGTGACCAAGTCTCATGGTCATAGGATTTGTCTAGGTATAGGTTTGCTTGGAGATTTCAAAAAGGCATGGAAATGGCCTTACAAACGAAGTAGGTCAAAAGTTGCTCAAATGGGTTTGGCCCCAAAAGAATATTCATCCCCTGAATTTATCAGAATTTATGGAGATGCATAGCTTGACTCAAACATTTCTGGATCAGAAATGGCATTTTGGAAAATAGTGTCCAACTTGGAATTATTGCATTGAAGCATGCAATATTTTTGTATGGATTGTTTTTATATGGATAGGGGAGTCCTCTGATATTTTTAGTGGAATTTTTCAAGCTAGGGAAATAGGCTTTCCTTTGGTAGGTGGAGAAAAGGGTTTAAAGGTTCGATAATTAGGGCTAGGGTTTTCGAGGGAAAACCTAAGCACCAAAATTATCACGGGTGATGGAGTGGTTCGTGGATCACTGGGAAATTCTTGAGGGAGCAATTCCCAAGTCAATTCATCCTCAAAGATTTGAAGAAAATATCTAGGAAAAGAGAAAAAGTTTTTCAGGTGTCATAAAACACCACTAAAATTAGGTTTAAATTTTCGGGGTGTTACAGACCTTCCCCGCTTAAAAGAATCTCGTCCTCGAGATTAAGGAGGTTATACAAGATAATTCTTGAGCGATCCATTTATACCCCATTTAAAAACTTTTTCTTCATAATATTCGAGTTTTAACACTCAAGAGATTAACACTTGATTTGATCGGCTAACGTAGACATCTGCTTCAAACGGTTCTCCACCAGCTTCGAATAGTCCTCCACGGATAGGGTTGAGATGTCGACCGTCCTACCTGCTTTACCGTTAGTCGGTCAGTTACGAAGGGACCATGTTCCATTAAAAGAGATAGTTAGATCCCCAGCAAAATTACCGTGGTAGTCGCCTGTGCTTGAAACGATCAGCTGACACAGATTGTTGTGGTCCATCTCATGGCTGTTTAACCGAGTGTTTAAGTATTTGATGTGTACGTCGTGTGCAATCGTAAGTTCGGTCATCTTTGTATTCGCCTCTTCGAGTTGCTGTTTCAGTTCATCAACCTCCTTGGTTTTGTTCTGTAGGTGCTCTTTCGTATCCAGTGCGATGACCTTTATCGTCGTCAGTTCAGATATTTAAAGAGAATTGTCAGTAGAAGAAAGGATGCAGGATGGCGTGGCGCTGAGCCATCCAGGATAAAAAAATCAATTTGTCGAGACTTCAGGTAGTCTTTGGTTTTTTATACGTTTACATATCGTTAAGTTATGGATAACATACCTCAGTTTCCATAATGGTACGTGTCAGAGTCGCCTCACGTTGGTTGAGTTCATCAATTGTGGTACGTGTCAGGTAGTCTTTTGCAGCTCGGCAATTATGTTCTGTTCGAAAACGGATATCAGGGGAGATAAAATCTTTGAGGATTAGCTTTCTTAGAGACGGTCTCTAAGAAATATATGGTTACCATGATCATACCTCTCCACAATGTATATGTCACACACTGCATCGCATCGAGAACAGAACATGATGTTCTCGATGCGATGCAGTGTGTGACATATACATTATATATCTTGGTGTCACACACTGCATCGCATCGAGAACAGAACATGATGTTCTCGATGCGATGCAGTGTGTGACATATACATTGTGGAGAGGTATGATCATGGGAACCAAGATATATATGGTTACCTCATATTCTAGCTCGATCTTTTCTAGTTTTTTCGAGCGATCCTTGTCCCATTTATTTTCGGTGTTGCTGTAATCGGAAAGAACGTCATCGAAGCTAGGAGTTGGTCCATTGGATTGACTGAGCTTGCCTGGCGCACTTGAAGAGAGGGTTGGGATCACTGTTCCGTACTTGGACTTGGCATGTTCAGCAGCAGTCGTCTCTAGTTGCAACGCATCAACGTTTCCGGTCACACAATCAGTCATGCCTTGCGTACTCCCCAACTCTGTTCTTTCCTCCAGAATGGTGCTCGGGGTCGAAGTTGGCGTGGTTCGGTACGCTTCATGCAAAGCCGGTCCTTCATGGTTTCTCGCCGTTAAAGCTTGCACTGTGTCGTCCTTGAGATCAATGGTACGTTGAGCAGCCGGTTCAATTTGTTGGACCTCGGTTGTGTCTAACTGCCTTCTTGGAGTATCCGGTGTTGTCTATTCTGTCATCGCCGGGCTGTCATCAGTGACAGGATCGGACGGAGACGGTGTGTTAACCGTTCTGTCTGGTAGTTTAACTGCTTCGGCCCTTAGTTTTAGAAGTATATAACGGTTGTGTTAGATTAGCTCATGAATTGTATCAACAGAATAAAGATATATGTTGTGTGTGTCTTACCCCTGCGCGATTGGAATTACCATGGGCTCTGATTCATCTTCGTCATATGTCCTTTCCCTCGATTATTTCATCAGGTTAGCTCCTGTGAAGCTACTAGCGTTTTGAGAAGGAGTAGCTATCCATTGATTTGGTGTGGCTGTTGGTGAGTTGTGTTCGTCGTTACCGTTGGTAACGATGGGCTTATTTCGCGGTGGGTTCCTGCTCTCTGGTTGTGGCTTCTCTTTAGGCATTTGCTTTTGCCGCTTCGAGCACGGCTTCTTCTTCACTGCATTTCTTGGTCTCTTTTGTCTAAAATGAGAAAGGGGGGATAGGTCATGTATTTCTGCGACACATGCCTGTGACTGAATTGTGGTCTCTTGGACGTTCGCAGGCGAGCCGGATTCTTCGTCGTCTTCGGACGGATGCTCTCTCAGAGCCTGACGCTGGCATCCCATTCTCTGAGATGGCGTCCTCTTTGCCTGACGGCTTGTGAATTTGACGCCACGAATCCTGCGGCGATGGGGAAGCTTTGTAGTTAGAAGGATTTCATATGTGGGTTCTACGAGAGACAGGCTAGGGGTGAGCGGCTTATTTACCTGTAGTGGCTGATACGTTTCAAACGTATGTATAATTTTTTATGTTCCATGCATGTTTTATATTAATTGCTACATGTTTTATATACACTTTATATCATATTATGACATTTATTGGACTAACCTACTAATAGTTGCCAAAGTGCACAATGTTCTTATTTTACACTTTAATGTGTAGGAATTATCAAAATTGGGCAAATAAAACCTTGTTCGAGTCGGGACCTTCCTAAAATCTGTCTGAAAACTTTTTCGGAGATTGTCACGTACCGGACAGAAGACGACGTCAAACAGAAAAAGTCTAGTCGCGAAAGTTGCGGGGAATTTTCTGCCAATCGATCTGGACTTAAAATTCGCCTAATTCTGAGTTTGGACGCTCCAGATATCGCCGCTCTACCAAAACCCTAAAGGAGATGACGGGAATCCAAGAGCATATATAAGGAGAGGAAACCTAACTCGTGGGGAGGCCCCCATACGACAAATTTTCCTCCTCCCATGCAGCCGTCTTGGGGTGGAGAACCTCCTCCATACCAGCACCATCTCCAAGGGCCGCCGCCGCCTCCACGGGCTGCCGCCGCCGCCGCGTCGTGGCTGCCGCGGGCCGCCGTCTTCACTCCGGGCTGCACCTCTCCATCAAGCTCCTCATCACCATGACCATGTGTGAGTAGTTTCCCTCGGGGCTGAGGGCTCGTACGGTAGCTATGTGGTTTATCTCTCTCTCCCATGGTGTAATCTTTCTGTTATCATGAGCTTTGTAATCTAGTTGAATCCATATATGTTACTCTTCATTATCTTATATGCTACTTGAGTGGTTTTATTAATGTAAACTCCGGAGTCACCATTGTCCCACGGTGCGAAGTTGACAGTGTGCACACCGTGTGTGGCTCTTAGGCTAAATATTACAGGAATACTTATCATGAGTTATTATTTGTGTTGGATGTCTCTATGAAATTGTGGTGTTTGTCTAGTACTATTTTAGGGCGCTCAAGTTGACAGTGTGGGGTTCCCTAGATGTGGAATGCGACTTTAAGGTGTGCTTTTATAGCCCTACGCAGTGGATTGGTGTTCGTTATCCAACGAGAGAATAATTCAGAGTAGCATAGTGAAGAGAAAATATTTATGTATTCAATTATATTATTATTGTTGAGAGTGTCCACTAGTGAAAGTATGATCCCTAGGCCTTGTTTCTAAGCGTTGAAACACCGTTTACAACCAGTTCTGCTACATGTTTGCTTGCTGCCATTTTTAGTTCAGATTGCAATTATCACTTATAATCATCCATATCACTTGTATTTTAATATCTCTTCGCCGAACTAGTGCACCTATACATCTGACAAGTGTATTAGGTGTGTTGGGGACACAAGAGACTTCTTGTATCTTAATTGCAGGGTTGCTTGAGACGGATATCTTTGACCTCTACCTCCCTGAGTTCGATAAACCTTGGGTGATTCACTTAAAGGAAACTTGCTGCTGTTCTACAAACCTCTGCACTTGGAGTCCAACACTGTCTACAAGAATAGAAGCGTGTGTAGACATCAAGTTATTTTCTGGCGCTGTTGCCGGGGAGGTAAGGTAAAAGGTACTCACATCCTCCAGCTACTTAGCTATTTTCTAGCACTGTTGCTGACATGTGAGTGCTCGAAGGTATTTCCTTTAGATTCTGCAAAATTAGAGATCTTTATGAACTTTATATTGAATTAGGACATGATGCTTTTGAAGTGAAAATTAAAAAACCTATGGAAATTTGTTTGCATAATAGTGGTAACAATGTTATTACTATAAATTCTTTGAACACCATTATTGCTAATCCTATGGAAAAGTCTAAAGCTTAGGGAAGCTGGTTTTGATGAATATGATATTTTTAGTCCCCAAGTTTTGAGGAGAAAATTTTCTTTGATGATACTTTGTCTCCAATTTATGATGATTATAATGATAGTGGTATTTTGGTGCCACCTACAATGGAGGATAAAGTTTATTATGATTATACTATGCCTGCAATTTATGATGATTACAATGATGGTTGTGATAGTTTTACTCCCACTATTACTAATAAAATTGATTATGCTTATGTGGAAAGTAATGATACTTTTGTGCATGTGGATCATGATAAGAATGCTTTATGTGATAGCTATATTGTTAATTTTGTTCATGATGCTACTGAAAATTATTATGAGAGAGGAAAATATGGTCGTAGAAATTTTTATGTTACTAAAACACCTCTCTTTATGACGAAGGTTTTGAGCTTTCTCTTGATTTGCTTTATTTGATGGTTACTTTAAAACCTACTGGTCATTATGAGAGAGGGAGACATGGCTTCACATATCACAATAATATTAAGTCTCATCTCTTTTTGTTGAAAATTTTGAAGTTGCACTTGCTTTGCCTTCCTATGCCATTGGCTTCATGCTTCAATAATTTGTTTTCTTACAAGATCCCTTTGCATAGGAAGTGGGTTAGACTTAAATGTGTTTGGTATTTGCTTTTTATGCTCTCTTATATTCAACTCTTATACATATGAGAGCATCGTTAAAATTATCATGTCTAGCTAAAAGGCGTTAAAGAAAAGCGCTTATGGGAGACAACCCATTGTTTTATTTCTGCAATTTTTCTTTTTTATTGAGTCAAGGAGCTTGTCTACTTCTGTAACAACTCCTTTGTATCTTTACTTTTTCGAATTGTTGTGCCAAGTAGAGCCTCTAATAGAAAGATATGCCAGATTTGGATTTCTGCGCAGGAACAGATTTTTGCTGTTCACCGTTTCGTTCTTATAAAATTGCCAGAAAATTGAAAAAATCTGCAGCTTTTGTGCGTGATCCTCAGATATGTACGCATCTTTCGTTAGTTTTAAGTTTTTCGATCTGAGCAACGTAAGTGCCTCGAAAAAATTCGTCTTTACGGACTGTTCTGTTTAGACAGATTCTGTCTTTTATTTTTGCATTCTCTTTTTTACTAGTGTTGAGTGAAATTCTTTTTTTGGGTGGACGAGTCTCACATAAGGCTAGTGGCAGTAGTTAATGTTTAAAGTAACGGTCATGTTTGCGTCCTTACAGAACATGTGAGTTTTTGATTGATGCACTAACCCTCTAATGAGAATTACTTTGAGTTTGGTGTGACGGAAGTTTTCAAGGGTCAAGTGGGAAGAGTGATATAATAGGATGGAGAAGAGTGAAGAGCTCAAGCTTGGGGAGGCTCCCATGGATCTCCCCAGCATATTTCAAGAAGACTCAAGCGTCTAAGCTTGGGGATGCCCAAGGCATCCCCTTCTTCATCGTCAAAATTATCAGGTCATCTCTAGTGAAACTATATTTTAATTTTTTCACATCATATGTGCTGTTCTTGGAGCGTCTGTGTGCTTTTATTTTCAGTATGTTATTTTTATTTTCTGATATCAACTTGATTGGACCCTAGCATTCTTGATTGGGAGAGAGACACGCTCCGCTTTTTCATTAGAATACCCTATTCTTCACTTATACTTGTTGAGTATTCATATCTAGCGTTGTTAAGCTTTTAGCTCTTGTTTTCATGTATCTCTTGTCAGAACTATTAGTTCTTTTAAAGAAAGTACTCTCTTGCTTCACTTATACTTGTTTGGTGAGTTTATTGAAATAAATTGATTGGTGTTTGGTTGGAACAGAAAATGCTGCATGTGGTAAATGGTATAATGGAAAAGACTTACATACTCTTGTAGATCACTAACTTGGATAATTTTATACTTATCAATTGTTTTGAGTTAACAAGTAGGTCATGATTAAACTTTTGCATTATGTAAGTAAAGCCCATTAGTGAAGAACTACCGTAAAGCTTGTTGAAATTTGGTTAGCATGAGTGGTAATTCTAAGGTCTAGATATTTCTAGTAAAAGGGTTTGGTTAACAAGGAAGACAGTGTGGAGTCTTATAATCTTTACAATATGTTGTCATATAAGTCTTGGTGTACCGTGTTTGCTTATATAACCTTGCTAGCCTAAACTCTGTACTGAGAGGAATGCTTCTCGTGCATCCAAATCCTTGAGCCAAAATCCATGCCATTTATGTCCACCATAACTACCTATATGTGGTATTTCCTTGCCACTCCAAGTAAATTTTTCATGTGCTACCTTTAAACTATTCAAAACTTTTATTACTCCTTTTTGTGTCAATGTTTACCAAGCTCATGAGGACGGGGTGGATGTCTTTATGTCACCTGTCAAACAGACTTTACCACCGGACTAGCGGCATATACATCCGCTTATCCATTAATTTTGCAAAAAGAGCTGGCAACGGGGTGCCCAGTCCCAATTAATTACAACTTTAACCGCTTAATTCTCTTCACATTTTTGCCCTGATTTATCAGTCAAGCAATGACAACCAGTGAAATATCTGCATGTGTAAACAAAAGAGAAAGAGGGATGATCTGTCTTGCTGGTAGAAATAACGTCCTTCATGGGAGCCGCTCTTAAAAGTCTGGTTGGCAGGGGTCATATTGTACTTTCCATTTTCTGATTCGTTGACAATTAACATACACCTCTCAAAACTTATATTTTTACTCTCTATATGATTTCAAAAACTTAAAAAACTCTAGCACATGATTTGATCCTGCTTCCCTCTGCGAAGGGCCTTTCTTTTACTTTTATGTTGAGTCAGTTTTCCTACTTCTTCTATCTTCCACAAGCAAACACTAGTGTCAACTTTGGTACAACAATTGTTATATGCTAGATATTGAACTTATTATATTGCTTTGTATTGACAATATCCATGAGATAAATATGTTGAAAGTTGAATCAAATGCTGAAACTTAATCTTCCTTTGTGTTGGTTAAATACCTTTTACTAGAATCTATCGCTTTATGAGTTAACTCTTATGTAAAACTGTGGATACAATGTCTCCAAAGTACTATTCATGGAAAGTTCAGCTTGTATGATTCAGTTGTTTACTCATTATCTATTTGGTAGCAAACTATAGACCATTGACTTGGATCACTTCATTCATTTACATGTGCTTTACAATACTATATGATCAAGATTATGATGGTAGCATGTCACCTCAAAAATTATTTTGTTTTATCGTTTACCTACTCGAGAACGAGCAGGAACTAAGCTTGGGATGCTTGATACGTCTCGAACGTATCTATAATTTTTTATGTTCCATGCATGTTTTATATTAATTGCTACATGTTTTATATACAGTTTATATCATATTATGACATTTATTGGACTAACTTACTAATAGTTGTCAAAGTGCACAATGTTCTTGTTTTACACTTTAATGTGTAGGAATTATCAAAATTGGGCAAAGGAAACCTTGTTGGAGTCGAATCGGGACCTTCCTGAAATCTGTCTGAAAACGTTTTTCGAAGATTGTCACGTACCGGACAGAAGACGACGTCAAACAGAAAAAGTCTAGTCACGAAAGTTGCGGGGAATTTTCTGCCAAACGATCTGGACTTAAAATTCGCCTAATTCCGAGTTCGGACGCTCCAGATAACCGAAACCCTAAAGGAGATGACGGGAATCCGAGAGCATATATAAGGAGAGGAAACCTAACTCGTGGGGAGGCCCCCATACGACGAATTTTCCTCCTCCCAGGCAGCCGTCTTGGGGTGGAGAACCTCCTCCATACCAGCACCATCTCCAAGGGCCGCCGCCGCCGCCTCCACGGGCTGCCACCGCCGCGCCGTGGCTGCCGCGGGCCGCCGTCTTCACTCCGGGCTGCACCTCTCCATCAAGCTCCTCGTCACCATGACCATGTGTGAGTAGTTTCCCTCGGGCCTGAGGGCTCGTACGGTAGCTATGTGGTTTATCTCTCTCTCACATGGTGTGATCTTTATGTGATCATGAGCTTTGTAATCTAGTTGAATCCATAGATGTTACTCTTCATTATCTTATATGCTACTTGAGTGGTTTTATTAATGTAAACTCCGGAGTCACCTTTGTCCCACGGTGCGAAGTTGACAGTGTGCGCACCGTGTGTGGCTCTTAGACTAAAGATTACAGGAATACTTATCATGAGTTATTATTTGTGTTGGATATCTCTATAAAATTGTGTTGTTTGTCTAGTACTATTTTAGTGCGCTCAAGTTGACAGTGTGGAGTTCCCTAGATGTGGAATGCGACTTTAAGGTGTGCTTTTATAGCCCTACGCAGTGGATTGTTGTTCGTTATCCAACGAGAGAATAATTAAGAGTAGCATAGTGAAGATGAAATATTTATGTATTCAATTATATTATTATTGTTGAGAGTGTCCACTAGTGAAAGTATGATCCTTATGCCGTGTTTCTAAGTGTTGAAACACCGTTTACAACCAGTTCTGCTACATGTTGTGGCGCCCCGACCCGACTGCTATACAGTGATGCTGTGTGTCACCGGTTAAGCGATACAACCGGATGTTACGGGTTTACCAATCCCCGGCCAAAACCTTTGGCAGGCGTTGCTCGGAATGGATCATCGGCAACGCAACACCCCGATTGATTCCTTAACACAGGCACAACTATCAATGCATAATAGAGAGATCAAGACTTGTGGAACAACTGGCACATCACAGACTCTACGACACAATTCATTATAGTTCAACTCTTATAATAGAGAAAGATAGCAAATTTACAACCAGAGGTCACAGACCCAACATTACAACATGCGGAAGCGAATTAAGTTGTTCTAAACAACAAGATCCAAATTATGGCCTAAGAGACCTACAGATAAACACCCAAGCGCCAGCTGTTCCGGGATGTCCCAAGCTGCCACCTAGGAACCCCGGACTACTCGTCGACGTCCACAAAGAACCCACCTTCGAGGTCGGTGAAGTCCTCCTCTGAAACAAAACAAACGACGTTGAGTTCGACGAACTCGCAAGATTAAATATAGAGCTTTAGCTCGATGAGGCTTTCAAAGTTTTATGGTTGTTTTGCATAAAGCTGATTTTATTTACTAAATCATAACTCCATGGCATCGACTAATCAGAATATTTTTAAAAGAGGTAAGAAGTAACTCTTTTCTTTGATCACCTTTTTCATCATCAACCACCATCATCACTGTACCTGTTCTACAAAGGCACCTCCCCGAATCACCCTCGAGGAAGCTAACCTTGCATTCTTGAGTAGTACCTTTAGTACTCAGTTTTTAATCATTCCGTTCAATTTGTTCTATGATCTTATCGTCCTTTCCCAAGTCGTCCATAACCGTGGACACGGCTTTTCGAAAAGATTTAACCCTGCAGGGGTGCACTGTGTTTACCTTCGGTACCGCCCGGCTCATTGCCTACGCTTAGCTCTCTTCCGGGGAAAGCCGGCTGAGTGGGAACGGTTACAACCTTTACCTTGCTTGAGACTAACCCAGGATCATCAGTGAGGACAGGACAGGTTCAGTGCCTCCAACACCCTGCCCCGTGGCCACTCATTTTCCTAAACACCACCATCCTCATCCTAGTCTTGGCCACCATCTTCACGCACACGCAAATGGAAGCTCAAACTAGAGGACCCTGGCTAGTCCCGCCCAAGTTAGTTGGTCGACGAGGGCTCCATATACCCCACCGAATGGAAACGCGCTCATTCTTGGTTCAAGAGGTAAAGAACTCGCACCTAGGCGGCGAGAGCGAGACAAAACACCATCAAACCATAGTGGCCTCTCATCCCCACCTTTAAGCAGTTTATTACCTGTCACCATATTTTCTCCACCATCATCCGAACATTTCAACATCTGTTTCCAACATGAAATATCCATCGGACGAGTAAGCATTTAACTAAGCATGGCTAAGCATCAACATAGCATATTTAAGTATCTCAGGCCAACAATACAATCCTATGGATAATAGGAGGGAAAACAGGGAATGGCATCGGAAACTTAATGCAACTATAGGATACTCTAATCCAATCAAATTGACATTTGGAACCGCATGCAATATTATAGTGGAGAAAATATTTGCGGAAAATAGGATAAGACATGCTCAGAGGGGGATTACGCTTGCCTTGTTCAGGGTGCAGGTACTACGGATCGTTGGGGTATTACGGTGTAACCCCGGCTGCTTGATCTATCGAAGCATAACAACGGAAGAAACAATCAATCACCACACATGCTTTAACAAATGCAATGCGCAAACACATGATGGCATGACAGTTTAAATCCCCTAGAAGAGGATGATTCAAGCTATTCAACTTAAACGGAGTTCGGATGCTTAGAGGGGCGCATCTCGAATATACCGTGGAGTTAGGTATTGTATCATCGTTACATGTTGATTAAGATAGATGAAACCCTATGTTTAACTTGCATATGAATGACATGCACATGTGAAAGATGCAGGGTTTAGGTGTTTAAATCATTCTTGTACTCAAATTAAGAAGGGAACTGAAAAGATTTGTAGTACAGCGGAAGAATATTACACGGATTATCCGGTGAAACAGCATTCGGAATATCCGGGGTATCGGATTATCCGATGAAGTTGGAATCGGATTATCCGATCCAGCTGGTTTGGAAAAACGGCTAAGGACTTTCAGTTGAACAGTGGACTGGGGTACTGAGGATTTTCGGATTATCCGAATCTTGCCTAATCGGAATATCCGATCGACGCAGATGTCTCGAAATTTGGCTAAGGACTGAACGCAACAGCCTACTGGAGTGTATCGGATAATCCGATTATACGGAAATCGGAATATCCGAGCTGCTCGCACGGCTGCGCACGGCGGCTGCGGTCCTCCACGGCTACGGAGCACGGCAGAGCAAGGGGAGATAACGGGGAGACGGGCTAGCTCACCCTAAGCACGTAGGAGAAGACGGCGAGGTCGGAGGAGGCTTGACGGCGACGAATTCGTCCGCGGCGGCGCTCGGACGGCAGCGGCGGAGTATCGGACGGAGAGCTCGATTCCAGCGCCCCGGCTCGATTCCTTCGGCGTGGACGGAGAAGACGGCGCGGCGGACCTTCCTGCGGTCTTGGATTTGCTCGGGGACTCCTCAGTCGACGGCGACGAGCTCGGAGGTCATGGCGGCCAGGGCTCGCTCGTGGGGAGAGAGATGGGGAGCGAGGGAGCAGGTGAGCGAGTGGATAGGGTAGGAGAGTGGCCTCGTGGTGCTCTTCTCTCCTCGCAGGGGAAGGCAGAGAGGAGGGGGGGCCCGGCTCGGTGCGGTGAGAGCGTGGCACGGCGGCATGGCGCCAGTGCGGAGGTGAGAGACGACGGCGATTTGCAAAAAAAAACCCTGGCAGTTTTCTTCCATCACCAACAGGTCCTTTTTAGTGTTCTTTTTAAAAACCTGTGGCTTTAGAGATTTTATTAGGGCACTAAATCATCTTCAAAAATTATGAGAAAATTTAGGTAGCCTCCCCATATCAATATGAAGCTCCCCTAATTTTTCCAGATTATTTGAAACTCATTTGGTAGGAAAATAAAATAGGAATTGCTCACAGGCAATTTTGAGTTTCTCTCTATTTATTTTATTTTACAAATCAAAATAGTTTGTAAAATTATCTTTGGAACTTTTGGAACTTCCTTGACAAATATACGATGTCAAAGTATTTTTGTTTTGCAAGTTTGAATACTCTCATTGATTTGAATTTGTAATTGAAGCAATTCATATGTGGGTTTTTCAATGTTATATTTTCTTGAGCATTTTTAATTAAGGATGCAATGATGCACAAGAAATGAAAAGCGAAAATTTTACTCAGGTTTTCAGGTTCTCAAACTTTGGGCTGTTACACATGTTTGCTTGCTGCCATTTTTATTTCAGATTGTAATTACCACTTATAATCATCCATATCACTTGTATTTTAATATCTCTTCGCCGAACTAGTACACCTATACATCTGACAAGTGTATTAGGTGTGTTGGGGACACAAGAGACTTCTTATATCTTAATTGCAGGGTTGCTTGAGAGGGATATCTTTGACCTCTACCTCACTGAGTTCGATAAACCTTGGGTGATTCACTTAAGGGAAACTTGCTGCTGTTCTACAAACCTCTGCACTTGGAGGCCCAACACTGTCTACTAGAATAGAAGCGTGCGTAGACATCAGTGGCTTGTGATTCTTCAAGTAAGGTCTGGGTCCATCAATATCGCGGCCCTCGGTTCTTCCGGCAAACAATTTGTTCATCACGGCGCAGTACTCGTCCAACTTCATCTCCTTCGCTGAGATCCGATCTTCATCCTTCGTAGACTCGGTGTAGTCACAGAGTAGATTTTTTCTCATCATCAGGGGCTGTATCCGGCGATCGAACTAGATGGCGACCAGATGCTTGGTCGATAGTTTTTTCTCTGTTAGCTCGCCGATCTTTTGTTTCATTTCCTTTACCCAATTTGACTCTTCTATGCTTTGTTCAGCTGTGTCTACCTCACGAGGAGCATATACCTCTTTGCGGAATTTCGGAAGTCTAGGTTCCCCAGCCGGTGATCTATCCTTCCAGTAGAAAAAAGTTATTTGCCAGTCTTTGACCTTGCTGGTCATTTTGTCCCGAGGATAAAACTTCGCCTTCCTTCGGATCGTGAAGGTAACGCTGCCGCACTGTAGGAATGGCCCGTTCTTCTTTTCCCTCTGTAGTTTGCAGATGAAAATTTCCTCCCAGAGCGGGATGGAAGGTTTGATGCAGAGGTATCCTTCGCACAGCGCGACAAAGCAGGCCATGTGCAGAACTGAATTAGGGCCAATATTCTGGAGTTGAAGGTGATACCGGTGAAGGAGATCGTGGAGGAAGGACGAAGAGGGCGGCAATAGCCCGCGCTCGAGGAACGCGGTGAACAGCACCGTCTCTCCCTTATTCTGCGTTGGGTGAGTCTCGGCTCCCGGAGCTCGCCACTCGCATACTTCCTGTAGTGGAAGTAGGCCGGCCTCTTGCAATTTCGTCAGGGCTTCACTGGTGGCGGTCGACCCGCTCCAGTTGCAGGTGATCTGCTTGCCATCTGTCTCCTCGCTAACCTTCTTTGGGGCCATGGGGGTTGCGTGGGGCGGCGAGGCGAGGGATGTTGAGATCTCGGAGCGGGGTGATGTGTTGGGGAAGACGAGGACGGCGGCAGAAGGACGGGGGAGGGGGGACGAATTTCTTGCTGGTTTACCCAATTTCTTTCTACGGTCAAGCTTTGATCTTTCGTCATCCGCCGCGGAGCGAGCCAACGTAGTGGCGGCGCGGTGAATACGTGCGCCTGCTGATTCGGTACCCTATCCTGCGTGACCTACGGACGTGTCGGTTGTCACATCCGGAGTTTATGACGCGTACGCTTGGAGCGCGGAAATTGAGATAGACTAATGATTTCGTTTGTTACGTGGAAAGCTGTTTTTTTTTTACTTTTGGCAAGCTGTTGGTTCGGGTACAGGAGCAGTGCTTTTGGGTCGGATGCATGTGTTTCGTATTGGTTGACGGCTTAATAAATCGGCGTTTTAGGGACTCATGTTATCTGCTCGATTAATATAGGCTTTTCCGTCTTGATGCACCGTTTGGTCGCGTCGCTCTCTGGAGTCCACGTGGATGGGTTTCTCCCTGTTACTGCATGTGATCCTGCCGGCTCCCTGGAGTCGGCGTGGATGGGCTTTCCCTGTTACTGCACGTGATCCCGTCGGCTCCCTAGAGTCGGCTGGACCTGCGTTCCTCTCCGTGTTAATTGTGACATCTTCCTTAGACGCACTCCTTGTCCTCACCGCCGCTCCTCTCTTTGAGTTTTTGTCCCGTCTCTTTCTTCATTAACGTTTGGTTGATCCAGTTGGTTTTGCCGCATTTATTACATGTTGGGAACGCATTCACTCACGTAGAAATAACTTCAACCTGCCAACCTACCATCTTCCATCAACCCCTCGATTTAACCGTCGACTCTCCGTCTATCCCGCCATCTTAGATTCTTCTCTCTTTGGGTTGGGGTTGAAGATCTGTTGCAGTTTATCCTGTCTCCGTTGGCGACGTCGTTGTTTATGCGAACAAACTCTTCACACGTCAGCTGATCTGCTGATCTTAGAGCATCTCCACCGGAACCTCCAAATAACTCTCCAAAGGCTGTTTGGGGCCGGACATGAAAAATGCACCGGGACCCTCCAAAAGCAGCACCGGACCAAAAACATGTCCGGCACCCCAAGAGTCCTCCAAATTTGGAGACCCTCTCGGAGATGCCGGACATGCATGCGGATATCAACTGCATGGCACTGACCCACCTGGCAGTCTCTCTTCTCATCTTCTCTCTAATTTCTTGGTGCGGGAGCTCGCGCAAGGGCGGCGCTGCGTTCGACGCTCGTTTCCACCACCGGCAGGGCACCACCTCAGCATCCTCTCACAGGCCACCACCTCCGCTCGCCGGCGCCGGGGCTGGCGTCTACTCCCTCGCCGCCACAGCGCACAGGAAGCCGCTCGACGACCTCGTCTTCAACCTACGGCCGGGCGCACGGTGTCGTCGTCCGCTCTTTTCCAAGCCAGGCCGCCATGTCCTGGAGGTGCACCGTCGTCGACTATGTCCGGAACTGGAAGGATTCGAGCTAGAGCGCAAGGGGTCATCACCGACAAGGTCGTCTTCCTCCTACGGCCGGGCACGCGGCGTCGTCCTCCCCGTTAGCCCGCGTTTATCCAAGTCAATCCATCATGTCCTGGAGGTTCATCGTCGTCGACTTCGTCTGAAACCGAAAGGAATCTAAGCTAGAACGCATGAGAGGAGCCATGAGACGAGCGGACTGACCGACCGGTCGGCCTCGCGCGAGCTGCCTCGGACGCACACGGCCGGCAGGGTGGCCGTGTACAAGGTGTGCTGGAAGGGCGCAGGCTGCCTCGACTCGACTGGGCACGCCAACGTGCTGCTCCGGCCACGCACGCCACCGTCGTTGTAATTCAGTTTGTGTACAGGTCAAATACAGAAAAAGCTCGGCTGTGTGCGGCAGCGCGAGGCCAAATACCTGTGCTCTTCCTCTTCGCGAGTACTCGAATGATTCTTGCTAGCTAATTCAGTGTGGATGCATGGTGCTTGCGAGGACTAGCTAGCTGAATTTGTGTGCGTACTAGCTAGCTGAATTTGTGTGCGTACAAGTGCGTGGTCCTTCGACACCTGCAAACTGAACTTCAAAAAGAAGCAAACGACTAGATTAACCAACACTCGCCACCATGGACCGCGACTACGGCATCCGCGGCACGGACGGCGCTGCGGCGAGGAGCTTGGAGGTGTATGCCTTGGTTGCCCGGAACACACGCCAGCTCGCCGTGGACGCCGGCGCCTTCTCACCCATCAGACGGCCTGGAGCAGCGGGGTGCCGGGGCTGGCGTCCCGGCGAGGTACTCGACGGCAGGCCGAGTCCATCTCGCGTCTCATCATGACATGCTGCTGGAGTCGTCGGCGAGGTACTCGACGGCCGGCAGCCTCGCTCTTGTGCCCACAAGGTGTTTGTCTAAATTCATAAGAAATTTGGGGGGGGGGGGGGGGGGGGTGGGATTTAGGGTGTGGCACTGGAGAACTTTTTCTGTCCGGCACCCCAAAGAGGGGACAATTGGAGGGTGCCGGACAGGTATTTGGAGACCCCCGGTGGAGATGCTCTTACATGGTTGATTATTTATCGTTTTGTATCGTTAGAATGTTTGTGGTCGGTGTTCGAATTGACCGATGTTTGTCTACAAATCTATTTAGAGACACGAACGGCTGTTGTAAAACGCTGTGCAGGCCGGACAAGGCCTCCTCCCCACTCTCGAATGTGGTTCAAACATGGTTTATTTACACAGTACTCGTACATGGTTGCTAGATGAACTCTTTAGGCGGTAGGTTAGTTATAGATCGATTTCGTTATTACGTTCGTCGTTTCATTTTTATCTTGGGCCTTTCTTAGATTATGCTGGCCGGATGGTATGTGTCGAATCCTCTGTCTTACTTTTTATGTTACTATGTCTGTCGGCTTAAATGTTACGCTAAATGGTGGCTGGATTAGGGAAACGTCGCGTTAGTACTTCACTTGTCTCGATTGTCCTGTATTTTTCTATTAATTTTATTGACTACTAATGCATGTTTTACGATTTAGGGACTACATGGAGTCCGTCGAGATTCCGGCCAGCGTCATGTTTCAATCTATGTTGAAAGGACAGCATCTTCCATGTCTAAAGTATGAGAGTCACGCTGCCGGAGAAGCTTACTTTGTGGTGGAAGTTGATGTCTACGTGTGCTTCTATTCTTGTACACAGTGTTGGGCCTCCAAGAGCAGAGATTTGTAGAACAGCAGCAAGTTTCACTTAAGTGAATCACCCAAGGTTTATCGAACTCAGGGAGGTAGAGGTCAAAGATATTCCTCTCAAGCAACCCTGCAATTAAGATACAAGAAGTATCTTGTGTCCCCAACACACCCAATACACTTGTCAGATGTATAGGTGCACTAGTTCGGCGAATAGATAGTGAAATACAAGTGATATGGATGATTGCAAGTAGTAATTGCAATCTGAAATAAAGATGGCAGCAAGCAAACATGTGGCAGAACTTGTTGTAAACGGTGTTTCAATGCTTAGAAACAAGGTCTAGGGATCATACATTAACTAGTGGACACTCTCAACAATGATCTCATAACTGAATAAATAAAAGCTACTCTTAAACACTCTCTTGTTGGATAACAAACACCATTCATTGTGTAGGGCTATAAAAGCACACCTCAAGCCGGAGTAAACAAGCGCCACAACGTCATAAAGGAATCACACACGGTGCACACACTGTCACCTTTACACCGTGGAGAGTACCGGAGTTCATATTAAAGTAACCTATAGAGTGCATAATAGATAAAAAGTAACATCTACATATTCAACTAGATTAGCACAACTGAACACAAGTAAATACTGCTCGGGATTATTCTCCTTCTTGATAACACAAGAGTACTATGCGTAGGGCTGCAAGAGCACACCTCAAAGTCTGAGTAAATAAACACCACAGTTCCCAAGAATAAGCCATGATAAATGTCTAAATTATTCATAGAGTCACACAAGTACCCACACTGTCGCCTTGATACCGTGTTGTCACAATGACTCCAGAAACTAGACAAAATCACTTGAGTAGCATAAACATTATTAATGTATTCAGCGGTACTAGCAATGCACATGATCACATAAAGATCACACCATGGGAGAGAGAGATGAACCACATAGCTACCGGTAGAGCCCTCAGCCTCGGGGGAGAACTACTCCCTCCTCATCATGGGAGTCAGCAGCAGCGATGAAGACGGCGGTGGTGTCGATGGAGATGACTCCGGGGGCAATTCCCCGTCCCGGCGGCGTGCCGGAACAGAGACTTCTGTCCCCCGAAACTTGTCGTCGATGGCGGCGGCGCTGCGGAACTCTTCTGGAAATATGACTTCGTGTTTTAGGGTTTTCGCGTCTGAGGCAATATATAGGCGAAGGGGCGATGTCGGTAGAGGTCCTGGGCTCCCTCCTCACCTCCCGGCGCGCCTGTGGGCCCAGCCGCGCGAGCAGGTGGTTTGGAGGCCGTGGGCCTCCCCTGGCTTGCCCTTCTGGCTCCGTGTGTCCCTCGGAAAAATAGGAGGTTTGGCTTTTGTTTCGTCGAATTCCGAGAATATTGCCCGAACAGCTTTTCTGGAACCAAAAACAGCAGAAAACAGGAACTGGCACTGTGGCATCTTGTTAATAGGTTAGTCCCAGAAAATGTATAATAATGATATATAATGCATATAAAACATGTGACAATGATACATAAAACAAGCATGAAACATCAGAAATTATAGATACGTTGGAGACGTATCAGAAGTCACATTTTT
Organism: Poa pratensis; assembly: GCA_947311845.1. Taxonomy (NCBI): domain Eukaryota; kingdom Viridiplantae; phylum Streptophyta; class Magnoliopsida; order Poales; family Poaceae; genus Poa; species Poa pratensis. The sequence continues at coordinate 24,227,102 of CAMZMU010000082.1, forward strand.
TCCATCTGTTCAAGTCCATCAGGCTTTGTTGTCTCCACATTCGCTGATGAGTTACCTGGCGACCTCCGTCGAGGAGGCGACGAATGATGCAGCTCTTCAGGCGATCACGTACATGAAAACAATGGAGCACAAAATGCTTAAAGATTTTAACTATGATGAGGTCGAAAAGCTACAACAGGTTAACAAATCTCTCTTGCTCCAGCTGCATAAAAATAAGGAGAGGCATGCATCAAAAGGCAGCCAGCTAAGAGAAGTCAGTGCAGAGTATGATAGCTTCATGGGGTCTGTCATCGAGTGTACAAGTCAGATTAGTAGCCTGGTTTCAGGAAACTTAGCTGATAGCGTAGTTGTGGTCGATGATACGCACGATATCAAATTCGATGACATTCGGGTCATCCTTGATACTCTTGATGAGCGCAGGGTTGAGTCCATTGAGAGGATGAAAACTATAGTAACATGTCCTTACGAAGCTGATTCCGACCAAGGAAAATATGATACTGGTTGTTTTGACTTGGAAGAGGATTATTCAAATCATTGGGACAGTGAGATCTACGACTATGATTTCGACGGGCGTCCTACCGATTATGAAGTCTGATTGTGTCACTGGCTTTGGATCATTCTTCTCTGCGTGTATTCTTCGTTACCGGTTGCTGAAATGGTCACGTGGATTTATGTCGTGTTATTTGCTTACTTCTGTAGTACATAGGAGATGTTATTGTTGTATATTGGATTGTGGCTCTTTTACGTGTGGGACGTCATTAGTTTTTTACTTTCCTAATCTATCTCTTGACCTTCTATGTTCTTATCGTGAAATTATGTGTTCATTGACTAGTAGTATTTCCTGTTGTTCCTTCCGACTTAGTTGTGTGTGTGCGAAGTAGGACGCGCCGACTCTAGGGAGTCGGCGGGATCGACGAGCAGTCAGACGGAGAAGGTCATAACGGGCCGACTCCCGGGACTCGCCCAGAAGTTTTGTCTGAATGACTACCGTGTGACTCCCGGGACTCGGTGATACGTTTCAAACGTATCTATAATTTTTGATGTTCCATGTTGATATTATACCAATTGTTACATGTTTTATATACACTTCATAGCATTTTTATGCATTTTCTGGGACTAACCTATTAACAAGATGCCACAGTGCCAGTTCCTGTTTTCTGCTATTTTTGTATTCCAGAAAAGCTAGTCTGGAAATATTCTCGGAATTGGACGAAACTTGGACAGAACCTATTTTTCCAACACGAAGACGGAGTCCAGAGGAGACACGGAGGGGAGCCGCGAGCCAGCCACACCATGGGGCCGCGCGGGCCCCCCCCTGCGCGCCGTGGGGTGGTGTGGGGCCCTCGTGGCTGCAGCCACCGCCCTTTCGCCTATTTATTCCTCCCGACGCGAAAACCCTAGATACCCGAGCCATTATCCACGAAAAGTTCCAGAGACGCCGCCGCCGTCAACCCTAGCTCGGGAGGGTTCAGAAGCTCTTCCCGGCACCCTGCCGGAGAGGGGAATCATCACCGGAGGGCTCTACATCACCATGCCTGCCTCCGGAGTGATGCGTGAGTAGTTCATCCTTGGACTACGGGTCCATGGCAGTAGCTAGATGGTTGTCTCTCCACTTTATGCTATCATGTTTAGATCTTGTGAGCTGCCTATCATGATCAAGATCATCTTATTGTAATGCTACATGTTGTGTTTGCTGGGATCCGATGAATATTGAATACTATGTCAAGTTGATTATCAATCTATCTTATATGTTATTTATGATCTTGCATGCTTTCCGTTACTAGTAGATGCTTTGGCCAAGTAGATGCTTGTAACTCCAAGAGTGAGTATTTATGCTAGATAGTGGGTTCATGCCTCCGGTAATCTGGGAGAGTGACAATAACTTCTAAGATTGTGGATGTGCTGTTGCCACTAGGGATAAAATAACCGATGCTTAGCTTAAGGGTACGCCGTTAGGTCTAATGCATTTGTTTACTTTACGCACATTACTTAATGCAATTATCCGTTGCTTGCAACTTAATACCAACGGGGAACTCGGTATGACAACCTGGCGGTGGATTATTAGTCATAGACTGTTGGATAACGGTCTATGTATTTTGTCGTAATGCCCACATGAATATCATAGTAATCATCATGTCATATATATGCATTGTTATGCGCTCAATATTTTGTCAATTGCCCAGCTGTAATTTGTTCACCCAGCATGTTAGTTATCTGTTATGGAGAGACACCACTACTAGTGAAGTGGACCCCGGTCCATTCTTTTACACTGATAATACAACCAACTGCAAACACTGTTCCTTTTCATTCTCTGCAATTTACTACTGTTTTCCACACCATACGTTTAATCCTTTGTTTTCAGCAAGCCGGTGAGATTGACAACCTCACTGTTTCGTTGGGGCAAAGTAGTTTGATTGTGTTGTGTGCAGATTCCACGTTGGCGCCGGATTCCCTGGTGTGCGCCGTGCCATATTCCGCCACCAACAACCTTCGAAGTGATTTCTTGCTCCTACTGGTTCGATTAAACCTTGGTTTCATACTGAGGGAAAACTGCTATACTGCATACCTTCCTCTTGGGGTCTCCCAGCGAACGTGTGATCCACGCAATCAAGCATTTTCTGGCGCCGTTGCCGGGGAGCAGAAGCACTTCGGTTCAGAATCTCCTTGCCTTCCTTCCACACGCCATATTTTCTCGCCGTTGGGAGCAAGAGGATTTCTGCAAGGGGAGTTTCACGCTTCCAATCTCTTTACTTTGTTATTGTCTTGCTTAGTTTATTTTTATTTATCTTGTTTGCTTTATTATCAAAAACACAAAAAAATTAGTTTTCTGCATCTAGTTTATTTCGGTTTGTTATTATGTCTAGTTGTTTACTTGCTATCAATGGTCTTCTTCTGAAACAAAATCTTATTGGCTAAGTGGGTTCACAGAGGAACAACAAAATTATTATAAGGAATACCGCTTCTAAAAAGGGAAATATTTATGGGAACAAATAAGTAGATTGAATTATTTTGCTAAAAACTTGTGCTCTACTTATGATGAATCCTACTGCTTTAATGAATCTTTATGTTGTAGAAGGCATAAACACCTCCCTTTCCAATGTGATTATAATGATAATGAAACCTTGGCTGCTTATGCTAAAGGAAACTATGACTTTGTTAATCTTGAACAAATTGAAGAATTTTTTGTTTTTAAGGGTGCCTATGAAATTGCTGGTTATATTCAAGATGATGATGCTCCTTATAGATCTGATACTTTTGCTATGCTTGGATATTGCCTTGAGTATTATAATGATAATCCTTATATTACTGAATTTCTTGAGAAAAGACATCCTCAAAAAGAAGAGACCATTGTCTTGCAGGAACCTGTAGAAGAAGAAACTACTGCTGAAGCTGAAAGCTCATTGGATGAAAAAGAGGAGGAGAGTGATGAACAAAAGAAGGAAGAATGGATTAGCTACCCATGCCTACCTTCTAATGAGAGTAACTCTTTACCTCTTACATTATTTGATCACCCTCCATCCTTATCAAAGGAGGATGAATGTTATGTTCCTGTGGATTCTCTTGAAATATTCCCTATGAGTAAAACTTGTGGAAATGAGTATGCTACTGTTATTTATGATAATCCATGCTATTTTGATAAATCTTATGATAATCCTTTATTTGTGCGTAATTTCGAAATGCATGGTAATGAGAAAGTTTGTTTAGAAAATGTTTATGATAAAGCTCTAGATGATGGTCCTATATTGCTTGATAATATTATGTATTCTACTAATGAAAATGGGATGGAGAGGTCTTGAATTTATCTAGTGGAGTCCCATACCTCTTGAGAATGATCAATCATCTTGTTATAAAATGGTTAAAAGTGGGTTTGAAAGTTTTAATCCCACTATTTTGGAGCTTGATAAAAATTATGTGTTTGTAGATCATGAAAAGCATGCTTTATGTGATAGTTATATTGTTGAGTTTGTTCATGATGCTACTGAAAATTATTATGAGAGAGGAAAATATGATTGTAGAAATTTTCATGGTACTAAAACACCTCTCTATATGCTGAAAGTTTTGAAGTTGCACTTGTTTTCCTTCCTATGCTTGTACTTTGTCTTCATTGATTTTTTCTTACAAGCTCCTATGCATAGGAAGAGTGTTAGATTTAAACATGTTTTATATATGCTTTTGATGCTCTCTTTTATGTTTCAACTCTTATCCTTATGTGAGCATCATTAAAATATTCTAGCCTAGCTAAAAGGCGTTAAAGAAAAGCGCTTATGGGAGACAACCCATTATTTTATTTCTGCAATTTTTCTTTTTTTGAGTCAAGGAGTTGTTTACTTCTGTAACAATTCCTTTGTATCTTTATTTTATCGCATTGTTGTGCCAAGTATTGCCTCTAATAGGAAGATGATGCTAGATTTGGATTTCTGCGCAGGAACAGATTTCTGCTGTTCACCGTTTTAATTCTGTAAAATCACAGAAAAATTATTTAAATCTGAAATTTTTTGTGCGTGATCCTCAGATATGTACGCATCTTTCGTTAGTTTAAAGTTTTTCGATCTGAGCAACGTAAGTGCCTCGAAAAAATTCGTCTTTGCGGACTGTTCTGTTTAGACAGATTCTGTCTTTTATTTTTCGCATTCTCTCTTTTACTAGTGTTGAGTGGAATTCTTTTTTAGGGTGAAGAGCTTCACATAACATCAGTGGCAGTAGCTAATGTTAAAAGTAACGGTCATGTTTGTGTCCTTATAGAACATGTGAGTTTTTGATTGTGCACTAACCCTCTAATGAGAATTACTTTGAGTTTGGTGTGGCGGAAGTTTTCAAGGGTCAAGAGAGAAGGATGATATAATGTGATCAAGAAGAGTGAAGAGCTTAAGCTTGGGGATGCTCCATGGATCACCCCAGCAATTTCAAGAAGACTCAAGCGTCTAAGCTTGGGGATGCCCAAGGCATCCCCTTCTTCATCAGCAACTTATCAGGTCATCTCTAGTGAAACTATATTTTAATTCTTTCACATCATATGTGCTTTACTTGGAGCGTCTGTGTGCTTTTATTTTCAGTATTTTATTTTTCTATGGTCAACTTGATTGGACCCCAGCATTCTTGATTGGGAGAGAGACACGCTCCGCTTTTTCATATGAATACTCCTATTCTTCACTTATACTTGTTGAGTATTCTTGTCTAGCTATTGCTATGCTTTTAGCTCCTGTTTTTCATGCATCTCTTATTCAGAGCTGTTAGTTCTTTTAAAGAAAGTACTCTCTTGCTTCACTTATAATTGTTTGGAGAGTTTATGTTGAAATAAATTGATTGGTGTTTGGTTGGAACAGAAAATGTTGCATGTGGTAGATGGTATAATGGAAAAGCTTACATATTCTTGTAGATCATGTATTGGATAATTTGATACTTGTCAATTGTTTTGAGTTATTAAGTAGTTCATGATTAAGCTTTTGTATCATGTAGTTAAAACCTATTAATGAAGAACTACCGTAAAGCTCGTTGAAATTTGGTTTGCATGTTTGGTATCTCTAAGGTCTAGATATTTTCTAGTAAAAGGGTTTGGTTAACAAGGAAGACAGTGTAGAGTCTTATAATGCTTGCAATATGTTTTCATATAAGCCTTGCTGTGTCGGTTGATATCCTGTGTTTGCTTCAAATAACCTTGCTAGCCTAAACTCTGTACTGAGAGGGAATGCTTCTCGTGCATCCAAAACCTTGAGCCAAATCCATGCCATCTGTGTCCACCATAACTACCTATATGTGGTATTTTCTTGCCATTCCAAGTAAATTTTTCATGTGCTACCTTTAAATTATTCAAAATTGTATTATCCTATTTTGTGTCAATGTTTACTAGCTCATGGGAAGTAGTGGGTTATTCTTTATTCGA